>WBNO01015762.1:0-62699 GCA_013400575.1 Peucedramus taeniatus
ATATATATATATATTTAAATACCCTTATTTTTTTTCTGTGATCTTTTTGAAAAGATAACCTAAGGATCAGTCATAGTTTGACATTAAACTGCTTCCATTTATCATAAGTTTCAGACTTACTTCAGTGTTTATTTATTATGTTTATTTAAAAACATGATTGATTATTTGAATAAACATTCAAAGTATAGATGGTTTTTGATGTAATGTAGAAATTAGGTTTCTTGGGTGGTAATTCATTGAGGAGTTAAAAAGAGAAAGCTAGAATGTTTCTAGCCTTGAACAAAAACTCATCTCTGGTGCCATCCTGGTACATTTTTTTCCACAGACAAGAAAGCTGCCTGCAAAGAGAAAATTTTTGTTTTTGAATCTTGCAAGGACTTGATACAGGTCCCTTCAGGCCAAGTACGTATAATTCACAGACTGGTGGCCTCTGAGGGTCTCAGAGGTACGACTGTTTGTCCTCAGAATGATTTAGTCTATTATCTTCTTGAGAATGGATCTTTCCTTCTTCTGAGTACTGAAATGAGAAAAGAAAGAAAGTATCCATTTAAAATTGGGGGTACTCATTTCCATCTGTCAGCATAACAAATGGCTTTGTTTTTACATGGCAAAACATTTGTTCTTGCAACTAATACAGACTAATTGTTTGGGGTTTTTTTCACAAATTTTTAAACTGGGCAATCAATTTGACAGAAAGTCTGTTCTCATTTATGAAGTGTGAGGAAGGCTTGTTCAACAGTTGCATCCTTGATTAACTATGTACAAGTAATTATTGTAGTTCAACTGTGTTCCAAAACTTCTCCTTTCTACCTTCTGTCCATTATTTTATTTCTGAGGACATCCAACATGGGACTATTTGCTTAGGCACTTGTCTCTTAAGAGATTATTTTACAGAATATAAGCATATCTAATGTTAAAATACTTTTCAGTTTTTTCACAGAGTTTGGTGGATGATGAAAATGGATAGGACTTTTATTGAGAATTTGTGCACCTACTCTGTACTTGAAAGCCTAACTTGAATGCATTTTGAGCTTGCCTTCCTTTCATTATGTTATTCTGTTGGAAAATTGCAAACTAATGCTTAGAAGGAAAATATTGAAGACTTCTGCTCATATTAATTCTAATATCTCAGTTGCTTGTCACTGTTCTTCACTTGCAATGTGGAATTAATTTAAGATAGAGCTTGCTTTTGCAAAATTATGACTTTGGTTCGAAATTGCATAGATTTGTTACCTCAGTTAGGGACTTGCTTTGCAAGGTGCATAAATAGTGTATTGTGGAGCTTCTATTCTTCCTTTCGTCATCAAAATGGCAAGTACTATTTCTTTGAATGTATGGTTCCAAGAGGTATCTATGTTTTCAACTGTTTCTTAACCTTCAGATCTGTTCATATTTGAAGAAAGCTTCCAAAAACTTTCAGTGCAAACAGATTTGAGATTTACAATACAAAATGCAGTGGATACTTGGGTTTGACTTGCAGAATTTACCTATAAATGCACATTATCCTCTTGTATTATAAGCTGAAGCTGATTTTTATGGAAAGACCTGCAATTCAATAGGTCAATTGCTGAATAAATTTTGGCAGAGGAAGATGACGTGTATGCAATTCAATGCAAACTTCCTTTGCTGTGTTACTGAATATGAGCATTAGTAAGGGCAGGGAAAAAATGCATGAGTAAGACAATGAAAAGAGACTTAAATTATCCATGGTGGCTTCTAATCTATAGAAATTCTTGCTGTACCTGTTGAAGTCTGAAATATCACATTGCCTTCATTAGAGATAATGTTAACTGTTGCTTTCCAAGGTAAATAAGACTGAAGGGGGTAAATGGTCTGCATTCCAACCCACAACAACCAGACCTCTGGGATGACCAAAATGCCTTTGCTCTTTTGCCTCCTCTCTTTTGCACATTGAAATGGCACATTTAGTAAAATACATGGGAGGTTTAATATGTGCGTGTTTATATACATATACATATATATATATATATTTATTTATATGCATATATTTTTATATCTAAGAATGTATACATATATGTGTGTGTGTTTACATTTATAGTTACATACATGTGCCCACATATATGCATGTATGTGTATATACGTGTCAGGAGCAGTCTGCCCCTTTTAAAGGGACCAGCCTCACCTAAAGCAAGAACAGCTGAATGACATAGAAGCGTGGCAGCAGAGGCCTCTTGCTACAATGACAGCCTGTTAATCTAGTTTGGCTTTTTTCCATGCAATGAATTTGTAGCTGTTTAATGCAGGTCATATTTCCTCCACTACTCTCTGCTTTATTTCTAACACACTAAAAGCTCTTTTGAAGGATTACATGTTAATAAACAGAACTGCATGCTACACTGTAGCTCTTGAACTAACTAATGCCAAATTCTTTTTTTTTTTCTTTCAATGAAATGTTTTTCTTTTTGTGATGGTCTAGAATGTCCAGATTCATTAAAAGTAAAGCACACTGTCACTCTGCTGGGGAAAAAAGCCCAACTTATTGGAAAAGCTTATGTGAAATCTTTCTCTTCTTACATATTTAATGTGTAGAAGTTGAAGTCTTTTTTGATCTATGTGTTCCTTTCAAGATATCAGCATTAAATTATGGAATTTGCACAAAGCTGGAATAATTTGTGTTGTCCATAAACTACACTACCATTGTTTACTGAGATAAAAACGGATATTTATGAAACTTTTACCAGCTAGACCACTTGAAAGAGTAAAAGCTGTTGAATCTCTTACCTCCTTTGTTCTAGCTTGTTTGTTTTACTAGTTTTTTTCCCTTAGGAACTACTGCTCATTTCCTAGAAAGATGAGACAGACTCTTTGTGCCACAATGCAAGGCTGCAGGCTGAGCAAAGAGTGACTGAAACTAAGGCACCACAAAAGTGCCTCACTGGAAAGAGTGACTGTGCTGTAGCTTATCCTGCTCTGGCCCCAGGCTCCATGCTGCTCTTGTTAGCAAGGTCTGCTGGGAGCTGTGTGCTCACCTGAGCTTGTTGTGTATTTTGTAGACAAGGATGAGTGTTCCAAGGACAATGGTGGCTGCCAGCACGAGTGCATCAACACAGTAGGAAGCTACGTCTGCCAGTGCCGGAACGGATTTGTGCTGCACGAAAATAAACATGACTGCAAGGAAGGTGAGTAGGAAGGCGTTGGAGTGGTTGGTTACACAACTGTCTTGCAGAAAGCTTTCTGCAGCTCTCCTTTCAAACAAAAGAACGGAAAAAAGTTCTTGGTAATGGGGTCTTAGACATTTGGTCTTAAGCGCTACAACGTCCCTCCTCTTTCCCATCCCCTCCATCCCCAGCATTTGTGTGGGCTGAGTTCGAGGTCCACAGGAATGAAGTCTGGAAAACTTGGGATTGTTGGCACAGAGTGCTGCTTTCAATAGTTCTGTGAAGTGTAGAATATTTGAAGCTCTGATAAAGTATTTATCTAAGGCTGTATTAAACACAGGGGTAGAGTTTCTGGAGAGAAGCCTGGTAAAGTTGTGATTAGCTGCTATCAGTAGCAGCTAGTTTCCTCACAGCCAGGTTGAAACCATATCTACCCTTTCTGGGTTTGTTTTAGGCAATATATTTAGACAATCGAAGTTCCAGTCAGAGCCCTATGCATCTTTCTTCCTCTTGGTTCTCTCCAGGTGTGGCTACCATCAAGAAAACAATTCAAATTGGGACTTAAGTAGAACTTAAATGAACCTCAAGTGTGCACTATCGTGTGAGCTGCTGTAATGTCTCAATGTTTTCTAGCATGGATTTAATCTGAGAATAAAGACATGCCCTTAGTGAATCATTTGCATTTTCACTGGTTTTAGAATGCTATTTGCCTACTCCAAAAGTTTTTTTTTTTCAAATAACTCTCTGATATTTAGAAAACAAGTCGAGATTGTTAAAACTAAATACAAAAATGCCTTCTTTTAGTTCTAGGTACTAGTGGTTTAGTTGCAAAGTCAGTGACTAAGCTGTTCTTTGTACATACTCACAGTTTAGTCTTAGCTGTTGCCACATTGTGTATTCATATACCTAGAAACTGTGATGTACAAATCAAATTGATTGCTCTGTAGCTGCAGCGAAAATTACTAAGAAGAGAAAAAAATAAATTGTTAGAGAAATTTCTTTTGAGGTTGGAGTAGTGAGATTTTCAAGATTTACACCCTTACTTGTATGTAGGATGGGGGGAATAGGAAGGTACTTGATTAACTTGTAATATTTATCTTATGTTTATTCCTGTATGACTTTTTCTGAAAAAAAGCTATTCAATGTAAACAACAGTGTATATTTCACAACAATCCATGAAGAAACATGCTGGGTTAATTCTCTAAAGCATGTGCCTGCGGGGAAGAACATGACTGTGCACTCTGAAAAGCATGCTTACCTATCTTCCTAAAGATTCTTTGTGGCTGCCCTGACAAAAAATAGTACTTTTTTGACTACTTCTGAATGCTGACTCCCAGACTAACTGATGCTATCACTGTTGGCACAGCTGAGTGTGAACAGAAGATCCACAGTCCCAACGGCATCATCACGAGTCCCAACTGGCCTGACAAGTATCCCAGCAGGAAGGAGTGCACGTGGGAAATCAGTGCCACCCCTGGGCAGAGGGTCAAACTGGTAAGTCTCTGCCTTCCCTTCCTTTTTAGCTTTTCTTCCATCAAATCTGATTCTCAAATGACTGGTCAATGATACGCAACTGTTACTAAACTTTACTGTCAGTTTGCATCCCAGAGGTAAACTATTTTAAAAACTTGCTGACTCCTGTCCATTTCTGGTCAACAAGGACTACTCAATATCATAGAGTTGTGGTTGAAGTTTATAGTGATTGGAAATACTCTGTACAGTGAAGGCAGGAGGAATGCTTTTCTCCTGTCAGACTTTACTATATCATTGTTGCAACTCGTAAAACTTGTGCAGAGTTTTGGCAAATATGGCAGAGGCCATTTAGACAAATTCCAGTTTATAGAAAAAGCAAAATTTTGAGTTATGAACTGTCCTCTACACACACCTTTTCCTGTTCTGTTTTTTTTTTAGGAGGAAAAAAGATACAAAAACACTGAGAATCTGGATTTCTAATTTAAAAGTGATTTCAAATTTTAACATAAGTAGAAGAGCAGCCTGGAGTAGATTTGTGAATTTTGTGTCCAGCTGGCTGAGGACATTGCTGGTGTCCAAAGACAGGCCTAGCAGAGCTTAGACAGCTTTGCAGGTTTACTGAGGTTATGCAGCCTCTGTGTGAGGCCAAAGGCACAGTCCTGCCCATAGGGTTTCTGCTTTGATCTCGGCCCCAGCACTTCTTCAACAGCTTACTTGCAGGAGAGCCACAACACAAGCTGGCTTTACATATATTTAAACTTTGTAAATTGATTTTTCAACTGTTTTGGAGCAAATAGAGTTAAGGAGAGAGATGTATCTGTTTCAGAGGTAGAAGCAATGGCCAATACTCGTGCAGGGATGAAAGATGTATTCCAATCTCATAACTGCTGACCTTAGCAAACCCTAACCCCTTGTCCTGGTTTTGACTGGGGTAGAATTAATTTTATTCACAGTGCCTGGTATGGGCCTGTGTTTTGGATTTGTGCTGAACAATGCTGATAATACAGAAATGTTTTTGTTATTGCTAAGTAGGGCTTACACAGAACCAAGGCTTTTTCTGCTGGCAAGGAAGTTGGGAATGCGCAGGAAGTTGGGGGGAGACACAGCCAGGACAGGTGGCCCAAACTGACCACAGGGATATTCCAGGCTGTATCACATCATGCTCAGGATATCAAACCAGGGGAATAAGGAGGAAGGGGATGGTATTTGGAGTGATGGTGGAGCCCATGTGATGCTGAACACCTGCCTGCCCATGGGAAGCAGTGAATTCATTCCTTGTTTTGCTGTACTTATGTGTGCAGCTTCTGCTTTCCCTATAAAAGTGCCTTTATCTCAGGCCACTAGTTTTCTTTTGCACTTCCAATTCTCTCTCCAGCCCTACTGGTAGGGCAGTGAGCAAGCAGCTGTGTGGGGCTTGGCTGCTGCCTGGGCTTAAACCACTCCTGTTACTGGTGCTTATCTGGGATTGTGTATTGATCCCTGTTAGCCAAAACTAGCACAGTTGAACTGTACTGGAGGGGATGGTGGTGGTGGAGAAGGAGTGGGGTGCATGCTTTGTCCATTCCAAGGGTGAAAAGTAGGTTTCTAATTTAGGCAGCCTTCCTACTCCTACTGCTACTTCTAAGCAAGTATTCTTCATCTTGTCTGAATAAACTAAAGCCAGCCAGGTATAGGCATGTTACTGTGAAAGCTTTTCCAACACTTATACCCATAGCAGGCAAAATTCCAGCATTCAGATATCTTCAGATTCCTTGGTCTACTTTACAAATAAAAGGTTTTTTTAATTGGCTTTTGCCAATGGAACTGGAAAAATATACGGAATTTTACTAGATAGAATTTTTAACAATACCTCCATGTTTTAGAGTCTGAGATCTGCTCTTCTGTGCAAGCCAGTAGGGTCAGTTACTAAATTCTGTGTGTACAATGTCTTTAAGTTATGTAGTACAGCAAGGTCCCATATCAATAATATTAATGCCATAATTCCACATTGTTTTTTTTTTTTTCTTTTCTTTCGCACTGTATTTAAGCTTACTCTTCGTAGATTTCTTGTTCAAATTGAACAAGAAGAGAATTGGTTATTTCATGGTAACAAAGCACATTAATTGTGAGGCTGTGCTTTCTTTTTTGACAGGGGTGTGTGTATAGAAACTAATCTTTTGTTGTGATTGTCCTCACTCTGCTAATAATTGAAAAGTGTCTTCCTGAACAGGCTAAATTCAAGTATTTATTGCAATTAGGAAGCCTGTGAAAAAAAGGGTATGCACTTCAGAACTTTTAAATGAAGCATGTAGATAAAGATGGCTTTGAGAATGTACATAGTAGAGAGCCTGATTTCCGTGAGCTAATCAGCCGGATGTTTATTAGAGACAGACTTAAGTGTCCCATCCAGGCAGCTGTCCCTAAGTGCCACCAACGTATCTACTCGGTTGAGTGGTGTAGATAGAAAGGACTGGAGAGTCAGAAGCTATATGTAACCTTTCTGAACACCATTCCCACTAAGGAGACAAACCACATGGGGTTAAAATAGTCATGGCGGGGTAGGGATTCAAAAGTATTTGTCCCAGGAAGAGAGGGTGTGGTTTAATTATACTACCAACTTTATTAGATCATTTGTGAACTCTGTTGGCAGCAGCTATTAATTTATGTTTAAGGGAAGTTTGTGTCAGTTCTCCTCTTTCAAACCTGCAAGGAACTGGCTCATTTTTAAAAAACGGAGACTGTTGTTGGGTGTTTTAAAATATCAGGCATTTTGAGATTTTAAAGGACTATGCGCATTAAGATCTGATTTTTCTTTAAAAAGCAAGTTCCTTGCATTCTCTTTGGAATTACTAGAATCGACTGCTATACCCACAACAGATTTAGGACTTTTTAGGTCATGTTTGAGGGACACAATATAACATGTACTGTGCTTCTGCAGACTTGGGAATCCCGGTGAGAAGTCAAATATTAAAAATAATAGCTGTGCCTTACAGTTCCTAATGAGATATGCTTCCTGGAGAGTATTGGTTTTGTTGGGTTTTTTTTCGTGCTGGTGAGAAGTGAACAAAACAGATATCATTTTCCTCTAAAAGAAAATGAATTTCTGCAGGCTGCTCTTGGATCATGCCTATTGCTCCCATTGATTCCAAGTTGGCTTGACTCAATACTGTGTTTAACTAACTCCCTTACTGAGACTTAGTCTCTCAGCTTTCTGAGGTTTTCTTAATCCATCACATTTTATTTCGGTATAAATGACAACACACAGTTGGCATCATAAAAGTAGGATGGCTGACCACAATTTAAGAGCAGTAGGAGTGACTGCTGTACAGCTGTTTTCATTGCCTCTACAGTTTCACACTCTTAATGTAAACCCCAAACTTTCACGGTGAAATGAACCTGCATCCACTGCATCACACAGCTCTTCACATAAAATAAATGTTATTTTGAATATTGAAATTCTCTGGGAAAAAAAAACTTTGTGTTAGCTCTTTAGGTCAGCTCTTAATATAATTTACCATTGCATTTCACATTCTCAGGGTTCTACAAGTGATTTGGTAGGTCAGATTTGTTTTGGTGTACCAGAGAGAATGCTTAATTACGATATTTGCTCAGTATTTGGTAGTTCAGTTTCATTTCTTTTAATTGCTATTTCTTAATCCTATTCTGTTTGGGTTATGGGGATTTGTTTGGGTCTTTCTGGGTTTTCTTTTCATAAACAGTCAGCTACATGACTACTCGTGAAAGCACGTGTACTTGGTGTTTTTACATTATTTTGTCGAATAAAATAGATGTTGAATTCCACCTTAAATTGTAGGTTACGCTATACAAAATTCACAAAGATGTATATTGCCTTCACAGTGTTTACATGAGGGGAAATTACCGGATATTAAGCTTCAGGGTTGTTGAAATTGAGCCCTGGTCAAAAAGTCTTATCGGAAAAATCTTAGATGTCCCCTTGAAATTAGTTTGTTTATATCATTCTAGTCTTGGAAGACACTCTTCCAGATCTGAAATGCAAGTATTAGTTGTGTGTGTGTTAACAGTTTCTATCAGGCATGGCATAGACTTTTTGGAAATGCCTGAAGTTTGTTCTAACGAACAATTAGCACAATTTTATTTTTCACAATGCTCATGCTGGCAAAAATGTGACCTTAGCATGAAGGGTGAAGCCTGAAACATCATTAAATTGTAATAATAAAAAAATGGACTTCTAAATAATAGATTAGAAAATATAACTTTCATGCATAAACCCTCATGTGGAACAGTCATTCTCAGAGTCCTTATTTGCAGTGCAATGTAGGTTTTAGAAAAGGGCAGGGGGGGAGCCCTTATGCTTTGCAGATGTTTCAATCAATCCTCAACTATGCAAGGAACAGTAATTTCTGACTTTTTGTTGTTTTGAATGCTCTGTGAAATTTGGAATAATCCTAATAACAGTGCAAATTCAGCAGAAAGGCAGCAGTATTCTAGATTTAATGTTCTTTTGTAGGTAGCAGTTGTTATAAAGATTCTAATGCTTTTCTGAGTGAAGGATATTCTGAATGAAGTTCAGTGTCTTAACGTTTATTCCACATTTTAAAAGATCAGTATGTTATTCAAATCTACAGGCTTGTAGAAGCAGTGATGTTCAATCTGTCATTTTAACTGCATCCTTGTATTCTAAAACATATTAACGTATATACCGTGTAAATACAGTCCCACAATGAGTAACTTTACTTTTTTTTTCCCTAGACATTCAATGAGTTTGAAATAGAGCAACATCAAGAATGTGCTTATGACCACTTGGAAGTGTTTGATGGTGAAAGTGAAAAATCGCCAATCCTGGGACGCTTATGTGGCAATAAAATACCAGATCCTCTCATTGCTACTGGAAACAAAATGTTTCTCCGCTTCATTTCTGATGCATCAGTTCAAAGAAAAGGCTTTCAAGCA
This sequence comes from Peucedramus taeniatus, assembly GCA_013400575.1. Lineage (NCBI taxonomy): Eukaryota > Metazoa > Chordata > Aves > Passeriformes > Fringillidae > Peucedramus > Peucedramus taeniatus. Next base: position 9,504 of record WBNO01015762.1, read on the forward strand.
ACTCACTCTACAGGTCAGAGATCAGAATGTGCTTTTTACTAATAACTTACCCATTGTTCTTTAGTGGTAGATACGCAGACCTTTTTTTTTTTTTGTAGGAATGGGATGAGTTCACAGATGTAACAGCTGTATCTAATGAAGCCTTAAGCCCAGTAGGAAAAGTCTGAGATTGCAGAAAGTATTCTCTAATATTTTAGATACTCCTTTCTCCCTGTCTCTCTCTCATAGGTGAGAAATTAAAAGGTGTTGAAACCAAGTCAGACAAGAAATGAGATTCCTCAGGATTCATGACCTGAGATCATAAAAGATTGACTATCTTTTCACTGTATTTGTAATGACAACACTTATCTGGGACATGTGATGCACCTCCATTCCTGTTCTAACTTAAACAAAAATCTGGGTTTCCTGTAGACAAATATTTCTTTCCTGTAGTGCTTAAAAGAAAAGACAAACCAAAGAAGAAGAAAGAAAAACAATATTAAAGCCTTTATTAGGACTTTAGAATATAATGTTATTCATATTTACCATTCAATTTTCTTGTTTGGCAGAAGTCACTGAAGTTGGAAACAGTGGTTTGTAATTGCATTTATAGAGTTTTTGGGACATTTTCAGTGTATAGACTTTTCCTCTGACGTTGCTTGGCTTACAGTGGCCTCTAGTGCTGAAGCTCTGAACATCCTGCAGTAAAACAAGGGGATTTGGGGTTCTTTGACATTTATTTTAATCTTCAATTATAATGTCTGTCTATACTTTCCAGAGTTCATTCTTATTTATCCAGGCAATAAATAATTCAGAAAATACTTCATAAATATATCTTCTAGGAGATAAGTTTTAATGACAGGTAATAGTTATTAATAGAAAATTCAAGGTAATGAGTTGTATTACATTGTAATAAAATTTAATAATATATAATCATATAATTGTAATATTACAAGGTTAATGTAAAATGATATTACTCACTCAAAGTATTAATCAAGTTGATGTGTAATGCTCAGCTTAAAAATCCTCATTATATCAATGCTGGCATTTAGTCTTTTCCTCGTTCTGATTTGTTCCAAATAATTCAAAACCTTTAGTAATTGAATTTCCCTTTCAGAGAAAGACTGTAGACAACAGTATATGGAATCTTTATGACCTGGGCCTTGAAAGTGAAAAGTTTAGCTACCTGTAATTCAGTTTGTTTTTCTTGTGAAAAATCCTGTTTTACAAGCATACAGTGTTTTCATTCCCTACTACAGTAGGGAATGTTCCCAATTCTGTGTTCCCTACTACAGTAGCATTTTCCCTTAGATGCAAAATTGGATAGAAGTAATAATTACCCATTTTTAATTACCTCAGGGTGTATAGTTAAAGGTCAGAACTCTTGCTAGAACAGATGTTGTAAAACTGCTGTCTCATTTATTGTTCTCACTTTCAGCTTGCAGAATTGGAGCAGTCAGTATGTGAACAAAATTCAGATGTATACTCCCCAAATTCTAAAGATTGCAAGTTTTCTTATGACTTGCTGAGTTTTATGTGCCTTAAATATGAAAACATTTATAGCATGGACAAGCATGTGCTTTTCTGACAAACTAAGAAAAATAAAATCAGTTTTTAAGAATGCTGTAAGAAACTACAAAGTTTACCTCCTTAAGAGAGGACATTTATTTCTGTCAGCTGCTGTTGCACAGACTGCTTCCTGAGATGAATCCTCATCTCTGGTATGTACCTGGAGGTAGTGTTTGAATGAGGGACTGCTCAGGTCTCACAGTCTGTTCCTCCAGCCTTGAGCCAAACACAGATGCTCTGTGAGAGTTCTGTGAGAATTTTACCCCTGTGCTGTGGGCACGTGTAAACGAACAGACACCTAGTAGGTGTAGGGGCAGAGGATTGTATTCCCTCAGTTCATCTTTTCTAGAAAAAAATTATTGATGATGCGCAACAGAAGTAGACTAGGGTGTGTTTGATCGTGCACAGCTGTGCAGATGGACAGGGAGTGCTGAGGAAGCTGCTCCCATCACTTCTAACATGTTGGCAGAACTCACTCAGTGAAAGGACTGCTGTAACACAACACCAGTGAACGAGTAGCTGGATTCTGTGCCCAGAGCTGTCTCTGCTGCTGCATTCCTGGCATCTTCATGATTTAATGGCCCCTTATTATTCCAGTAGATGCTGTCGATGATGATGATTTCCCTTCTATGACACTTGCTGGCTTGAAGAGCTATCCAATTTCCAAATTTCCATTTGATATTTCAGAAAACAGGATAAAAATGTAGCAGCAAATACAGTAAAGCTTAAAAAATAAACTGAATAGAAAGGCTTCCTTGGGTGGAGCAAAACTTATAAAATGCTGTTTTGAAAGTGCAACACAGTTTTAGAAGGAGATTCTGTCATATTTTCCCCTCTCAGAAAAGGCATAACCCATCCAAGAGGAATTCATAAAAATGCTCCTGACAGAACAGTAAACATCATTGCTCAGGGAGTGATCTGCCTGCCCTAACTCAGGCATCTAGTTCTCTTCTGGACAGCTTCATTTATGGTGCCTGGCCTCCAGCCACTGCTCTAGGAGGTTGCAGACCTACTGTAGGTCCTATTTGTATCTTTCAGTGCTGGGAGGATGTCTCAAACAAATTTGGATATCTCAGATGTCACTCAGTTTAGAGGCCTGTGTTGCTTCCAAAATAGCTGTAATAATTCAGTATGGGAGTGCTGAATCAAATTTATAATCTTGTTTCATTAATTCAGATACTGTGGGTTTAAGCTTTTTCCAACTGTCTGGCTTGTTAAACAGTCAGGAAACTACTGCTCGATTTTTTCTTCTGTTTGTAAGAAACCTAAAAATCCCCAGAAAGGTCATGAAACACGAGAGGGTTTTAGTGCCTTAGAGGATCCAGAAAGAATCTTTCACTGCAGCTACCAGATGACCACAGTTTTACAAGTTGGACGTATTTCCTTGCAGTCAGAAGCAAACATCCTGCCTACAGCAGGGCAGCCGTGCCTGCACTATGGAGCCACAGTGGGTTAGCTCTGGTATCAAGGCTAAGCAAGCAGTGAGTGCTGTGTGCCTCTGCTTTGTTCTGTGCCTGCCCCACGTGTCCCAGTGCAGAGCCTCATTGTGCAGGCTGGATGTAGACTTCTGAAAATGCAGCTTAGTTCTTAAGAAACTGAAAATTTGGCTTGTATTTTCTATTCTAAAATATGAGGCTATAATCTTTGAGAGAAGTGCAGGGGAACAGGAATTGCCATTTTTTCTGGTTGTATGGCTATAACTTTCCTTTAAGCTCCTGTCCTTTGTAGCAAGCAGAGGGAAAGAATGCAGTTCATTAAATGTTTTCTTGTTTGCAGCTGTTTGGTATCTGAGGCAGTGAGATGTTCCTAATGTTGGCAAGAGTCCAGTCCAACAAAAAATAAACCCAAAACAACCCCCTCTCCCCTCAACAAAAAACCAAAATCCCCAAGACAACAACAAAAAAAAAAAGCAAATGAAATTCAGAATAGGGAGAAAAAACAGTAAATTAGAATATCAATGAGAAATAACTGTTTGAACTATCTTTCTTGCCAATGTTTTATCATGTGCTCTTATTTGTTCTTTAAGAGCAAAAAAATTGAAATTTCGGATTGAACTGATCATGCATAATGGATTATTTATAGATAATATTTCTTTGTTTTATTCCTACATTTCCCTCTTAAGAAAAAAATCCGCTCTTTTTAAAGAGTAAGGATGTGGTCATTACCATTACTAACTCCTAGCTGAAATGTGACTCCTCACAATATAATAGTGCAATTGGTCATGTTCCGTGTGGGTGGAGTCTGTGAAGTAAAATTCAAAGTGTCTCTTCACCAAAGCTTAGAAAGATTTGAATCTTGCTCTTTGTTTCAGGTTACTTTAAAATGATCAATCAATAATATTGACATATTTTTAAATGCAGGTAAAAATATCTGTTTGTTTATTTATAAAAATTAAACGTAAACTTGTGATTCTCAGTATTTTGTTCAAGCTCATTTGCACTTGATGTTTTTATCAAGTGTTGTAATGATTTGTTCGTGATGAGAAACCAAAGCAAAATTATTCTATTTGCATTGAAGTCTTCGTACATGTAAAGTAAAAAAGCCTGCACCCACCTTCTGGAAATATGATGCATTTTGGAAACAATGCATTTTTTCACTTAAGTACAATTTCCATCTAGTACAATTTTTCTTCATTGGGTTATAATAAAACTTTTATTTATTTGTTGTACACCTTGTTCACCTATACACTAAAGCTAATTCATATTTAAATTCTGAACTCTTTGAGCAGTTATAAACAAGCTCTAAAACCCTACATCCATTTTGCAACAGCTTACAAATATAGATTTATGCTAAAATAATGGTTTTGGCAAAAGGCATGGATCTCCTGCCAAAGGCTTACCTCAAGATCAGGCTTTCTTCTGCAAGACTTTCTCTGGTAGCAGCAGCTTTCTCCTAACCCACTCTTTTGTAGAGAAAGGCTCATGAACTACATGAAAACATGCTCATGAACTACACAGAAAACAAGGCAGCAAGCTTTGCTGTGCCGTTTAGTATTGAGCTGGCTCTCCTGGTGCTAGCTTGGTTTGTGTTTAAAGCTGACACTACTGTGAAAGAAATGAATTTTGCACCCAATCACTGACTACAAGTGTGCTGGAGCTGATCCTCCCCTATCACTTGCAAATGGTGTAATTAACTCCTGTGGAAGCATCACAACTGAAATGTGGGTACCCTTACAGCAGCTGTCTTGCTGGCCACAGGAACCTTTCCAGTGCCTACTCAAAGACTGTCATACTGCTTAAGCCACATTCCTTTGGTGTTCCCTGTCTTTGTCTTTCACCTGAAAATTATGAACTATGTTCAAGTGTCTCTAGTTATAAAAGAGAATTTATATAAGAAAGCTCTGAATGATGGAGTTATATTCATACTGTGTAGTACTTCACTTTCAGCTTGTTTGATTAACCTGCTTGTGGCATTAAAATGCACTCAGCCTGAATGAGACCAGGCATCTACGTAAAGAAAACATACATTTGCACTGAATAAGCTGCTTCTTTTTTCCTCCCTCCATTTAGAGTGTGGTGGTCGTTTGAAAGCTGAGCTCAAGCCCAAGGACCTGTACTCGCACGCTCAGTTTGGTGATAACAACTACCCGGTTCAGGCAGATTGCGACTGGCTGCTGGTGGCCGAGCGCGGCGCTCGCGTTGAGTTAATGTTCCAGACGTTCGAGGTTGAGGAAGAGGCAGACTGTGGCTACGATTACGTGGAGCTTTTTGATGGTCATGATAAGACAGCAGTGAGACTTGGTCGATTTTGTGGGTCTGGGGTAAGTAAATAGGTAGAAACCTTTTTATTTTTTGTTTCTAAAAAAAAATAAGAAAGGCAGAGCAGAGAAAGGTAAGGGTCATGAGATTCAGTTACTACATCTTATAGTGAAGGTACTAGGTTATCTATGTCAGATCTTAATGTATAAATTTGCAGGCTTGTAGTACAATCACTCCCTTGAAATATCTTCATCAATAAATATTTGTACGTAATTTTTGACTGAAGTATTGTAATGTTATGTTAACCTTTAAATAGCTGGCAGCACACAAAGAGAAGTTAGCAGCTTTTTTTCCTTACATAGAGGGAAACGCACCAGTGTTGAAAATTATTACATTAAATTACATTAAATATTCCATTCTTTGAATTGGAAAGAAGCCACATTTTACAGTAGGAGGGGCAGCTGGGAAGTATTTATAGTATGCTCATCGACTTCTAAGTCTGATTTTAGGAAAAAAAACGTTTTCCTAACTTGGGTGATTAATATGGGCCTTAAGAAAACCATGAAATCCTATATGCATTCTGGCACATTTTAACTGTAGGACATGGAGGAAATTGGCCAGATGACACCCTGAAAATGCTGTATCCTATTTCTCATTTTAGACTTGCATTGGTCTGCTGGCTGCCTGCCTTGTGAAAACTGGTGCAATGATCCCACAAGTCCTCATCAATTCTTTATATGTGTGCCAGTGCGAGCACACTTTTGTACATATACTCTTCGCCTAGATAAAAGGCTTCAAAGACTACATAAAATGACAGGAACTCTTAAGTAATTATGTGTCACTTTTTTCAGCCTCTGAGCTGGATCAAACATCTTAATCATTCAGACAAGTTACCTGCAAACTGGCTTAAATCCTTTTAGTGCATTTTTGAACACTAATTAATGATGCGCAAAAGGTGCTTCCACTTGAGCTGTAGGGGATGTATTTTAAGGGAAATGCTACAACTGAATCTAAAATCTACTATTTTACACAAAACAATATTTTTCTTTGCAAGTTACTGTATTTTACAAGTAGAAGGGCAGGGAACAAGAAAATGGGCTGAATTATTTTCTTCTTTGGGGGGGTTGGAGTGGAATGGTTGTGCGTTGATGGTAGTGGTTTGATTCTGATAAGATGTAAATTAATGGCTTCAGATGCTTCACAAGATAGATACAATTACATAGAAAAGCTATTGAAAATAAAAAGCAAAATGATCCAAATTTTAGGGAGAAAAATATGTATGTTAGTACATATTACCACCTTCTCAGCTTTAGAAGGAGGATTTGGTAGTTCAGCTGATACTTCTGATCAATGTGCTTCAGTAATAAAACAGGACATCATGAGGACTGTGAAGAATAAGATAGAAAATAGGTATTTGCCTCTGTTGTTTATCTAAATTTAGATTATTGTATATGGTCCTACCCAGTCACTTTCTTTCTCCAGCAGAACTAGAGAAAAACTAGGAGTTTAGTTTATTTCCTCAGTTTGCCTCTAAGATTCTTAGCCTATGACTGAGAGCACAGTGAGATAGAATTATTCTGTCTGATGATGTCAGATGGCATTGTATGAGACACAGTGGAATTATATGATGAGGTGTAGCAGGAAAAGAACAATATTCATAAGGAAAAAAAGTAGTGTATGAATACACAGTGGACAGATAATTTTTTTCTTTTTATTCGTTTATTTTAGCCACCAGAAGAAATTTATTCAGCAGGAGAATCTCTTCTACTTCACTTTCACACTGATGATACAATCAACAAGAAAGGATTTCATATACGATACAGAAGTATAAAATATCCAGATAGTGTGCACACCAAAAAATAACACAAGAACCTCTATGCCAGAAAAGAAGAGTGAGAAAGAACGCACAGTGAAAAGGAAGGAAGGCGTGTCATTTTTTTAAAAACTGAAGTAATTAGCACAAACGTTTAATATAAGTTCAGTTGAAATGCTGACTTATAATACCAGAGACTGAAATAAAATAAAAGAAGAAAATCACCTACCCCAGTGGAATAGTCAAGATGATGATGTGCAGGCTCCCTACTTGACTGTCTCTGCAGAGCTTATGAAAGGACTTTGCATGCAGGGAGAGTATAAAAGCTTTTGTTCATGGTCCAGTATTTGCTAGAACCACGTAGGGATTCAATCAGTTTCATTCAGGGGAAGTGACCCTCTAGACCATTCTTCCTTCTGACAATTGTATGGTGTCTAGAAGGAAAAGAAGCTCTTTTAGGTCACACACTCATAGTACTGTCCTTCTACCTAGTTGCTTTGACTTTGAATCCTGCGTACGGCATGTACAAGGACTTGAAAGAAGATATGGGAAGGCCTTCCTGCATTGTTCTGTATTTTTTACAAATGCACCTGTTGTATCAGGTTATCAGTGTTTTGAAACTGGAAAATCCTACTTCTGAAACGTAACTGATCTATAGAGTATTTTGTTTTACTAATGACTGAGAAGTTGGACTGTTGCATCAGTCATCACTAGTGACCAATCACTAGCTGACTGAATTTTAATAGTGTAAGCATCTGAAAATGTTTGGTTTACTGGTTAAGTAAGCTATCTCTGATGATGTGCTCTTATTTTGCACTGAATATAGAAAGAGACTGAAAGGAAAACCTGTCCTGAATCAAAATCTGTATCCATGAGAAAGAGAAATGGTCAAGGATCATCTGAAACTCCTCCTATTGAATTTGTTTTCAGCAGTACATTTGAAACCACTGCTAAGCTTTATTTCTTTAGACCTTTTTGTGAATGAGCTTTTTGCCTGATTCAGTTACTCAGAAATGAAGCTGCAGTACTGTCCAAAAGACAAGTTTCCCAAAGAGGTTTTGGTTAGTTTTTTTTCCTAAGAGTAAGACTATCCATGATGATGAAAAAAGCAAAACAAAACAACAGACCCAGGATCTTTTTGATATCTAGTGTGAATTCCTATGGTGCTATTCCATGAACATTAAAAAAAAAACAAACCAAGAAGTTTCAGACTTTTGAGCCAACAGTTTGCAGATCATGAATGTCTCACTATACCTGGCTGCATCTGGAGAAGGAAGACTTTACTGCTCCAATGGAAAGTGGGTTGCAATGGCAGTGCTATTCCTGTGGAACTACTACTATTATTGCCTTAGAATCCTCGCACACAATCAGACAGATCTTCCTGTAGATATGCTCCTAATTTGATAAATAACTTGACAACTCGAGCATCTTAGCATAAACTAACACAAGGATCTTCAAGCAAAAGCCCCATCTGCAGAAGAGATCATCTGCTGTAAATACAGACCTGCTTTTGATGTAGAGATACATTACATTTAGAACTGAGATATTCTATGTGCTTTAGGCCGTACATGGCTCTAGTCATAATGTATATGCATTATGTAAGTATTGTATGGATGAGTGCTCCAGGAGAGTGAGAGGTATTGTTTGGGTGAATATGGAATTGTTTCTTTATGTGCCAAGTTCTATCGGGACCCTGTTTGACTGTAGCAACTTTTCTTTAAAGGCTTCATAGACAGATAACAAGGACTTCTAGTTTGCAAGAATCAAATTTAAATGAAGTATTATGTTTCACTTACAAGAAATATTATTTTGATATCCTTTGATGTAAGTTGCTACTCAAATTAGCTTAGTTTTTGTTTCCTTCTATGAACATACATTGGCACTAATAAATCTGACCTTTTTTTATAAAAATAAAAACTGAATGTCTGTATAGATCTCTTTGCTTGTTTTAACAGCCCTGTTATTACTCGTATATATTTTTCTTTTTAGATAACTGATGTGTGTGAAGTTCAAAAATTTAATATTTTCTGTGTTTTTATAATGCAGTTCCACTGTCTTTTTGGCTCATTTTTCAGGTTGTTTGATCAAGAAATGAACTACAAGCATCTTTTCCCAGGTCTTTTACTACAAAGTTCAGGCAGAGATATTACTAAACTTAAAAAAATAAAACCTGTATTCTTGATGTTGTTACATAATTTATCAGCTGGATGGAATTCCAGTGCTTGAATTTCTGGAAGGAAAAGCAAGCAGCAGCAGAAGCAGTGTCTCCCTGGCATGGTTAATCAAAAGGAGCTGGGAAAGTCTGAGGCTGAGAGCAAATGCCGGTTTCCATGCTGTCTTATTTTCCACTTTTCTGTTCTGGTCTCCCCTTAATATTATCTCTCTCTGTTTGCTAAAGCCTTTCTTTTTCTCTAAATTTGACTTTCTTATTCCCCTCAGGATTACTCTAATAACCACTGGGTCGAGCCAAGATCATTACTTTTTGGAAAGGTTTCTTTTGTTGTTGTTGATTCATACAGGCCCCCGTATGAATCCTGCTGTCCTACATTAAATAGTGTAGCAGGAATGGATGGAGAAGAGGATTGACTGGGAACAACACATTATGGTGTATTTCCAAAACCCTGGGGAAGGTGATCCTCTATGGTCATGTCAAAGTATTGCTTTTGAGCACAGCATTTCTGGGATTTTTTTCACATGGAATATGTAGAAGTCAGAAGAGAGTAGTTGTCATAACTTTAAATACAAAGTTTGATTTTATTCCTCTGATTGGTTTTTCCTTTGTAGATCTCATATGCTTCAGAGTGGTGAAAATGCAGAAGGTGTTCTTAACGATTATCTCGCTGATAAATGGACCATATGGGTTCTATCTTCTCACTGGCCATGATCCTAGTCAGTGCCTTGTGGTGCTATCAGATGCTATTAAAAAGACAGCTATTTACAAGTCCTAGGAGATTCTTCCTGATGTAATGAAAAATGACATATGCTATGAACTCCTCCCTTATAGGGGAAGTATGCCTTATAACTAGCCTAACAATAAGAAAATAATGAAAAAATAAATTATTTTGATTTTTGAAATTGTGAAGAGCAGTGTGGGTTATCCACATGTGCAGTTTCAGCTTTGAGATCTAGTTACAGTGCATTTACTGGCAACATTCCCATCAGGGTGAAGATGATACTTCTTCTGCTTCCTATTTGACACAAACTTTTTTTGACTGTGGCAAAGTCACTGGATCTAAATTACTTTTCCTGGAGCATATCATAAAGTTTTCTTCTCAACTACATAAAGAGCTTCTGATGTGCTGAGTATTATTCTTTAATGTTAAATTCAGCATAAAGTGTTATTTTGATGGAATGTACTGGTCTGCATAGCTGACAGGCTCTTGGAGAATTTAAATCTGTGGCAGACTGAATCCTGTGATCAATATCACACTCAGATAAGAGGGGAGGTAAGGTATGTTTCTGAGGGGCTTTCCTTGTGTCCTTAAAAAACCCTCCCAAACAAACAAAAGAGATAAAAAGATTGAAAATAATAAAAGTCATCAGTGAAAGCAGTTAAAATGATTGCCTTACATAGAAGCTGTGGAGGTCAAGCTGAAGTGAATAAAGCAAGGTACATGCACACACAGCAGATTTTCTATTTGCTGGCCTTTTGTTGTAGTCTACAACATACTTGAGTAATATTGCCTTGCTGTGAGACCCGTGAAATAGTGAGCTGACCTAAGCATGGGTGAGAGCCAAATCAGATCCTTAACACAATATTGCAGCGTTACTTTTTCATTTAAAGCAGACTGCTTTTGAACCACTGTAAAAAATAAATTCATTGGATGGAAGCTTTATCCACCTGGGGAATCAGTTTTGCAGTTTTGCTATGCTGTGGGGGTGCAAGTGGCACACCTAATTTGTTCTAACAGAGGAAATTGTTGTTGACCTCACAGGCTGTTTGTGTGCTGCACTAACTGTGTGCTGTACCACCACAGAGACTGCTCACTGTCAAGGCTTGCTGGAACTTCCATAATTAAATGGTTGAGTTCTGCCAAGATTTAAAGAACTCAGAGTTTAGAGACCTGATATGTGTATGCAGTTTCAGGAAAGTATTCACTCTTAAAATAGACCTGGCTGGTAACCAGAGGAGAATTTTGCTTTGACTTCAGGTCTGAAGTTGGGTCCAAATGAATAATAGGAGGGGATGGTTTATATCACATTAACATACCTGATCATACAGATTGGCACAACCTTACCAAAGGACTTGCTCTGATTTTGATTTTATTATTGCTGATTATGATTTGATTTTTAATTGGTCAATCAAAAAAAGGAAAGAGGAGCCAGAACAAAGTTCCTGAAAAAGCAAATTATAAAGCTCTCACAGATATAACTACATTACATAAAAAAGAAGGAGTCTCTAAAGTCAGCACTGTTACTGATATATTATTTTTTCAATGCATCCTGCATATTCTTTAAAAATGTTTTATGATATATTGCTTTCACCTACCTAGGAAATAGTTAGATGACTAATTGCATTGGTTAGTGAATTTTTCAAACAGACAACTGAAGACAACCTAAGAAATGGCTTGCTTTGGTTCCTAACCACGTATATCACTCGTTTGTGAGAGAGGGTAACTGGGCTATAGCTCTTACAGGTTGAGGGTTTTTTTCCCCGCTAGCACGATCGAGTTTTTCTGCTCTAAGTTGTATACTTGGGACAACATTTTAATGCTACTCTGCTTGATCTAATTCAATTAATCAAAATAATAAGCAGCTGCTTAATATTGTTTCATGGAATCAGGATGAATGAAGTCTGATTAAAACAAAAAGAATGAAGGAAAATGCATTTTTCAAGTTATTCCTTGTTAGAAAATGCTCTTATTTTCCCTGATTTTTCATTCTGAGTTCAGAAAGAAAACAAGCTGTGGCCATGGCAAAAAATATTTACAGCACAGTGCTAGTGGGTGAACAGCAAAAGGAAACATTAGCAAGGCTTGAGTGTCTCTATTTGGATCCCATTCCTGAAATTGTTTTCCCTGGTTTTTATTTGTAACCTATCAAATCTCATAATAATGCAAGATTAAGTGATATGACAGACAAAAAGACAGATGACAGAGGGGTTTTTTGTGTGTGAATGTCTTCTATGCCCTTCAGATGTGGTAATTCTTCCTGTGTTACAACTACTGGAAAGGATCCCTGAATATATGGATGTATGTTAGAGGGTGTTTACCACGCGATAGCAACATCTGAAATACAAGGAATGCTAATAATCATCAGGAATGTAAAATCTTTCAGAACATGCTTAGTGACCTTTCTCTCCTTCCACAGTAATGTTTTCTAGGGACATGTCAGGTAAGTATCCACACAATGAAATGCAATGAAGGGAAGTTATAGTGAAAAAGGAAAGATGAAAAAGACATTTTGGCTCGTATATGGCATGTCATTCTCGTGGAGTAGAGTGAGATTGTTTAGAACATGTTACAAGAATATATGTGGGAGTAAAAAAATTAATCTGAACAATACAATGTTTAAGCTGAGTGTCAAGGGACCTCTTTAATGTTAGAGACAGAATAGTTTCCCAGGGATGATAGTCCCATCTCTCAAATATCAGGAGCCATATTGCGCAGAATGTTGTCTAATGGCGAGAGAGCAATACCCAAAGTTGCCTTTCAGTTATGAAACTCTCTGCTCAAACTTGTGCAAAACATTTTCTATGTGTTCAATTAATTTAAAAGTAATAGAAATACACTTTTGTAATTGAAAGAACTGTAGCTATTGAAGATGAAAACACTTCTATTACAATAGATAGAATACAGTAATGACTCACATCTGCAACCTGGACATCTTGAGTAATAATTCTCAAGCAGAATATTAATATATAGCAGGTGTTGACAGTTGTTAAGATGCCTTTACGGAATTGATGTTCTGAAGAGCTGCATGGACAAAAGCTGACTTCCTTGAGACATCTTTACTAATATGCTTGCCTTTTTTACATTGTATTTCTTCTGATGATCATGAGACAAACAATTTTAATTACTAAAATCCAGAGCCTTTACTATGCTGTATAGGAAGACCATACAGAGCTGAAAATATTACCTCTTGACATTTAAGTAATTACTTAAAAATTCTAATTGTTATTATGTCAGCAAAGGCAATGTTATGTGAGGACATTGAATAAAACATCTTTGGAATATTTCTAGGTAATCACAGTAGTAACTCAATTTTTATCCTTTTAATGTGAAACTTCCTTGAGATTGCTGCACCATTGACATAATACTTTTTAAAATGTGTATTTTAGAGCAGATAAATCCTGAATTTTCTTAGTCAGTTTGCCCTGTAGGACATAAAATTACGTTAGTATTAATTTTAGTTTACAACTGTTAAAAGTATGGGCTGATTCATGATATCATTGGAAGGAATTGTTTTGTTGGCTTTTTTTTTTTTAATGCTATAAAGGATGATCTTAATATTTGGGAAATTTATTGAGAGCTAAATGAATTTAGTATGTGGTAACCTACCATTATGCTTATTAATGGTGAGGGAGGGAGACAGGCAAGCAGGGAGGTGCAGCTCTCAATGTTGTTTACACAAAATCTGGCTCTCAAATTGTCTATTGCAAAGGACACGTTAGTGTTCCATTTATATATAGCCACAATTGAAGTTCTGCTGAGAATTTTTCAAAATACTTTTGTTTCAGGAAGCCTTGAAAGAAATACTGATTCTAATTAGAATAGCTGTATTCATAAAAATCAGACTTTCTTTTTTTTTTTTTTTTTTAATTTATTTTAGAAGTGTTGATTCCAAGTCTTTCACAGTGTGGGTTTGGCAGAACTAGGAATGAGAGGCTATTGGGTTTGCCTTTCTAAATGGTCCTTGGCCTGAGGATCTCCTTTCCTGAGGAGGGAAGCAAAGATGGTTAGTTTCTCTGTGGAATATACAGTTCGGAATCCCTGCAGTTACTGTTTTTTACCCAAAAACACTTGGATTGGTTGGTAGATTCAGTGTATCACACTGAAAACAATAGAAAAAATACTTAGAAATATAAATTGGATTAAATTTGTTTAGGTTATACTGAGTCTACTTAACCAAGGTCAACTGGTAGCAAAGAGATTTGTCAGAAGTAAGATTACATATGTGCAGTTGCCTCTCTTCCTTACCTTGAGAAAAGCGTATATCTGTCTCTTCTGGGAAGCCACAAATTCACTGCTTTTATTTAAAATCTCAAAGCAAATGGTATTGCAAGAGCAAGTTGGAGAAAAAAAGGTTTTGAATCTCTAAGCTTCAGTTGCTAAGAACAATTTGACATTGTCACAACGTGCCTTCATAAGGAGCTCCTGAATCTGAAAATAGGATTTGACTACAGTGTAGAATGACTGACAAAGAACAGAAAAACTGAAATGTGATAAAATACAGTGGTGTTATTGCTTCTGCACATATTTATATTTCACATAAATAAGACCTTTATTTTTTTATTTTTACTTTTGGTCATGATCTTCATAGCAGTTTGTATACGAATACAGAAAATACCCCAAATGTGTCCTTTAAAATCCCTTATTCTGTGTGAAGTTGTTGAATGAAGAACAGCTGTTTGCATCCTAAGTGAGATTGATTGTTTCAAGTGGAAAAAAAAAAGTCTCTGGAAATAGTGTTCAAATGAAAAATGTACGCTATTGCCAGCATCCCCAGTGCTTGATGTCCTTCCAAAAGGGAGGACTACAGTTGCCTGTTATGGCACTTCATTAAATACTGTGCTATGATACAAGTCACCTGAGGAATACTTCAGAATTTGTTGTTCTGTTTCCCACTTCATTTATTCAAAATGTAAGAAACACAGTGGAAATCAGACATGAGTTTGTAGCGAAATTTATGGTAGAATAACATCAGGATTGCATTTTGAAATGGATCCCTGGCATGAACAGTAGAGTTCTGAAAGAGACCTACAGTTACCCCAGCCTACATTCACATATTGCCTGCTTTGTATTTTGTCATATTTCTTCACTGAACTGAATTCCCACCCAGAAAATCATTTATCAAGATGCTTTTTTAAAGTAAGTTTCATCTTTCCCACTGGAAATTTCTTTTGAGGGAAATTGTCTCTTCTAGACAATCAGAATTAACTGCTCTTTAATTAGTCATGAAGAAGGGAGAGATTTTGTTTATACTCATTTCAGCTAAATCTTAGTGGCTAACATGGCATAGTTTGTGACATTGTTTCTTTTGATTATTCCCTTATGGACTCTGAAATAAATTGTGAGTGCTTTTAAGAGGATATGTTGGATTGACTGAATATGAGTTTTATGTTGGTTAGCTGGCTTCTCTTATGTCATTAAAGTGCAGCAATTTCCATTCTATTCCTGCATGTCTCAAATATATTTCAGTGCAAGAGTAGCTCACCAACTACTATTTCATTCTCTAGCATGCCCTTGCCCTTAGCAGTGCAAGCTGTAAATGGCCAGTCTCACTATCTTGTTTGTAGGACAAATGCTCTGATAAATGGAGTCTTCAGTCACCAGAAAGTCACTAAAAAGAAACAAAAATTAAATAAGGAACAGGATTAAAAAGATAATCTTTCAGCAGATTTTTGCAAGGAAAAAGAAAAAGGCCAAGTAAAGAAATAGAAAATTAATCCAGGAGTGAGAGATATCTAATGAATACAGGAGGAAATAGAAAGTAGGAGATCTCTCTTGAAAATTGGTCTTTTTCTGTTGTAAGGAATGTGTGAATGGCAGGACAAACCAAGGCTAAGAAAAAAGTGAAGAGGTTGGTGGTGGGTTTAGCTATAATAGAGTTAATTTTCTTCAGAGTAGCTGTGTTTGGGATTTGTTCTGGAAACAGGGTTGATGACACAGGGATGTTTTTGTTATTGCTAAGCAGGACTTGCACAGAGTCAAGGCCTTTTCTGCTCCTCACCCCACCCAGCCAGTGAGGAGGCTGGGGGTGCACCAGGAGTTGAGAAGGGGACACAGCTGGAACAGCTGATCCCAACTGACCAAAGGGATATTCCATACTATCAGACATCATGCTCAGCAGTAAAAGCTGGGAGAAGAAGGAAGGGGAGGACATTTGCAGTGATGGCTTTTAAATTCTGCACCAAGAGCACATTTCATGCAAACTGGAGGTGGAAGTAGTGGTTGTGGCCTGGCACTCCACAAAAGCTTTAGTGACATTTACAGAGGTAAAAGCATTTCATTGAAGTGTCTTTAAATGTCATTCATGTTGTTATTTTTTACATTTTTCTATTGAGCATGATGTATCACCTAACTGTGTTTGGCTTAGACTGGTGGATGAAGAGCCAACCTTTCCAGTTTTGAAACAAAGTTTGCTATCACTTTTTTTGCTTTTCTGTACAGGATTGATTTAGTGCTTTTAACCTTACTTTTATGAAATCTACAGACTACAGCACTCTTCTCATGGCCTGTGCAAGGACCATGTGTCATTCATTTGAGATCACGTGATCAACATAGGTAACATCTAATCTGATTTATAGAGCTGATGATTGCTATTAATAAGCATCAGACTTCTACAGTAACTTTATTGCTGTATACCACAGCAGGGCCTAATGGCCATATCCAGCCAATCTGTGTTCTTCCAAGGTCTGGTTTTTGTCCTGCAACCCTTTCCAAAATACCTGTTTGTGACTCAAAAAAAGAGATAGTATCAAGTAATTAATTAAAACTTGTAAGAAAATTTGTTCCAACAACTAAAGTGATTTGAAATAGCTTTATTATATGCTGCAAAACCATACATAACAAAGATACAACATTTTTTCCTGAATTGCTGTTAGTTTTTACTACTTTATGTGATGGATTTAATCCAAAGATCATGCAGAATTTTGAAATTTTTTGCTATTCCTTCAGAAGGCATACCATGTCTAACAATAGATAGACACACATACAAGAATTGGATAATGCAGTTTTTGTGACATCTATGGAAGTGAGAAATGCAACAGCACCTTTCACTAGATTCTATAATTGTCATATCTATTATAAAATAAATCACCAGCAGCTTTCCTTTGGAATTTTCTTTGACAAATGCTGGACAGAGAAACATCTTGTGTGCTTTCTACCACTGCACATTTGTCTTTAAAGCTGATATCAGAAGGAAAAATATTTTTTTTGTTTGTATGTTGAGAAATGTAAATTAATGAAAAAGTGGTCACATGGGTTTGGGGGTTGTTGGGTTTTTAAAATTTTATTTCCTATCAGGTAAAATTTTAGAAATATTTCCTTTAATTTTCTACGTTTCAGCTTATGAGTTCATTTTGCTTTTTTCCCAAAATGCAGTTTATCTATTTGTGTCTCTGGAAGCAAAAACATTTTTCTTACTGGAAGCCAGTCTGTCTTTCCTCCAATTTCACTTGCGTACAGTTTTCAAGGAAGACATATTTTTATCTGAACAGCAGTCTTTTCTAATCTGAATTTAGAGCACTTTATGATTTAACAATTTGCTTTTCTCTTGTCTTAAATATTTATTTAATCTGAAGATTTATTAGTGTTATGTCTTTTATTCTTAAGCCTGCACTTAACTTGGACTGCAAACAGTCCTTCTGCTTTTCTCATTTCCTCTAAATTCAAAGATAATCCATATTTCTTATAACTCTACTTCCTTATTTATCTGCCTGTCAATCATTATGTCTCTTGGGACCACTAGGGAATCAGGTCTTTTTCGCTCTCTGTACAGCTGAAGTAATGAAGTTCTGCTCTGGAGTTGTGCAGGTCAGAATTTGACCCTTGCAGTTTATCACCCAACATCCTTCCGGAATGAAAAGACTTTAACACCATTTATCTACTTATTTTTAACACACAGATCAAAGTTAATATAAGGCCTCTCTGAAATTTAATGTAACCTTTAAGTCCTAAAGGAAAAAAGATGGCAAGACATTTGTAGAAGGCACTTATAAATGCATTAGTAGACTCAGAGTAAAATATATACTTGACTGAGACAATAATCTTCCTTTTGTTTGAGGGAACTCTTCACCTCCTATATCCCATTGCCTTACAATTCCTTAAATTTAAGTTTTTATACAAGTGCTGTTGGCTGTATGTGGATACGGCTCTGGAGTGGTCTTGAGGTATCAGTGATGTGGAGGAACAAGGCTGAGGTGGGAAGAGTTGTTTGAAGTCCACCATGATTAATGGGAAGGTGAGGAGTTGTCATTACGTTGCAACGGTTTGGACTTCTCATTCAAACATTGCCTTTGATTACTGGCTATCCTGGCAGGGGGTGGGGGGAGAAAGAAGTAGAACAGTGCCTGTATTATGCTGGATGCAAGAAGCAAATGGGATTGATGCAGCCTCTTTTCCTGCTGCTTAGGGAGGGGACCATACAAAGCAGAAAAGAGAAACGTAATGTGGTTTAGCTGCGGAGCATTGCCTTGGTTTCTTGCTGCCTTTCTGCATCTGGCACAAGTGAAAAATCATATACTCATATACCATTCTTGGGCCCCAGCCACCTGTCAGGGAAGGGGCTAGAAGGTACAGACCCTTACCATTTATATACATCAACACCTTCAGCACTGTATTTGGAAGAAGGAACAAGAAAGTCATGTCCCAGGCAGAGAAGGGATTTGAAGGGCCATATGGTAAGGATCCAAAGGGCTGTGCAGCTCAATCCATGTAGGGAATTTGCAGCTTCACTCAAAATCCTTTGCCAAAATAAAGTAAAACAATGTTGACTTTTGTGGTTTAGGTCACTGACCAGAGTACTATGCTCCAAGGTAAGGAATTTTCATTTCCAGAGGGATTTGTGATTGTATCTCATCTTTATTTGTTTTAATGTTCTGGGATAATGAATTTGTGTCAATTTACTGCAATTTACTATCATTTAAATTAGTGGATAGGGTGAGTTGTCTTCTGCTTTCTGCATGTTAGTCCAGCATCTAAATACATTCTTTTCTCTTTAGGATTACATTTTGGGTTTGGTGTCCAGTATAAAGCGGAATATTTGTCCCCACATTCCTGCTTAAAAGAATCTGCTCCCTTTTCCGCTGGTGAGGAGGATGGTGAGATATCAAGTGGACTAACTTTCATTTTAATGTCATTTCCACCTAGTCCTTTGGACTCTAATGACTACAGGAAGGGGTCTGCAACTCTGCTGGCCAGTGGCCTGTGGGACTGTTTCTGCTGATGTATTTGGATAAATATGAAAGGAAGAGAGAGAGGGTATTATGAATCACATCCCCACAGGAAGAGGCAAATGAATTACAAGACTCAAGGACACCAGTTACTGAGTTAAACATCTGTTTACACCGACGCACAAAGGAGCAACCTTGGCTCATGCTCATATAGGGTCAGGATGGGAAGACAGTTGATTTTCTTCTGGAGCATGAGATGAACAAATGAACACAACTAGTGTTCTTGGCTGGTTGTTCTGTTTGGATATGCAAAGAGAAAAGGGAAAAGTCTTGTCAGGAGAAAATAATGATATAAAGCAAGGATTAAGCTGTTCAAGGGTGTTCCTTGTTTTTAAAGAATTGAGAACATCAGGACAGATAAACCTTCTTGCATTGTTGCTGCCTCCTTAGAGAAACTGCCCTTGCTATCCTAGTGAAGTGCTCTCCACTCTTTCTAGTATCTTCTCTCCTTTGATGTCTCAAAAGATCCTACGCTCATCCACTCACTAAAGGGAAATCCCTTTCAAAAACAGCTTTTGGGATTTGGCTTTACTCCTAAGCAAGGTGAAGATAAAAAAAAAAAAAAAAAAAGGGGGTTTTTTTTTTTTTTTTTTGTACTGATCATATTTTTAAATAGGATGATTGAGATCTAGTTGCAATTATTTTCCTCTGGAAAGTGTTGATGACCACAGTTGCAGACCTGCCATAAAGAACAAGTATTAATGCACCAGTAGATGTTGCTCTTATTTCAGCTGCAGATTGCCCTCAGAATATAAAAACTAAATTGACATTTACTTTTGCACAGCAGTCAAGTAACTTCTGTAATGGCAGACTCTGAAAATCTCCCTACTTGTGTGCTCTGGTAATAGGAATTGCTCCTTTGGCATGCCACCCTGAAAGCAAATACAAGTCTTCCTATCACCTTCACCTTTTGTAGCACAGTGATAGGCAATATTTCTGTTACACCTGCAGTATTGCCTGAGCAGGTCAACTGGGGGCCAGCATCTCAACACCATAAGCTGTATAAGACGAATAAATAGATGAAGAAAGACCCTCAACTGACTTACAGACAAATTCCAAGAAAAAATAAGTACGTCTTCCAAACACATACTTTTTGATGTTCTTTTGATAGTCGATATTTATTGTCTTAATAAAATGAAGTTGGTCAAAGAGATAACCAGTCTTGCATAAATTGTTTTGTAGTGATGTGGGTTTTGAACATTAAGTCTAATCTAGACAATGACACAACTTTACTGCTCATTCTGTAGACATAAATTAGATCAGTGGACCTTTCCCAGAGACCATCCATGAAGTTAGAGGAAAAGCCATCTGTAAATGATTCATTTCAAAATAGATAAATGCACTGCATTAATGTGGAGACTTTATGTTGGATTTAGGTCACTCCATGATAGCAACACTGGCTTCCCTTTTGTTCTCAGTGGAAGTAATATGAATTTTACCATTGAATCAGCGCAAAATATTTAAGTCAACTTATGAATAAACATAAGTGAGAACACATTTGCAGGGATCTTGAGATGTGCAGTCTCTTAATGTTTTTCTCATGTATTTGTAAATAGGATAGTAGATTGAAGTGCAAGTTTATAAACCTTGGCCTGAGGTATATAATTTTCTTTTTACAAACATCTATTTGGCTACTGAAAAATAACCTAGGTAATTTTAACAAAAGGACTTGGAAATTTCTGTCCCTCCATCTGTTAACCACTTAACTCATAATCCTGTGTGTAATGCTATTACAAACGCATAAACAGTCACTTCAGCCTTAAGCTGCATGCACTGCTTAAACAATTTAGGAATATATTACTTCCCTAGCAGTGACTATGGCTTACAAACACATACAGAGCTGCAGCTTCCTATTTCTCTTCCTTACATATGCTGACAGCTTTCAGATAATAAATACTTTGTTGTCATCTCTGAAGCAGCCAGCATTAAAATGAATAGTGACTTCCCCCTTCTCCATGTGCGGCTGTGTTGGACAAGCTCCAAATGGCCTGGATGCCCTGCTGTTCACGTCTAATTGTTTTCCGTGGGGAAAGCAGTTTACTGAGGGCATTTCAGGAAAGGAGAGCCAGCAGCCAGTGGCTCAATAACTTTTACACTAAGCATGTAGATGAGCTAGCAGTGTTGGCTGGGTTAAGAATTACTAAATATTGTGATCAGCTGCTGCAGGCATGAAAGGGATAGAGAGGCTGTTGCAAATAAAATAAAAACATTATTTCAGATTACCCCCTCTCCCCCTCCTCCAAATCAAAAAGTGTTTCTCATATTTACCTAGGGGTTTTTTATGTCTTTGAAAATGGTGGATGGTGACAGATTAGAAAATAGAAATAAAGCAGTGAATGATCTGACTGACATTAATTGATACACATCAAGTATTTCAGCTCTGGTTTCAATCTCACTTTGTGTCTCTTAGATAGGAGAAAGTAAAGAAAGTAATTTATTTGAAACTTAGTTTGGTATTTCATTTGAGACTACATTTGGATAGAATTTACCCAGGAGATGAAAGTTCTTATGAGTTATATGGTTTTTACATTAGTTATTTAAATCTACCTTAAATATGTCTAATACTTGAGAAGAATTTAAATTTTAAAATGCAGTGCTATCTGCAATTAATTAACTATTGGTTCTGGTTAGTACATACCTAACATTTCAGAAGTAGCAGACCTTATCAGCTATTACACCATTTTTATTCTAGTATTCTGTTCTCTTCTTCTGCATGAAGAAAACAACCCTTGCTCTTTTTTCACCTCCTAGCTGGTTTTCAGCTTGAGCAAATGAGTTATTGAACTGCAATAACCAGATAGCAGAAGGAACTGCTGGGGCTAAAAGCAAGTTTGACACTTCAACAGTTCCTGTTTTAGGGTGATTAGTCAGTGTCTTCCTCCAACTGAGTGGCTCTGCTTCCCTCAAAGCAGTAGCAATGCACTGTTGCACATACATGTATATTTTTAAATATGCAATAGCAAACTTGGAATTTTTTAAGATTTGCTCTAAGTTAATTTCTTTTATGTTGTCTTCTATATGGAAAATACAGGCATTAAACACTCTCTCCTTTCTTTTATTTTAGAGCTTGTTGACTTTTAAGCCCTGTAAAAGCTGTTGGTGTCCTTTGTTGGTAGTATTTTTATGGTCTAACAAGACATTGGTGCTAGCATGATGTTTGCTGGAAAACTTCAGTCTTGCTCTTCTGTTTTAAGAGATGACCACAATTTTGACTGAGGCTTGGCAAACTTTATTATCATAAGGATGCTGCTTGGGTTGATGTTCTGCTGAGGTGTCAGTGTCTGTATGCCTGGCAGAAAGCAGCTCTCTTTTGGTCACTGCAGTGTTACATGATCTCTCTCTCCAGTGATCAGAAGCTGTGTGCCGACCGAAACCCCCTGTGCATGCGACCCAAAGCACCTTCCCTGCAGCCCTCCACGAGCACTGGTCATGACCTGTCCTCTGATCCCCATGTTCACATTCCTCCCTTATCCTTGGCCGTGCAGCCTCCTGTGATTAATAAATTGATCTCAATTACTTACTTTTGACAGAAGTGTGTATTTTGTAACATTCTCCTGACCTTGCTAGCACTTTGATCTTGTGTAAACAGTTTATCTATCAGTCACAGCTCTGTGCAGTCCCTTTTGGCCAGCACTTCAGGCAAAGGTTTTATTTGAGCAGTGGGTGGTCTGAGCTATGTTCCAATGAAACTGATACCAGTGATACAGAAGTGTACCCTAAAAGGGTGTTGTAATAATTTAGGATGGTATGACTTCAATTTAAACAGTAGTAAAATGATGGTATCCACAAAGTAATTGGAATACTTTCTTTTTCTTAAAAGTAGAATGAAACTGATTTCCTTATGGTCTCCAGTTGATATAAAGGGAATGTCTCTGTTTGTTATGCCTATTAAAAGATTCCATCATATACCTCCAAGTACAAAAAGACAATGACAATATATATTCATGAGAAAATTTTTGATAAGACAAATAATAAAGAAGCTCCCATATTGATAACTTATGAATTTTATTGGTGTTTCACAGTCACAGTCTGACTAAACACCTGAGACAATCTGAATCTGATTTTTGAGACAGAAAGGTAATTAAAAAATTTGACAGTTTCCTAAAATGTCCAGATAATTGTAAATATTTTTAGACACCCTCTGCATGTATATAACATATGTATTTTTAAGTCTATACATAAGATTTTAGTGGAGAAGCGTAATGGAAACCATCAGACTTGACATTTGATTCAGTAACATTGAATTGCCACCTTTCCCCTCTCCATTTACATGTGCTTTTGGTTAAACCTGTAATTATCATGATTACAGGACCTTTCCTATTCATGGCAAAGAACAGAAAGTGCTCATATCACGTGCGTGACATTTTTGTTCCCCTGTGCAACCCAATACTTATTTCCTGTTCAGTTGTTTTCTGAAAAGATTTAACAGATTCTTCATTATCTACATTTTCCATTTCATCTTTTTTTTTGTATTTGAAAGGACTTTTGAAAGTATGACTTTCTTTTGAGCACACCTTTCTTAGTGCATTCTCCTTTAATAGGAAACAAAATGTAGCTGTGTAAGGGAAGTGAGAAGCTGTGGTGTGTGTGTCACACACTCCTGTCTTGAAGAATCATGCTTCTGTTAGTGATTAAAGGCAACCAGCAGTCAGCCCTTCAGCAGTCCCAAACAGGCAGGGGTAGCAATTACACCCTCTTTATATTCTTCCTGGCCAGATGAGCAGAGGTGGGTGGTTGTGATGAGAAGCAGGAAAAACGGAAAGAGGTATTTTATTTTTCAAGGAGGGGAAGAGGCCATCAGGTCATTTCATGGTTTAGCAGCCTGCACTGGGTGCAGTCGAGACCCTCCAATTTAGATTTTTGCATTGACTTGTAGTGTCATATAGGACTCGGGACAGAATTCCTCTCTGTGTTTGAGACAACTGCTCCCTTTTTCTTTGGGTTTAGAAAAGTAAAACATTGATCCCATGCTTACAGAAGAAATTTATAGTTTTGAGCTATGTCTGCTTTCCTTATGACACAAGTTGCTTTAGGTAATTTTAAAATAAACCCCATAAAGAGTACTTGATGAAGAAAAAGGACACCTTTTACAAGTATTCTATGAATACTGAAGTAAATATATTAAAAAGCCAAAGAAAATTTTGATTATTTCTGTCATTTTTGGCTCGTTATTTATTTGTTTGGGAAGTAAGAGATTGCTCACATTTTTAATGTTGAGAGTGACCTTTGTGATTTGAGTTAAAAACAAATGGAGCAGAGCAAATTACTAGGGCACCCAAGCATGTTCTCAGCTTTGCCACACTGAAACATTTGTTTGTTCTGCAGGAGTTTGAGATGACAGCCCAAAGGCTTTGTGAGATTGAGGACCATAAAAGATGGAACAGGTGGGAATGCCTCATCTTTCCCTGTAGTAGCTCTTAATGTACCACTGCTGCACCTTTGGGGCATTTTTGTAAAATATGTTCATGCCAAGCAAAAGAAAAATGATGTAGACTGTATGTCAATGAGATGGCAATACAATTACTTGTTGTAGATGATGCTGAACAGTACTGCATCCATCTGCTCCTATTGAGTGAAATGAGATGTACTCCATTCTCTTTATGGTTAGATGACAACAGCACACAAAACCGGGCGTGTCAGAATTATTGGTTACCAGAGGCATTATTCAGATTATTCCATCTTTATTCTTCCTCAACTCCACTCTTTTCCAGCTTTCTGTACACACATGATATCTCCTGAATTCTGCAGTCAAGAGCACAATGTATTAAAATAGCCCTAGGATAAATGCCCCTGGGCTTTTAGCAGCCATTTAGAAATATGAGTTTTTTCTAAAAACATCTTTAAAATTCTTTGATATCACTTCAAGTGCAACAACTGGACCGCAAAGAAAAGTAATATAAGAAATCTTCCAAAATGGTTTTTTATCTAAGCTAATCATCATAAATCTACAGTGATAAAATTATTAATGTGGTTTTGGTACCTCTGTTGAATGAGGTTCCTCAGCTGTGTGCCATATAATATTTATTACTTCTAGCTACTGTTAGGTTTCCAATCACAGCCACCTTTGTTCCTGAAGCAACTAAAAATTTGCAGCCCTACCAACAATGTAAAATCACAAATGAATGTGCTCTGAAAACAGGAGTGTGCCTGTTTTTAAATAGATGTAGATTAGGGACACCTTCAAGTCTTTTTTTTAGCTAAACTTCCAAAGAAATTTCAAACCAATCTTTAAACTGTGCTCTTAATTTTTTTTCTGATTGCATGTTCATGTATCTCACAGCATTGGTTAGTGCTTTTTTCCTATATAATGCTATGTCAAGGAGTACTGAGGTGTGAAGAACTATGAAAAATAGTTAATGAAAAACATGTTATTTTTAATTTTTGTACCCATTTCTACATGCCTTTTCAGTCTTGAGCTGTCTGTGAAATAGCAGATTTTCTTTTCATGAGACAAATTGAGATTGCAATAAATTCTTTCACTGACCTGTAAAGTGCTGTGGAAATGGGACTGAAAGCACAAAGTCTGAAGAGTCACCTCACTTCACTCTGCAAACTGTTAAATGGGAATGATTCCTCTCTGGGGTGTGTAAGTATGAGCAGAAGGTAAACCTATTTTCTTTCTATTGGAAGATACATTAATTTTCAATTTTTCATTTTTCACTTACAAATTTTCAATTTTTCAAAAGTACCTGAATGTAAGTTATCTAAAATATATCCCAAAATTAAATATCTCCCATAGAGATATTGAGTTTAAAAGCCCTATAAAAATTAAAATCTGAAATGAAAGAGTGAAGGTTTAAGCATAATGTTTAGTTACTGCAAAGGGAGCTAGTTTAATCTGCTTCTGATCAATGTAGATTGGATCTGCTTTTGATTCAATGTAAATTGAATTCCATATTATCAGACTTCTGTTGTTAACGACCCATTATGGAAAACTAGTTCCTTTTTTGGAGCCTTAAAAATTGCTAAATATCTTTGTGTGATAACCTTTAATTTTATGATGCTGTACCTCTAGATTCACGCCGGTGCGGGTGTGCTGAAATAATTTCTTAGAACAGAATGCATTAGAAAATTGTGGTCAAGAAAACAAAAGAGTTTTTTAGCTATTGTGCACAAATGCTCTGAAAGCAGACTCATCTACCTGCCACTTTTAGGTCCAAGTTGTTTGTACTGAGTTCAGTTGTAGCATTTATACATTCTCGGTGGGTTTACTACAAATGTCTGTATTCTCTGTTCCATTGCAGAGTACAAAATATAAATCTACTATGCCTGTGACCTCTTTGAGGAGAGGCTGGAAAAGAAGGTGAATATAGTATGCTGTGTATTTTACATCTGTGCTGCAAATCCAGGGTCCCAGCTGAGCTCCCTGTACTGAAAATCCTTTAAAAGACTTTTTTTAAAGCTCACAATGGTGAGATTATGCAGACAACCATTTTCAATGACTGGTTGAATTTAGAGACAATTACTTACTCTAAGTTATTAGTCTGTAAACCAGCCCTGAATAAAAGGAAATTATTTCAGGAACAGACTGCAGATAGAAGAACCAGGCAACTGAAGCATCTGAAGACCTGTAATCATTGTGTAAGCATAGAGAAGACAAAACAATATCTCTGAGACTCTGATATCTCCAATATAACAGTATCTTTGATCTCTCCTCCATATTCAAGGAATATCTTTCCCTATGAAAACAGCTTCAGCTTCAGGTCAGACAAAGTGTATTGCTGCCTCATATGCAAACCACCTTTCACATTGCCCTTGAATAATGCAAATAGGCCAGGTGCAGGTTGCTCAGAATCATGCAGAAGAACCATGGGCAAAATTATACTCTGAAAATATTTTATGCCTTAGAAAAACAAATGTGATACTGGCAATTCACCCACGGCTGGCACTATTTCACACTCTTGAGCTTCTTGATGGGGGGCAGAGTTCACGTAGGAGTTTGTAGGAGGTGAACCTACTATTGCAACAAATCCCATAAAAACAGCTGGTCTTCTGTCAAGAACCAATTCCCACAAAAGCCCCTCTTTCTTGACTGGCTCAGAAATGTGGCAAAACCTTGATAAAGTGTGTTTCAATCCCCTCCTGGATCATTCCAGCCAATTTTTGATTGCAGGTACAGAGAGTCATAGTGAGGCCCCGTGTGGCTTCTGAGCACAGGAGGCTTCAGGGAGCACATTCTCCACAAACCTTTGAAAATGTAGGGAAACAAAGAAAATACTGGATGGGAAGAGGAAGGTCAGGAGTATCTGAGAAGATGAAGACTATTCAAAAATGGAAGACAACTTCAAAGAGTATGTGAAGATGAGAAGTACACAAGAAGTAAGAAAACTAAAGCTGGTTCTAAGTGAAAATAAAGAAAAAAAAAAGCAGTTCTTTGGATCTTTTTCAAAGATGTGAAGATAATGTTTTATTTGAATTAGGAGGTGAGCAATCTGCGGAGATACTGGCAATACCAGGATGATGATGAAGGAGGAGACTGAGTACAGTAATTTGCCCCTGAGTCCACAATGAGCTGATGACAGGACTCTAGGCTGTAACTGCATCAGGAGATGAAGATTTAGAGAATGGATGTGTGTCAGTCAGAGAAATCTTGCACAGTTAGCCGAGAAATCAAACTATATGTAATATGACTATAGAAGTGGAAAGAAGAGATTGTGGCTGCATTCTAGGATGGCATTAGAAAATAAAATTATGAGAAGAGCAGCTTTTTCTGGTTTTAAGGCAGTCAAGTATGTAGCCTTAATCATTAACCAACATCATACTTGATGGGAGAGTCTACCTTTTAAAAATGTAAGAAGTTCAGGCATAACAGGACTCAAAAAGTGAAAGCTTTTAAAAAATCTGTTATAAAAACAAAAAAAAGTGAAAGCTTAAAACTCAGAAAAAACTGAGGGGCCCATGCAAGGTTTCATGATCCCTGCTGAGCATAGTTTTAATAAGTCATGAGCAGGGAAGGTAGACACAGTGGTGAATTCAGGGAGAGGACACTTGTGGTTTAATTTAAAATTTCTTTTGAGGTGAAATTTCTGGCTGAGGTGAGAGGTTCCTGCCCAGCTGGCAACCACGTGTGGGCAGGATCTGCTGTCCATGGGAGCAAGCACGTGTCACAGGCCTCCTGTAACTGTGATTTACTAGCTCTTGCTCCATTGAAAACAGGAGATCTGGTTTTGATTTGGCTTGAGACACAGGATTTTAATAACTCCAGTGGCAAACTTGTCAGAGTGTAATATGATCCTTTCAGTCAAAAATCTGCTTGATTGTATTTATCTGTGATTTTTAAGGCTGCGCTTGTTGATTTGGGTTTGAGTTTGTTACAGCCCATTTGTACTCTGAGATGATGGGTAACTATGTGATTCCTTTTTGCTATGTTATTGGTAGACTTCCCTTTTCTCCTCTTGTTAATTTCCTCCCTAAAGTAAGCATTTCTAATCTTTTTTTGACTACAAACCTCCAGATGTCACTGAGTAATTTTTTGCTTGTCCCTTGGGCTCTTCTGGTTTTGCTGCACTTCCCTGGCATTACTTGATGTCTGAAAGCAGAATTCTCACTTTAGACTGACTCAGGAGAAGGAAGCCAGCCTTCTTTACTCCTCATAAAGTCACCACCATTTTCATACAGGTCTTATAGGCTGCTTTGCTTTAAGTTATAAGATGGTCAAAAAGACAGTGGCACAGGAGAGATAAATTTGACTCTCCTGTCTTGCTTCCACATTTGAAGGATTTTACCCAACAAGTGAATAATAAACAGAACAGAATTCAAAACTGTTCAAAACAATTCAAAGCAATTAATTTCCTCACAAATCCTGACCATGATTCATTCCTATTGGAGTTACTATATAGTAGCTGACAGAGCAATTGTGAGTTTGGAAAGTCTGGAAATTTCCATGGCATACACACACACAGAGTCAGCACCATAGGTCTGGAAAATGTTGGCTCTACTGTGCACATATGACACAGTGTACTCACACAGAAATGTCCTGAAGTCTTTGGATCTACTGCACACATGCAACACAGCAGGTCATCATGTTCTCCATATTGGAGTTCCTACAGAAGTTCTCATTTTTTAGACTGATAGCCTGTCTCCTCCTTTCTTGAGCCATAAGGATCCAAAAGGTTCTTCAGCAACCAAAACTGACAGCCAGGGATACTGCAAAAAAATGCAACTGTCTCTAGCATGAGCAAGGCACTTCGTGTAGGACTGTCTTCCTTGGCAAAGTGGCCACAGTGTGAAGTGACTAAGACATTGTAAAATCAAAAGTGAGAGAAGGCAGCTACAGTCTTTATTTCAGGGAAACAGGACAAGATCTATTTTGCACCTTCACCCATGATTCATCTCAAGTAAAACTGATATTTAGCCAACAGGAGCTGAACAAATGTGATCAAAACATTTAATCCTCTGCTGTACCACTATTAAAATGTCTCAGCATTATCACCTTCATTCTTGTTCCTGTCACGCCATTTCTACAGCAAATAATAGGACAGTGTTGTCATTCTCTGCTTTCCTCATTCTAACAGAATGATTAAATACAACTGGGCAAATGCTTCCTATTCAGACTCAGCAGCACAGTTTTAGTTTTGTAATGCTGGTGGCAGATCATTCTGAAATTTCTGCTGGCTCTGAAATTGAGATACAATTAACTTTCTTCCACCCGTTTAAGCAGTATTATTCAATAAAATATGAATTTTGGACAATCGATTATAAAAGCTTAAGGTCCTATTTTTTGGTATTAAAAAAAATTGAAATAACACAATTTATTTAATGTAATCTCCCATACTTATTTCTTCTCTCTCTCCCCCCCCCCCCCCCNCATTTTGTTAGACTTGGCATTTGGGGGTTTTTCCCCCGTGCTAACATCAGATTACACTGTCATTCTCTTATTTCTCTTATCTTCTTTGGATGTCTTGTAATTGTTCTCCCTTTTCCTTTTTAAATATCTTATTTTCTCTTTTGCTTTGCTGAGCGATTCTTCAGGTAACTTTATTTTTTCACTCTCAAGGCAATATTTTCATTCTCTCTTTTATCTACACAGATTTCTATTTATCTTTCTCCTTTTCCTTTGAATAAGAGACACCTGAGGTCAGTGACCCTGTCACAAAACTGCCTGTCAGGACTGCGTGGTGAGTCCCTTTTTCTTTAAGATCACATCAGAACTTAACAAAATTTGCATTTCTTCTGTTACAGTTTGTTCCTCTTCTAACTCATAAGTGTTTATCTTTTATTGAATGACCAAGACTTCAGATATTAACATTAGTCTGATAAAATATAGCATCAAAGTTCATGTAGTAAATTTAGTTTGCAGAAATTTGACCGGCAATAACTTTTGCCTGAGTATTTGAAAAAATGAAAATAAAGAACCAAAGCCATTTCTGGTCCCTGCCATGCAACATAATTGCACTAGATGTCACTGTTATACTTAGAATGATGGTGGTAATATAAATACAATATAACCTCATCCTCAAAGGCTCTTAAAGTCTGCTGTGTATGAGAAGGTGTGACCAGGAAAGTATTGAATAGCATGGGGCTTCCTGAAAGTACTGGGTTTTTTTGATTTGTGTCTAAACCACTGTTCCTGAATACTGAATGGAAAACATTTCTTCTCTTTACAGCCAAAGACACTCTAACTGCTGTGGATGTGAATGCTCTTCAAACAATTTCAGTGCAAATGCTTTTTAGTCTATAAAAGCTGATGTTTAGCAGTGAAGGATACTGAGAAATACTATAGCAGTTGCTATATTGACTAATGAGAAGTGGAATCTCATCTTCATCTTTCTGCTTTTTAAAAGAAAATGCAAAAGAAATGTAAAGCCATCATACTGACTGAAACTAGTAATATTCAAGCAGATGAATACTCATAGCTGGCTTCCTCTTTGACTTATCATCTATGTGAAGGAGTAAAAACCTGGTAGATGTCAATCCAGGATGAACATTACTTCCAATATCTGAGAAACACTATTGGATTTTTATGATACACAGTAATTGACAAGACTAATTAGGTTTAAGGATGAAGTGTCTTAAGGTTCAGAGAAAAAGAAATTTTCGAGGATGTAAACAGAGCTGCCTTTGACTGATGTGTGCTCTCTTTGGGCTCTCCTCAACTGGAGGTACAGGCCACCACTTTAGAGTATTTAAAACCAATACAAACAGCCTCCTCTCTTTCTTTCTTTGCAGCCTGTTAGACAGCTAGATCAAATGGTGTATCAGTTCTGTGAGTGAGTGCTGAATGATGTCTGTACTTCTCAACTGGCTTGCCTGTTTCAATTCATTTTGGATGCCAAAGGAGATGAGATAAGCTAGAACTAGCTAGATGTTTCAAGAGAAAGCAGTTGCGGTCTGAATTTTGGAGCTATAAGTGGAGATACATCAGGCAGTCTTTGCTGTGTGCAGTTTCTGACACTACAGTATGTATAGCAGAACCACAGCCACTTGTCTCTGAGGAGAAAAGAGCTTACTTTGCCTGTGCTTAGGGATAGTGGAGCATCTCTGTGGGTGTATCCCACATGTGCGAGAGAAAGTATTTATTGAAAGTAAGATGTCAATTTTCCCAACAAGGTCTGAAATAGTATTTCAGTTTATCCTGTCTTTTCTGTTTATACAGTACACTGACAGAAAATCAGGGAGAACAAGTAGTTCACATGCTGCTTGGAACAAAGTTACCCTCAAACACCTATTTAGATTTCTTACATGCTTGAGAGCCTGCATATAAAAATTGTCATTGTCTTTCTATATATGCCTTACATGACAATCTCCAGTCATCTTTTCTGTCTGGTTCAAATTTACCTGAAGCCTTTGCATCTGCTACTTCAGTAGCATTCATATGTGAACTGCATTTTTAATCACTGCTCTACTTCTCCTTTAAATTCCTTTTTCCTTCCTACTTCAGCAGTTCACATGCAGAGAAAACTGAGCTTTAATGTCGGTAGGTAGACATCCAAAATTAATATTTAAAAAGGGAACATAATCCCATTGAATTATTTCATAGTCATTTAATTGTTCCATTTTAAAGAAAATAAAGCAGTTTGTACATAGAAGAAATTAATAATGCAAGAAATATTTTTTTGCATGTCTGAACCTTCAGGGAGTCTTGCCTTGTTGTCCTCTGAGCAAAGGCATAGGCATTTGTAGCTTTAATCTTTTCTTATTATAAAATCACCCAGGAAAATATAAAGACATTATCTGTTCCACCTGTTGGATAACTGAATTTGTAATATCCTTGAATGTTATCACCAGGCAGTGTAGGCTCTTCTTCAGCTAAAAAAGACCCACTTGTTATAAAAAGCGTATTGATCTAAATTATAGAAAGTATTATACTTAATTATGCTTGACTTTTTTTAAATTGGAATAACTTCTACAGTTAAGGCTTCACAATATAGACTTTTAAGAGCCTTTTCCATTTTTATGTTC
Organism: Peucedramus taeniatus; assembly: GCA_013400575.1. Taxonomy (NCBI): domain Eukaryota; kingdom Metazoa; phylum Chordata; class Aves; order Passeriformes; family Fringillidae; genus Peucedramus; species Peucedramus taeniatus. Next base: position 42,079 of record WBNO01015762.1, read on the forward strand.
AGTGTACAGCAGAGTAACTACACTCCTAGTGAGAAATAGACACTTTTCCTACAGGTGTTATACCATCCTAGCAATTATCCTGAACAAAAACGGGCTGCAGAGAATTAAACTCTGTCTCCTGCTTATGTGAATTCTAACTGCATGTCTAAGCCATTAGAAACAGGCAAATCTTTCCAGGCAGACAGTCTATTATTCAGCCAGCTGAGTGCACAGGCCAGAGCCAGAGGGCAAACTTTCACTTGACTAGGTCACTTATTTCCTCTTTACCATATGCAGTGTTTACATAAAGAGGAGGATTTTTAAAATGATTCACAAATTTCCTAGCTCAGTTGGTAAGTGATTTCAATTCAAACTGCTCCAGCAGTATGAAAATCTATAACTAACAGCAGCAAGTTTACAGCTCCAACATTCTGTGAGAGAGAAAACCTCTTTTGTTGATGGTTTTGCCTCTGTATTTAGACAGTTTGATTTTCTCACTGGAAAATTTTGCCTTTATAGACTGCTAAATCTAAGCAATCTTGTAATTAGTGTAAAGATATGCAGATTTGAAGGTCTGATTTTTACCCAAATATCATACAAGCTAGATGTCCTTCTTGATTAATTCCTGTCTTGCCCCATCTTTGCTGAAACAAGTGGGTTGTCACTGGAAGTTGCTCATGCTGCTGTAGACTGTTTATGCCCTTGTATATGTTTATTCTTTCCTTATGCCTACATTCCAGATGGTTCCTGCAACAAGCAATTGAAGGAGTTCAGTATTGTTGATTATATTTAAAACAAACCAAAGACCACAGCAAAATAAAGAACATGCTGCTGAATATTACTGATGAAAGCATGCCATTTAGGCAGCTGCCAGTTAGGCGTGGATAGGGGGTTACATGAAAGCTGGAGAGGGACTTTTTACAAGGGTATGTAGTGGTAGGACAAGGGGAAATGGTTGTAAACTGACAAGGGGTAGGTTTAGATTAGATATTAGGAAGAAATTCTTCACTATGAGGGTGGTGAGTCATCAGAACAAGTTGCCCAGAGAAGGCCAGATTGGATGGGGCTTTAAGCAACCTGTTCCTAGAGGAAGTTGTCCCTGCCCATGACAAGAAGGTTTGGATCTAGATGAACTTTAAGGTCTCTTCCAACCCAAAACATTCTATAATTCTTTATGATTGGAAGGAATTTAAGCCTTTATTATCCATAAAAAAACGGCAGTCTTATGAATCTAGAGAGTGAAGCTGGGGAGGTGATATAAGCCTTGCCTATCTGTGCTTACATGTCTGGAAGACTGAGTTTTATGTGGATGCTGGAAAAGGCACTGTGTTAGCCATGTGAGAAAATGACAGTATTGAGAGTGTCTGCATCTTGCTGCTTGGCCAGGCCTGCCCATGGGAAGAGCAGCAACTGCATGGCAGGTTGGGATGGGAGAAACATCCTGGGTTAGAGAGTACATAGGCCTTAGCTCTGGTGGGTTGAGAGGGAGGGATGCCCGAGCTCCTAAAGTGCATTTGATTCAGCCACTTCCTAGCAGCCATGAAGTTTCACTTCAGATTGTTGTTGAATACATCCTTACCAGGATTAGCAACAAGAGACAAATATCAAGAACCACTTGTCATATTTCTGAGGACTGAATAGATGTGCCTGGAAAGATAGAGGTCTCTTTCTGCAATATCTTTGATGCAGCTTTACAAGACTTCACCAACTCAGAAAAAGACTGATTTTTTTTTCCCATTTCATTCTGGAGGGAAGAGCTCTGTGCCTAAATTATCAGTCTAGCAGAAATGGGAGAAGTACAGCAACAAACATTACTGTTTCATAGTACTTGAACAGCTTTTTTGGCACTTCATGATTTGTATTTCATTGTCTTGTTCTTTTTTATCTGAGTAACAGATATTTATTGCCTCTATCAGGATTCATCTGCCCAAGAAGGAAAGATTATCTGTAAATGGCAGGAAGGAAGCTTACAGCTTTTAGATGTGTTTGTCTGGGGATCTGAAATTGCCTTCAAAGAAAAGAAAAGGAAAAAGGGAACCAGAAACATGTCAGGGCCCAGATTTCTCTTTAGTGATCCCTTTTTGCATTTTTCCCATTATGTTTCACATCTTTCATTACGGAATTTGTTACAAACTCATGCCTATGGCAGAAGACTGAGGAGAAGAAAGGGGTGTTAAGTTACAGAACACATGCAGAGTATATGAAAAATTGAAATTATAAGGTAGCACATTTCTTTCTTGAAGTAGGTAAATGTGCGGGGAAATGGTCAAGACAGCAAACAGGGAATTTTTTTTCTTAAACCAAGATACTGCTTGTTTCCATTTTGCTTGTGTCATCTGTTTTATTGGGGTTTACATTTCAGGACAATTATGGGAAATTACTAGATGCAGGGAGGGAATGGAGTGCATAATAAAGAGATCTGGACAGGCTGAATCAATGAGCCAGTCATATAAGGTTCAACAGTGCCAGTGCCAGGTCCTGTCCTTGGGTCACAAAAAGCCAAGCAGTTCTACAGGCCTGGAAAAGAGAGGCTGGAAAGCTGCCCAGCAGAAAAGGAACTGGGAGTGCTGGTGGACAGCAGCAGATGCCACTGGCTTTCTTGCCCACCTGGGCCCTCTGCCACTGTGGGAAATCAGGACACCTCTCTGGTGGCTTTGGATGGGCTGAGCCCTGGGCAGGGGGCTCAGAGAACTTGGCACAGAGCCCAAGACCCCTCTGCCCCCGATCTCGAGCCATGGAAACAGTTACCAACTTTGTGTGAGGAGTTACAAACCAGGGAAAGTAGAATAAAGTGAGTAGCTTATTACTGAGTAGAGAAATAGAATGTTAAGATTCATATGAGAAGTGTACAGGGGGGTCAAGAAGTGTACAGGGGGGTCAAGATGGAGGAATCTGGGTGTGTACTGCCCTCCTTCCTCCTTCTTCATGGTCCCCATCTTCTTGGTGATGTTGGCATTTTGGTTTAGAGTAGAAACTCACTGTCTAACATAGGTGATAGGTATTGGGGAATAATTGTAAATAATGTCTACGTAGTTTATAGTATATAAAGATACCACTGCCCTGAGGGCGGGCAGTGTGCCTTGGGCTGACCTGCTGAGAGCATCTCAGCTGGTCAGGGAGAACATGTTATAGATAAGAAATAATAAACAAAATTTTTTTTGCTCCTTGAGAGCAAAAGCCAAGGAGCTCTGACTCATTCTTTGACCCCCTGGCTGTGAAAAGGACTCTCGGGAAGATCTCAGGCAGGGGAACCCCGAGATGCCGCCTCCCATCCAGCCCACTGCTGCCCAGCACCGCGGTTCTGCTGAGCCGCTCCCGAGCCGCTCTACTCTGAGGCTGTAGCAGTGCACGGGGTTTTTGCAAAACAGCAACCATCCTTTCTTACTCCTGCTTCTTGCCTTCAAGGACTGCTTTTGAACGACATTGTAACAAGCACACTGTGACACAGGTTCTGGGCATGTTTTCCTCATCTTGCTGCTTACCCATCCAGCAGTTCTGCCTTCCTTAGGTACAGAGGCAGTGTGATGGTTTCCAGCAGTGTCACAAGGGTTCCCACGACAAAAGGAATTAACTCAGCTCTGTCCTGGTAAGATTGGCCATTTCTATGTAGCTTCCTGTGGATTCCCTGCAGTCTGTAAGAAGAAAGGGTGTTGTGTGAATTTCTGGTATAAGAGCACAAATTGACTAAAATCTAAAAGCTACAGTTCAGTGGTCTGCCTTCCCAAGTAATCATTTATGTCCTACAGTCAAAACAGCAAAAATTTTGCTGTCTCACAAGGACTTGAGGGCTCAGTGATTGAAGCTGTCTCTACCAGGATAGCAGGGAATAGGTTTGTGGCAAAGAGGCCTCACAGAAACAGCTGTGTGCTAAATTAGAAAACTCAGTACCTACTTTGAATACATACCAACAACTAATCAGGCAGGAATTCATTAACTACCTGAAAGCTCTGCAAGTGTAGCTATGAGACTTTGTGTCTCATAAACAAGATCTACAAGATAAACAAGATCTAGGGTATCCTAACTTGAAGGCTACTTCTACCTTAATGTCGTCTCACAGGATGTACAGCTGTTTATATAAGGGCCTTTTACTGCTTGCCTAAGTTTTCTCTCTGCTTTTTTACTGTATCTAATTCATATTTTAAATTCTAACCACCTGCCTTTAGAGTTCCCTAAGTGTTTTAATAATTCAGTGCTGAGCAGTGGGAAATAGAAAGATGTAATTGAAAGTTCTGAATCCCCTGCTACAGGAGGTGCAGGCCCTGTGCTTGGCTAATTGTCAAAGTGCTAATTGATAATGGTAATATTGTCTAAGCACAATTCAATCAGGGGAGGAGGCAGGGGCTCAAAAGTGTAACTGTGTACCTTTTGCCTATTACACTGCTTACTCTTTTCTAAGCTTGTGCATGGTGTAGAAGGAAGGAGGAGTCTCAGAGAAGAGACACAGCATTTTCCTTAATAGGTATCAAAACCAGGGAACTAAGAATTTGAAAACAATACAATCCTGGTTTGTATACTTTAAACTGGAAGAAGTGTCTGCTCTCTGAAAATTACTCATATTGAAGATGAGCATGTTTTTTTATGAATTGGTAACATGCAATATATGTAATTTTGAATGCAATATTGTAGCAAGAATAGCTACAACTAGCTGAGTTAAGAAATGCTGTTGTTTATTTGTGGAAATAACAATGACACACAGCAAGGAGATAGATTTTTCTCATGCAGAAACTTTCTACCTTATGACGTAAAATAGAGTCACAAAGAAAATTATGTTTTCCTAGCAGCAGAAGCATTCAGTGCAAACAAGAGCTTTCTCTTTCATCAGTGTCAACCATATCATAGCAACAGCCTTTACTCTCCACTTGTAAATTTTTTAAAAGCTACCCTTAAACCTTGACCTATGATGTGTCTCCTACACTGGAGATGTGTCATAAATAGCCACAAAGCTGCTTCGTTATAATCCTTAAAATTCCCCTCTACTCACAGAAAACCTTGAACAAAATATGTTCCTGATATAGAAGGATGATTGTTAATCCTGGTCAGTAGAATTCCATTTCTATCTAATCCAGGAATCATTTCTTTGTCTAACCAGGAAACAGAAAGTTCTGGTTTTTTTGAAATGTCCATTATTTTTTACAGTATCCACCTGTTATCTATTGTCTGTCTGGTTGTGGAATCTTTGTGCCAGAGACTGGTTTTCTAAGTTGTGTGTGTAGCACATTAGTGGGTTGGTTCTTGACAAAGGATTTTACTCATAGAGACAATATAACTGAGATATAACAAAATAATTTTGTTGTTTTATTCTTCCCTGGACTTATCCAGAAAACTAAAGGTAAATATTGGTCAGACTATACTATCTTGCTGATTTTCCCAGCATACTTGTGCCGTGTCACTGGTGAGAAAGATGCCAGACAAAGGATCCCTTATCTTACTAATGCTTTGTTGTTTGTGCCATAAATAAAGCTTGTTCAGAAAAGTCATTCTAGTCCTGAAACAACTAATTCCTGAAGGAATGCATTAATAAAAAAAAAAAAAATTGCTGCACAGCCAGGAATGGAAGCTGAGCATTCAGACTACATTATGCTTGTTACCTGTCTATCATGAGACAACGCTAAGCACAAAGTTAAAGCAGCAAGAGGGAATGTGCAGCACTGATTTGGCCCTACAATTTCCATTGCCTCTCTCTGAGAGCAGTGGCAAGTTCTGAATGGAGTTAAGCTAAAAGCAAAGTCAGAACTGGGGAAGATGTACTGGGTTTGGGCTAGCAAAAGAAAGGAACATCACTCTTGCAAGAGCTGCAGTGTTAAAGCGGATTCAGGTGAGCTCCCAGTGCAACGCCTATTCAACTGTGTCAGGCGGAGCACAGGCAGTAACATAAAAGCTCTGATGTGTCAGCCTTTGATGTTCAGGAGACAGACTCTCCTTTCAAGTTGAAGTATAGAACATAGGTTTGGTGGTAGAACATGCAAAACTTAGTAGTTTGAGAGCGGTGATGACAGGTATTAAGCGGCATCAGCATTGCTGAACGGTAAAATGCCACTTAAACATTTCGGCTTTAAAAAAGTTTTAGAATGCAGAGTTGATATAGCATTGATATTTCTATTTATATCTATCAGAAGGAATTCTGTCCCGAATGATATCAACAGCTAAAACAAAAATGAAACAATGTCTTGGTATTATATTATATATCTAGAGATCTATATATATATGTAAATTTTAATGGAATTTGCTATTTTATATAAGCGATGCATAGTTAGAATGTTTGCCCTAAGGAATTGCTTTTTTATTCCTAAAGATTTTTTTTTCAGATACACATAAATGTGAAGTAATTTCATGGTAATTGTAGACCACTGAAACTTTAATTCTACAATACATGCTCCAGAGAGATTAGTTGTGCTGTTTCATCAGGGTCACCCCAGAATCTTGAATTGTTATATTAGCGTAGCTTTAAATGTAATTTTCCACTTGCTGCTAGGATCAGTTTGAAAGATGCAGTCTTGTTTCTTTGTCTTATTATTTTATGAGCAGTTGAATGTCAAGCATCTCCTGGTGTCACTAACAGGAGCTGCTCCCTTAAGTTAGTGAGAAAAGTAATGACCCCGTAAATCAATTTATGTCTGAGTATGTACTGCTGTGTATTCATGCTGCTACCTGATTGATTCTGGTTGTGAAAGTCACTGGAGAAAATACTTAGCTGTCATTACACATTGACAGGAACAATTGCCATAAACACAAACACCCCCAAAGCCCCCAGACAGTTTTCAGAAGGCTCTTCATCCTTTAAAGGTAAAGCATTGCATTTTTAATACTGCAACAGATAAAAGCATGTCTTCTAAAACACTTTAAAGCAACCTTGTCTCCAAACTAACATGAAAGCAAGCACAGAGGTAATTTAATATGTGTGTACATATTTGATGGTTAAAACATATCACTTAGAAGAGATCATCAGCATTTTTCGGGAACACTTAGCATCAACATTCATAGGGCATAGAACGTTTCTTCTTTTTAAAAAAAAAATTCAACATTCTTGACATTAAGAGCAACAGACAAGATATTCAGTAGAGGGCAAAAGGACAGAAAATGTGCATAGTGTTTTGTTGAAGCAATGAAAACATAGATCACACAGAGGGCTGATAGAAGTCTGAATAGCATGGTAAAAATCATGATGATGACTGAAAGCCATGGCACAAATTACCTTGATTAAGAGATTATCAACAGCTTCAGTAGGGACATAAAGATGAGGAAAATTCTTGTGATGATATTAAGACTCTCAGCTGTTTGTCGAAGTAGAAGACTGTGGAAAAAAACAGTGCTTAATCTAGGAAAGAAGAAAGAAGTTTTTTAGGCCAAATTACAGTTGTGCCCTTTCATGATGAGGAATTGGGGGGAGAGTGGTGAAAATGTGTGGTGGATGGACCTGTCTTCTGGGTGATGCACTAGGTTGGAGATGCCCAGAGACTTGCTGAGGGAAGGGTCTCTAAGGGATGAAAAGACCTGAAGGAGAAGACAGGCCAGCACAAGTTGTTCTGCCTTTAATGATATGGTGGTCCCAGAATAGACACAGAAATATTTCTTGTTTCTGCATGCATCTGTAGGATGGGCTGGGGGAACTAGCAGGACCTGGAACTGGTAATTGTTAATCTTTGCTCTAGAGGGCTGATGGTTCTGGTCACTTGAGTTTCCAAGACTTCCCTTCACTCCCCTGGTGCTGAAGGAGACCTTTTGCCAACAGAACCTCCACAAACCATAGAAGCTGTTGAGAGCCACCACAGTGGCAAAGTCTGCTTTTGAGCCACATAGAAAAAGTTTGGGCTGTTAGCTGTTTCTAGAGTTCAGTAGCATGAGTTTTGAAAGAGTCCCTACAATATCCTGTAGTTGGCTCATAGTTATGGAGAATGGAAAGAAAGCATTAAGGTAAAAATTTTTGCTGCGGTTTGCTTGCCAGTTGTAGAGATGAAGAATTAAGGGGAAGGAGAAAACTTTCACAAAAATATTTTTTTCCTATCATTTTGAAGTTAGTATTTTAAAATAAGTTGAGGGGTTTTTCCCTAGGAGGATAGTGAGCAAAAGAAGGGACTAGCACTAATCATCCAGATGTCTATGCTGCTGAAAAGCTACTTTTTCTTTGGAAAAGCCATAATCCTGGAATGATTCCTGTGACAGAGAAAGAGTGAAAAATAATGGAGAGAGTCTATACGTTTGGAGTTCTTCATACAGGGACCTCATTTGATGAATATTAAGGAGGCTAAATGGAAATTAAGGTATCTGTGAATTAAGACTCTTGCATGCCTTGCAACATGAATTACAATAAAATAAAGGCTTTAAAGATGTGAAATAATTTTTAATTCACTGATACTAAGATACTGACATAAGAGCCCTAAAAAGAAAGGCAGGAAGCATAAAGTAAGCAGAAGACTTTTTCTCTAATTATAGCAACATGAATCCCAGCTGTCTTCAGAATAAAAGTTGAAAATTTTCTTTGCATTGTTAAAATTCTTTCCAAAGCACACAGGAAGGCTTTGAACATTGGAAAATTCTTGTGTTTAGAAACTATAAACTCAGTGGAATTGATCGTGGCATGTACTACCTACCTTATAAAGAGATCTCTGATAGTATTTGGTTCATGATAGCAAATGACCTAGTTGAAATCTGCAGATGAAGAAATTCAGACTCAAAAGAAGGTGCAGGTTGTCAATGTTAACATTATTTTGTTTAACAGCTTACCTAGAAAAGTATTGTTCTATCAATAATATCTTGGATTAGTGGAGTAAATGAGTACAGCTCAGGAGTGCTATAGCTCAAAAAAGTATTCAAGAGTGTAGATCTCATTTGATTATTGTTTGCTGTATGGCACATGAAGTGCGGGTTAGATTAGATGGTTTTTATTCCCCCCTTCAGCTTTAACATTTCTGACTTTATAAAAGGTGGCCAGACTGGCAGCCCTGGAGCATGAGCATTACCCTTTGTTTGCACAACAGGGACCACACAATGAGCTCCAGTGCACTCATCCTTTGTAATAACCCCAAAAACTTCCTGTAGGGTCCAATTCTGTGGAAGAGAGGGTGATTTCTTGAGATGTGTCCATCCTGCAGGGGGACAAAAAGGTGGAGGCATGCCAAACAAATCTGGAATACTGTCTATCTGTGAAAGGGAATAATTTTACTAGGATTTAGACAGAGGACTAATTCATATAGCCACTAATAGTCAACAGATGGTAATTACTACTGGCTACTAAAAGCTAGGTCAGATTTGAGCCCAATGACCCAGAACTAAAATGCTCCATATGCCATCACTGTGCTGTCTGGTATGCTCACTAGTTGTAACCCTCCCACTGAAAGAAGGCCTTTCCCTTCAAGCAGGAGGCTTTAATGTTCTCAGTTAGATGAAACAACTGCCTAGTCACTCCTGCTCTGCCGTTGGTTTTAGCTCTTGCTACGTGCTGTTTATAGCACTTTAGTATTAACCTTGGAGTGACCAGGGAAAACAAGACGCTGTGAAAGACAGGAAGTTATGGAAATAGAAAAGATCCTCCTAGAAGAGGACATCCCCCTAAATCCCTGTTAGCCCATGAACTAGAAATTAGGTTGGAATTTTTTTTCTTCTCACTGTGTGCTTCAAGGTCTTTTCCAAGGCCTCGGATGTTAACCAATTGTTAGCTGATATCAGTCGTCTTGGGTGGTACATTTAATTACATATCTTTCAGTTAATTTAGACTGAAACTGTCTGGATTTAATCAATTAGGTATAGCCTGATCAAAATCTAGCTAGGAGTTGTTCATCAGCCACATAGTGATAAGCAAAACAGCTTGCTGTGTCGGGAAAAATATGAGTATTGCTCAGTATTAGGACATGCAGGACACATACCAAATTTATATTCCCATTTATATTTGTTCTTCATCACTACAACATCTTGTATTTTATATGCATACATAAAAACTCAGTGTTCTCAGGCATTAATTTTCTGTAGATTAAGAGTTTGAAGAAATTGCTGTGTAGTAAGGATTGAAATGTTGCCACTTCAAGTGACAATTAATAGGGAGGGAAGTTTTCTGTGAGTAGGAGATGAACCGCGCCTCCTCTGTTTTTAAGTTTCCTCTCTAACAAAACAAAGTCTCTGCTGCCTACTGTAACAGCCACAAAGTTTTTAGAAGTCCTGACCTAGGCTTAACAGTTGCTATTAATTACACTGCATATAATTAAAATGTATTGACCAAAGTATGTAAATGACCAAAGTCATACATTTATTAATGCATGGGTTCTTTTCAGTCTTCTCAGGAAATGGTCCTGAACTGTTATTGTATTATGATATGCCATATACATGATTAAGAATTTCCCTGGTAGGAAACCACATGTCTTCAGCTGCAGATACAGATTTACTTGGAATCAGATCTGCTGAATGCAGGCTTTCTGGAAAACATCTATTGAACCTTATATATAATTTTGTTTCTTCTAGGTATTATTGTTAAGGAAATACCTGAAAATACATAAGGTGTCTTCAGGACATTGCTTGTTTCTATAACTGCTGCAGGGTAAGCACTTCCATTTTCATTATTATGGCCTATTTCATTATAGTAAACCCCAACCCCTTGAAGAAAAACTTGTTAGCAATTACATAACAATAGTGATGCTGTATTTTATTTTTCTAATTTATTATATGTCAAGTCCTTTAGCCATGTGTTAATGCTTCCTTGTGTCTGTGTGGCAGCTAAATAGATAATTTTTTATTTTATTTCTTTTTTCCTTATGAAGCTCATAAAATATCAATTTAAAGGCCAATATATGCATTAATAGTAAAACAGAATAATGCTAAATCAGCAGGTCTTATTTCATAAATTAAAACAAAGGAAATAATCCAAACAAAACTCTTCTAATACCAAATCATTTTTAGATAATGCTAACACATGAGATAGAGCAAGCAAACTGCAAAATCTGCAGTTTTATAAATGAGGAAGTCAGCAATAGGATAATAAGCCACAGAAGTATTAAGAACAAAGAAGAAAAAAAAGAAAACAATTTTATAAGTATATAAACATTTTTATAACTATATAACTCTAATTTCAAGAAGATGCATAAGAATTTAAACTTTCCAGAAAAGTACCATACAGATATATTGGATGATACAAAAAACAGAAAACTCAAAGTTATTTGTGACTGTCGAACTAATGTGTTGAAATTCCATCTTCTTCTCTTGAGTATCACTGCAAGGCATGTGCTTCATTAATTTCCCTGGACTTATTTTTTTCCACAAAAAAACCCATTACCAACCTGTACTCATTAGCAAACAAATTAGAATTGGTGGCTAAAGGATGTACAATTAAATGTTTCTTGCCTGAACAGTTTATGTATTTTCGAGTCATTTTAGTTGATACCTATAACTATGGAGAAGGTCTATGCTGTCACACTGCTGTGACATTTTGCCCACCTGCTCAGTGGTAAAATATCTCAGATAAAACCCTTGTCCCACTGGCATCAAGTAGATACACTTTTGAGGATAGGACTAAGGTTTGCTTCTCTTCTCATTTGAAAACTCCCTTTGTTTTATAATTTTAGATACTTAGGAATCTAGAGGAGTCTGTATTTAGCTTGAAAATATCTTGCTGGGTTTTCTTTTGTTGGGGAAAGAAACCCTTTAATAAGACTGATTCCTATGTCTGATTATAAGGCTTCATTGTGGCTTATCACAAGGACTCTGAATACACCATCCCAGAAACTTCTCAGACAATATAATAATTGCATATGTTTTTGTGTAAGCTTTGAGGCTGTTGAAATGCAGCTCACTTTTTAGCAGAGCTATTTACACCTGTCTTCTGTCAGAATATATAAGTATTATTCCCATCAATCCTTAACCAACTTCAGTACTCACAGCAGTAAGTGCTCCTCCTGCTATCTGTGGCATCACTTAGCATCTTGTTATAAGGTATCTTGGGGCTGATGTCTCAAGCAAAGCAATTGTCAACAGTTACCAGGAGCCAGAAAAACTTAAGAGCAGTAAAATAAAGGGTTTGATCCTTTGAAGGAAATTGAAACATGCATTCAGGAAAGAATAGAGTAATTAGAAAATGTTAAAAAAATCCCTCCACCACCCAGCCCCACACATATGTCACTTCAAATGACACACAAAAGAATTTACTGAGAAGACTTTGCCTTTTCTGACTTTTTTTTTGCCTTTCTTTTATTTTTTTACAAACCAACATTTTAAATGACAATAAATCAATTAATAAAAATGTCAAAGTAATAATTTTTTATCTGTGCATTCCAAACATCAACTGATTCACAAAAGGCTTGGCTGTCAATCAGCACAGCTAAAACACTAATGGATGTCGTAATGCATAGCATAATCTTCATGCGCTACAGCTGGATCTTGTGCATGGGCACAAATTGATGGTTAAGTTAATGCTAGATTTCCAGTCTTCCACTGATGTCTTAAATCCTCATGAAGACTGAGGGATAATTACTGTTTTGCATGTCAGCTCATTCCAAAGCTGCCCTGAATTCTGGGATTGGATGAAACAGAGAGAGAAAAATGAGAGCGGGGTGGTGTGTGCTCTGGCTTCTCTGAAACTGCAAAGGTGCTGAGTTGAAATTGGGCATCCACAATGGAAAAAATATGAACAGAGAATAATTAAAGATGGCATTTTGGGGTTACAACTGTAGAGTGTCTGTTCTAACCAAAATAAAATTAAATTAAAGCTGAAAGAAACAGCTGCACATTAAGCCCTATTTAATATTGATGCTAACTGAAGTATGGATTTGAGTGAGTCCTTCCTCAAGGTCTTTGCCTTGTATCACTGCCTTATTGTATAATAAAAAGGATTTCTAATTAAAAAACCATAGTGATCACTCATGTATATGTCCTCACTGTACTTTGAGAAGGAAAAAAATATTTTTTTCCATTGCAAGGCTCTTTCAATGATGCCAAAATAGTTGGAAAGGCTCTGGAAAAAATTAAAGTACAGTCCCCGTGAGCAAAATACCCTCTGTTTTCAAGTGGGGGAATGAATCTCTGTAGTTTACTTAGATCTGATACTTTAAAAGTAAAGAATTGTGTTGAAAATCCTTTTAACCAAAGCTGTTTTCTCAGACATATTAATTTGCTCCACATATGATAGCTTGTTTATAGAGACACTGTTATTTTTTATTTAGTCAGTTAATACACTTAGATGGTGAAGGATCTTGTCCTGACAGCTTTTCTTATTGAAAATCTGATATCCAGGTAGTTAACAAGAAGCATTTTGTCAGTAGTTACTTGGTAGTGAGTGGAATGTATTTAAATCAGAAGCCGTTGCTTTGCAGAGATCTGCATGTACTCCCTAAAAGAAATAAAGCAGAAAAACACGTTGTGCTGAAAATAAGAAGAGAACTTTCCTCCTTACTGTAACAATAGGAGAGGAACTTTTTATTTAGATTTATTGATATTGTTTAAGTTGTTATTTTCTATGGCTTTCCCCTCCTCCCCGTGTTGGTCATCTGGTAAGACAGTACTTTTCACAGCACAGTTTCAGGGCTGACCTGGATTACTCTTTTACTAGATTAGTTGTCTTTGTAATGATGATGAAGAAACACTTAATTTTACCTGCTGTAGCAGTAGTGCTTACATTAGCATTGTGTTTCCAAACCTAGTCTCTTGCTCAGCCACACAACCTGTGGTTTGTTTTTACATCAGGGAAAGGTGATTGGTTGCATAAATCTGATCTCTTCAGAGGAGAATGTGCCTGAAGTCCTGTAGGGCAAACCCAGTGCATTAAAATTACCAAGTGTTCAATCTGCAACACCAGCCACAGCCCAAAGGTGTGTAGCTGAAGTGGCTGTTAGCACCATCTCTGCTCCTCTTCAGATCCAGTTCTGATGAGCTGCAGCTCCTGTTAATGTGATGTGGCTGTTGCTGGCATGTCAGCAGCCTATGCAGACCAGATAGAGTTGCCAAGTGAGAGACAGAAAGACGCCCTTGATCACTGAACTGCTGATGAGCTATCTGGTATCACAAGGTGGGTGAAAAAGTCATGGCAACATGCACATTTTTTCTCGCATGATCAAAAAGAACAATAGCAAACAATTATTTCAAATTTAGCTTAAACATTATTCAGTTAAGTAAGTGGAAATCATAATGACAATGTTTTTGGTTGGCATTAATGACAGGGTGTGGCCTTTGGATATTTTCAGGAAAGTCAAGTAGACTTTAGAATAAGGTTAGGAAATACTGCCCTTGAAAATGCTTCTGGACAACTGTCAGTCACATCCTTCCCTGTTCAACATGACTCTGAAAACATTTTGATGGTGATTAAGGATGACGTTGGCTGAATTTACTGGGAGAATAAGACAGTATTTGGATTAAAATAAACTCTGAGGGTTAACTGCCTTAGGCTCTACCCAAAGTACATTTCAGTACATTTGGTACATTGGAAAATGGAAAACAAAACCAGGTTTGTATTGGTTCCTATGATAAAGAATATTAACGTATTATGGTGGTATAGGTTCAGAGCATACACCTCACCAAGTGCCTGGCTGCAGCTAGAGTAGTACATGAGTATATTTTGCTATTCACAGCTGCTGAAAACAGTCCCAGTTTCCTATAATAATTAGTTTTGTGGCAAATATTTTTGTCCTGGTGACTTCAGCAGAAGAATATACCTACTTACAGAGAGAATAGTCTGTCTCTAATGTTCACTGACAAGTTTTTCTACCTAATCCTTCTGCCTCCTATACCTGTGCAAAGCCAAGACTAACAATTAAGGATTTTTTTTTTAAGGAAGGAAATGTCATTAATGGATGTTAAAGCATTCAGTGCTACTGTGTCACCAAATATATTGTTTTAACAGTTTTCTAAAATTTTCTGGTTTTGAGGGAAATTACCTTCTGTTTTGTGCATTATTTTCCAAGGTAGCTAGATTTACATATATTTAAAGACCTACTGAAGCTAAGAAAGAGATGAAATAATGGAAGGTATTATTTTTTCTGGTTTTGCCTTTTACTTTTTATTCCATTTTCTAGCAGTGTTCTGGATTTTTTTTCAGTCTTATCAAAATTTTGCAAATCAAAAAAACTACCCAATGTAACAATGAAAATTCTCAGTTGTGGAACTAAAGGTAGTGTCCTGACAATAGAGGCTGGTAGGCTAGCACCTACTTTCACTGTGCAAATCCATTTATTTTATATAATAAATGGAATCTTGGTCCTCTCTGCTTGTCTGACAGCCTCATATAAGCATTTCCTCAAACATTTTAGGGAAAATAATCTGGGTTAGTATAAAATACTTGTTTAAATTTTGAAGACTAGCCCAGCTCATTTTGGCTGAGGAAATCCAAAACTATTCAAGTGTAGGGATGGAATGTTCAACAGCAAACTGGTAGGTAACTGCTAGAGAGGAATGCCAATAATTTATACACTGGGAATCATGGGGGATTTACACAGTAAGTAAAAATTTCAATATTAACGTGAAATATTTAGCATAAACTTTGGTTTGTGCCATACTACTATTCTTTTATTATTTGTTTTATTATTATTATTTTCTAACTAAACTCTGAGGGTGATTAGACTTAGGGAATATTTATTATCATTGAAGGTGATCAAAATGTCCCAGTCCCCATGTTTCCTTTTCAGTCATCTTCGATTGGAAAAATTATTTTTTCTAAAGTATGTGCTTGCTGTTTGTAAAGCCTTTTAGAATCCTTCAGACATCTGATGTTTTACAGAGCTCTTCATTCACACACGTCTTAAAAGAGGTGTTGTGGTTTTGGTGTAACTTCCATTTGTGGGATGCACAGGAGAAACATGTTACTGAAAGGAATCCAGGTGGATATCTGCACTTTAATGAGAGAAAGAGGGCTTTTCTATATAGGACATTTAAGACCCTTGGAAATCTATTATAACACCTTTCAACTTCCTCAGCCTCAAGCTGCCATTTTACAGGTAAATGTACTTCAAAGGGACAATGAGGTCAAACAAGTGCTAGAAGCTAAAAATCCCTCAGATGTGATTCTGCCGCTACTTGCAATTTGCTGCGTGAAATTCAGTGAGTTGTTCGTCTGTGCTTGAAATTATTCATCCTTACCACAGAGATAAGAAAACATACAACTTCCAGCTGATGGAAATATTCCAAGACTTAATTAATTGTGCAGTCCTTTCATAAGAAAAATTGCTTTTGCATAAAACTCCAAGACCCTATCCCCACCTGGAATTAGTCAGAGATGCTTACAGGAATACTTTCAAGGTAAATCAAATTAAGACTAAGATGCTTCCATTCCAAATAACTAAGCTTTGGACTATTTTTATGTACAAACAAGCATTATAAACATCAGTGTCCCGTGTTCTATTATTATCAAATGAACTGCAATCAGCTATTTAGATTTAGAAATATATATATGGTTGAGAAACAGGCATTGAACAGTAATGCTGTAAAATCATATTAATGGTGTTCAATGAGATTCCTGGAATTGTATATATACAAGCCAAGCAGAATTCAGTCTTTTTTCAAAAACATTACCAAGCAGCAACTGAAGGGTCCTGTGGATATTTGTGTGTGTAACATAGTTGTATACACTGTGCTTCGATTACTAAATATTTTCAACAAAAAACTGTTAGTCTGTCCTTAGGTATCTCTTTCAAAGACCTTTCCTGGGAAAGAGGTGCCGACAGTCTAACTATAACATTTTCCTCATTAAATAATCCAAACTAAAATCAGTCGTTGCACAGGATTCAGATTTCCTTCCTCTCCCTGCATTTTAGAATAGCAATACATTTTGATGAGTGGTACAATATATAAGGGATGGTCTGCCACTGTTGGTCTCCTGAAAGCCCTTTCTGTGATAAATTAAACATTGCATCACATCTCAGCACAGTCAATCTGTCTCACAATCAGCAGTGCTTCAGTTTATCGTTTATCTATTTTTACCATGATGCTTTAAGTCCTAAGATATTCTGTGACTCTTTATTAACATTAGTAAAGAGTATATTGAGCATTAATTCAATTGAACTCTCTCTTATATGCAAGTTTTGAGACATTGTAATTTCAAACTTGGAAGTTCCCAGAGTATGTTGCACATTTTCTGCTTCTGCTCTCTCCAACTTTCAGAAAACTTCTTTTGGAAAGCAGCCATTTACCTGGAGTTTTAAATATATGAAAAAAGACTTGCAAGGCTTTTTTTAGCTACAAGATTAATTTATTTTAAAAGTAGTATTGTTCTAGGGCAATGTTCTGAAACAGTTTGGGAATGGGGAGAAATACTTTTTTTTTCCCTAACTGATTTGAACTCTGAGCTTTGAAATGCAAATCTGGTTTTATATTTTAGGTGGTAGAGGCAAATGTAGGTTGTTTACAGTTTTTGTTGCATGTGGGAACTCTTTCATGGTGAGCCAGCATAACGATCATGTTTGGATGTAGTAGCCCAGTAGAGATGAAACTGGGCTCCAGGGCAAGGAATGAAATGTTGTAATCTGTTCAAGAGGGCTTGATGCTGATCTGCCATCTTCATAATCTGGCAGCGGCTCTGGCCTGTAAGACCTCAGAGAGGAGTTGTACTACATGTGAGAGGACTCATTTCTGTAGGTTAGTGTGAAGGGAAGGGAAAGGTATAANGCTTGATGCTGATCTTCTGCCGTCTTCATAATCTGGCAGCGGCTCTGGCCTGTAAGACCTCAGAGGGGAGTTGTACTGCATGTGAGAGGACTCATTTCTGTAGGTTAGTGTGAAGGGAAGGGAAAGGTATAAGATGCATTTGGGCATGTTTTTCCCTCTAAAGGATTTTCCTTACAATTTAAGAGGCAGGAGAAGGAAATCTTTAACTGATATGAATTATTATGGCTATAATGGCTTTTCTTCTCTGGTAAAAATTTAGTGGTTGCAGCAAACACTGGGTTGCCACAAAACAAAGAACAAGAGTGGTGCAAGAGCACAAATGGCAGGGAGAAAACCTAAAATCCTTCTCAGAAAATAGTTGTGAATTCCTTTGTGACAAAAATGTATATATTCAGACCAGTTTTATGTTCTGTATTTTAGAGTCACTTATCATTTTTCTCTGCATGAACATAGAGTCAGCCCGTTGGTTTTTGGTGCTGTTAGCAATTATGATTTCTTTTACAGCAACAACAAGAATTTGCAATTGCTATCAGATTAAATATTAGCATTCTCTTCCTCAGAGAGCTTTATTTGCTTTTGATATCAAGACAAATACTATCACTGATCCATGATGTCTTTACAAAGACTCTGGTGGAGACTTTGACTGTCAGTAAACTACAGTGGGAGGGACTATAAAGAATGTACAACACAGAGCTCTGATTGTTTTAGTTAATCTAAGGATGAACAGATGTTGCATTAATGTATCAACATATATGTTGCAATAACATGTAATGTTTTTTCCTTTCTATCATTGCTGTGTGGGAAAGGTAGGACTCAATATCTCCTAAATACGTAAAAGTACAGCAAGGTTCAATCTCAGCAACAAAGTTGAATTGTCCAATTTCAGCACTTGCAAATGAAGGTGTCTGCTTTGTATCATAAAGAGGACTGTCCTTTCAGGAATGTGAGCCGAAAGCAGTAGCTCTGACAGTTTTGTTCATTAGCATTTGCCTGTGGGTAGCGATCAAAAGTGACTAACATGCCAGAATGGATATTTTCTGCACCAATTTTTTGGTTTTTAGCACTTCAGGCATTTTGGAATATTTGTTCAAATGTCCTGAAATCTGGATTTTCTGTTGCGCTAAAATGAACTCAGCGATGCAGATGGTGAGGGGGTAAATATATACTTCATGGTTGCTCTGAAGCTGATGATAACATGCTATAAAGTTGAAGATAACAGATAATATTTCTAAGGGATTGTCAGCCTTGAATAAGCAGAACAAGGTATGCCCCAATCTCCTTACCTTCTAGCTAACATTTCTGCAGTTAACAACTTCGCCACATAGAAATTGCTGTCTGGGAAATTTGCATCTTCAAGGTGTCTCATTCTGTATCAGGGAAAGGAAATAAAAATCTTCATTATCTCTTCTCTTCCTCTCTCTACACCAGCAAACATAAACAAAGCAAGCAAGCAAGAAAGAAAGGGATGGAGGGAGAGAGGAAGAAAGAGAGGAAGAAAGGGGAGAAGAAAGAAAAAGAATGGAAGGGAGAAACAAAGGAAGAAAGAAAAAAGTACCACTAATTTCCTATATTTTCTTTGGATTACTTCTTTTCCAACTCTTCAGCCAGGTGTACTATAAAAAAACAATATAGGGATGTAGTGAAAATTAGGATAGGAGTTCCTGTCCTGACATTAATCATTATAGGGCGCAGGCTAATTCCTCATTTCCAGGTTGTAGTGATGCTGCCTGCTCAGCTGATGTGATATAACACTTATTTTCTTCTGCTTGGCTGTGGAGACCTTGTTGCAGAAAGCTGGCCACCCAAAGTATGCTTTAGGGTGGTGAGATCTGTCTCTTTGTGCCAATTCTGCATATGAAAAGATATCTGCAGTGCCTGTTTCAAATATATCTTATTCCTCCTAATAAATCCAGCTGTATTTGTCATAATTTTGACAGAAAAGCTGAAATATTTGTCAAATAACAACTCAACATTGTTGCTAATTAAAGGATGTTGAGAATATGATTGCAAATTCCCATTACTGCTTTGTCTTATAACATCAAATCTTTTCATTAAATTACCAAGGATATAAAACTTTTTGAAATGCAGGCTTAATAATTCTGGGGTTGTTACTATCATCCAGGGAGCTACCTGTGTAGACTAAAATAGCTCAACACATAGTAGAGAAAAAGCTTTTCCCTGATAACCTCACTTGACCACTGCGTCTTCACAATTGATCTTCAGTCTGGCTCATGTGGGTTGATTAGAAGAGGCCATTTCTCAGTTTTACATTGATTTATTCTGTCAGGAAACAAAAAAATGTCTTCAGTCCCAGGAAGGTAGGAAGGTGAAATGAAACTTGGAGTATTTTGCAGTTCCCTTATATTTTAAAATGTGAAATGTGAATCACCATCATTTTGCACAGCTATATTTTCTTTCTGAGCAATTTGTGGTTTTTTTTCTTTTTTTTTTTTTTTTTTTTCTGTTCCTTTCAAATAGTTTTGAAAACTGCTTTCATGACTAGGCTATGAAGGATCATAGGCAGAAATTTAAAAAATGTACAAAGGTTTTTCTCTCTAGTGGTATAAAAAAAATCCTTGCCACATTCTGTGTTGAATCATATTTAGGAGTTCTAAATGTAGACAGAACTATACATTTGAAAAATTGGACAAATAGTCATGAGGTTTTATCATGAGTAATATTATACTAGAAGTGGGCTTTTTTGTTATACACAGAAAACAGAAACACAACCTATTTGTCTGGTCAACCATGTTATGTTAGTTCCAGACAGCAAGTGTGCAGTTGGCTTCTCTTTTACATTTCCACTGATATATAGGACATTGGTTGTGAAAATATCAATGGGTGGAGGATTTTTATTTTTTATTTTCTATCTGCCATGACTTCTTGGGAGACACCTAGTATCATGGAATATAAGATTAAGCTTATCAGAAGAAAATAATTAAGTTCCAAATTAATATTATTATAATGCCTATAGTTTACCAAAATAGACCATCTGTTTTCACAAAATGAAATTCAGTATAGCAGTTAATTCATGACCAACACAGATTCTGTTACAAAGACCTATTGAATGTATT
>WBNO01015763.1:0-61960 GCA_013400575.1 Peucedramus taeniatus
GCACTTTATCCAGCGTTGGGACAGCCGGTGTCTGAAATGAATGCACAATCAGAGGTTTAATTGTACCAATAAGTATTGGAATTCATAGAAAATTACAATGCTTAGACATTTTTTAATCAAATGTCAGGAGTATCAAAAACAAAATGAATTTTCTGCAAAACTAGCAATTTTTATAATTGTAAAAATAAGCTAACTTTTCTGAGTATGTCAGAAGCTGTAAACTTCAGTTTCTAAAAATTAAATATTCCTCATTAGCAAACAAAACCCACTTCTATACTCTGAACTGCTTTTTGCCAGTTATATCAGGTCTTCATGCCAGATACAAGGCAAAATACACAAAATTGCATTGTGCTAAGGTGCTCCTGAGCTAAGCAGAAATTCTGCTTTAGGCACACATCAGAGGGAAACACAACAAGTTAATGAACTGAGAAGCTGACAAAGGTCCAGGAAATTCCAGATCAGGAACAGCAGAGGGGGAATATATACCATATACCTTACACACAGAAGTACTTCCTGGTATCAAAAGAATTACACTGGTAACTCTTATAAAATAATCTGCGGCTAGAAGAAAAGTCTGACTGGATAAACAATTAGAAGAAATATTTTTAAAACATCCCTGCAATTTTTTAGAAACCTACACTGTGCTGAATCTTGGTTTTGCACCACAATGTATGGCTACTTTAAGCAGTTATGCCAAAAATACCAGAATGATGGAAGCTAACAGTGCACTTTATTTCATGGGCTCTTTGACTCTCAGTACAAATTACGGCCCATAATCACAACAAACATGCCTCTCTACTACTCAGTGCTGCAAAATGCCTAACTAAAACTTATAATAACCTGTTAAGAAAATACAGGTTCAGAAATGAGCTGTTAATTCCTTAAGAAGATTTTAATAGAAATTTTGGGTTTAAGTGAACAGGTGAAAAAGTCATTGGAGTGGAGTTAGTAACTGTGTAAAACAGTTCTCTACTTTGTAACAAAATTCCTAACCCTAACGGATACCAACTTTACAAATCAGCAAAAGTTAAAAACAGAATTCAAAAGAACAGACGTTGTAGTTTTTAAGAAGGTTCCAACTGCCTCGTGAGGAGCTACCACAGATCTAGATTTCAGTGGAGTTTGGACTCAAGTCCCACAGTCTCCACGCAGAAAAGAAAACAAAGAGAAAAAATAAGTCTAAATGGAACACTGTATGTGGGTACTGGCCCATTCTGCCCACATTCAGTCGTAAGGTAGCTCTGACACATCTACAGTGTTAATGAAGAATTACCCCTCAGTCTTACCTCAGCAAGGATGGTATCAGCCTAGACACTATAAGAACTAAAACTATATAAGTACAAACTGTCTTTGATGAGCAGAGCAAGCTCATACACAAACAAATCATATTTTACATAGTTCAAACTAAAACAACCCACAGGAATTTCATCCAAACTAGAAATGTGGAAGTAATCATTATATTTAAACACGCTAAACTAGACTACATTTGGATAACTGACAAAAAAAAACGTAATCAAAAGAAATAGGTAAGATAGGTAAGGCATTACTAACACAACACTTTATGGGCTAAACTATCTTAAACTACCAAGTATTGAAATACCACCTTGTAAACCTGGAAAGTGTTCCCATATAGTTCTTCTGTCAGCATATTCCTCTGCTCCAGAATGGCTTTGTCATTATATGCATATTCCACCACAGCAGATGCTTCAGCATGACGGAGCATTTTTTTCACATGACCTTTAAAACTCTTTATTATTTCTGCAACTTGTGCTTTTGTCCTGTTTTACAGGGCAATACAAATAGCAAGAGTTAAGACTTCTAGAGATAAGCTTACCTATTGATAGTTTTATTTTTAGAAACAGATTTAGGTACTAGGTTTTATCATAGAAACCATGAAATTTATGAATCTGAATCAGCCTTATGGAACTTGGGAAAATATGTAAAGAAAGCCAGGAATGTGGAGAAATTGCAAGGCATTTCAAGGGAAAGTAAACAGTGAATAAATTCTAGAGAATAACAAACGCCATCCTGAAATGCTTAGAAGAGAAAAATTTTAAAAGCCAGTGTTTTATATACAGCAAAGATCAACACTGACAGTAAATCTAACCATTTTCTTAGTCATGTTTTCCTTGACATGTACAGCATTAGCTTTACTTCTTGCAAAAGGAAAAACACTGTTAGCACCCCTTTGCCTTTACTCCATAATATTACAAAGATGTTTCCAGAGACATATTTTTTACTCATGATTGATCCACTACAGATTAGGAAGCAGCATTCACACTGGAAATGAAACGCAAATTCACTTGATACTCACCCATACATAAGAAACTTCTTCACAATATTTCTGGAATATTTTGACTTGCTCAATTCTACTAGGCTATCTAGAAGAAGGGAGAAACATTCAGCTAGTTTATTTTTCATTACATTAACTCCATGAAATGATAAGTCATTATTTAACTAAAGAGTTCACTAGAAATGATGTATCAGTTCAGAAAAAAGGTAAAAATATTCAAGAGAAAACAACATGGCTTGTTAAAATGCATCCTAACCACAACACAGAAGCATATAAGTAAAATGAAAATACCTTTCAATTCTTCAAATGTCTCCTGCCTTTGCTTCTCATTACCATACTGAATAAAGCACTGGATCACCCGGGTTGAATCGTGTGCGAATGCCAGCTAAAGGACAGAGATATTTTGTTACTCTGGGACATTCAAAAGGCAGTATGCACCATAATTATTTTAATGTATGTGCTCTGTGGTACAGTTTTGTGCCACATGTAATGTCAATTATAAAATTAGAAAAGCAGTTACCTCCTTATAACAAACCAAGACTCATGGATTTTTACCCCTTCACAAGTATTCTATCAAAGAAAATACAGACAACAGCTGCTGACAATTAAGGACATGCATTAAGGTTTTTCATACTGAAATAAAACCATTAAATGGTATCTCCATTTTGTTCCTCTTCTTTTTAATTTCAGAGTAAGTATGATGAAACAGTTCCACTTTAGCATGGAATACAAAAGGCTCAAAATGCTTCTCACTACAAATTTATACATTTCAAGAATAAGGCAGAAAGACTGTTTAGTATGATTAAGCATGAGGACACTAACTTCCCTAGAAAATTGCAAAGCAACAGTTGTGACTAATCAAACCTCTGAGTTCCTGAACCCCAGCTAACATCAAATTTCACGGGACTAAAGCTACTTGGCAGTCTTTTATAACAGCAAGCTGACAGACAAAGCATCCCAGGACTACTGTCCTGAAATACAGGTGCCAAATGCAGTATTTCAGCCCTGTTTTTATTCTTTTTACTAAGTTTCACCATCCTTTAAAGAAGAATTTGGGAATTTGTGCATTATGCCATTAGTTTTTTCTTACATTTTTAATTTTCCCATGAAGAAGCTTCTGTAGTTCGTTCATCAGCTTTTCTCGTTTCTCCATATCACATTTCTTCCTACAAGCAAAAAAAAAAAACACTAGTAAAACAATTCTAATTGAGGAAGCTTTTTTTTTGTAGTATGATTCACTTATATCTATAAATTAAGAAGCAAGACAGTACAAATAAAACCAGGTTGGCTTTTGCCAATCCAAATTTATACTGTCATTCATTAACCCTGTTCAGAGATGTGATTAAGCTGTTTCAGTTTGTGGGAATCAAACCAGAATGCCACACTTTAACTTTATTCTTTTTTTTTGAGTAAAAATATTTTTTGAAACATAAACTCAAATTTGCAGTCAGAGTTGCTTACAGGGCCAAAAATCTGTAAGCATGCAAAGCACAAACACTTAGAACAAGAAAAATTAATTTTTCTTGCTGACATGTGGCACCAGTTCTAGAATGACACCCTCAGACAGAGACAATGAACCTTCACATATAACTCATGCAGTAATCCCACTGCAGGATCAGGGTGAATCAGTGCATGCTCTGTATTTCAGAGTTCAAAAACCAAAAAAAAAAAGCAATTTCTTAAGCAATTACTCACAAATATATAGATTTTAGCCTAAAATACATGCTCAATCCAGACATTCCTAGGACCATGGGTTACCATACTCTGTTTGATCTACCTACAAAATTGCATGCATGTTACTGTTCACCCAAAGAGATTCAGTTTGGAAATACAGTTTTATATAATAACATGTTGAGAAAGAGGGTATTCTGGCAATTCATGACTAAAAGTTAACAGAGTGGAAGAAAAGAAGACATTACCTTCTCATGCTTTCCCATATTTGTTTGGATTTTACAATTATGTCATAATTATTTTTATCATTAATTTGTCTGGCTTGCTTTAACTCTTTCTTTTCCTTTTTGATGTCATTCCATTTTGGCTTCTTAGAATCTGACCCTTAGGACAAAAATAAATATATTTTCTACAGTCAGTAAATAGAAGAGCAGCAATAGAATTCTTTACCAGTCTAAACCATGGCAGTTCTGTGACTTGAACTGCTAACAATTCAGAACCTTTGCCTGCAGTTACCCAGCTAGCTAACACAAAACCATAAATCTTGAATGAGTGTGCTAAGCTAGCAATCACCACTTCTAGACTACTGGAAGAACAAGGCAAACAATTAATTTTCCTCAAAACTGTCACAGGATACATCACAAATCCCTTAATAGCTTGAAAATTGACTGAAGATGTACTAAGCAGCTATGGCTGCCCCAATAATTCTCCTGTTTTAGTTTACTCTTAATTCATGCATACCTTTCCCCTCTCCCAAAAGGAGAACCCTAACTCAAAGATACATATCTGAATATTCAAATAAAGAAAAAAAGTTAAACTGTTTTTACATGACTAATCTTTTTACTCAAATTCCTTAAGCACGGTATTTTACTATTACAACCCTCCTACACTGCCACACAATGAACTGGGGAAAAAAAAGGTTATAATAAAAGGGCCACAAATCATGCATTAAAGACACCACCTAAAATTTTTAGAGCTTAAAGCACTGTTCACTGGTATTTAGCAGCATATATTTAACTGTTTTACCCATTCAAAAACCCATGCTTTCCTTTTTACAAAGCATATTATTGGTTTTTATATCACTCTCCCAAAGCAACAGTGACAAGAAAAACTTGGAATGCTTTGAGAGCAGTGCAATACACAGAGGCTTTCATTCACTGTTATGAACAACATTTAAAGGCTTGCTGCGGGTTTCCTTTTATTTAAAGCAGCCTAATAAAAACATTCTACTGTTATTGGATTTTCAGACATCTGGTGCACATTCCATGTGAAGCCATTCTGCAAACATGCAAGAACAGCAATAATAAAATACTCAACATAATCTACTGTCCTTCAAACAAATTACATACTTCTGCAGAACTTCAGAACCCCTCCTTTAAGATTCCACTTCTCATTTTACAACACTGATTAACTGCCCCAGTAGAGCTTTATTTTAGAGGAGAGGACAAGATGAAGATCTCAAGCAAAAGAAATGAATTTGAAAAATAAATCCATTTAAACATGATAAAACCAGACTACTTAGGCTTTCTGTATAAACACCAGAAAGAAAAAAAAAAAAGCTGTAAAATGTAAAAGCAGTGTTAACACCCATTATGCTTTTTTTTTCCTTAGAGGATGTGACCAGATAGTCTGGACCACAGAATGGAAATAATGTAAAGGATAATCAACTTTGTTTCATGAATTTCTGTTCCAAAGCTTATAGCAAGTACATTTAGAACAGTCCAAAACACACTACGAAAAGCTCCATGTTAGCAAATCATGTGTAACAATTGCCAGTTTCTAGCTGACCACTTAACACTGCCATTAAAATGAACAGAGCTTTAGGATGGTATGACAAATATTAAATTTGCTACTGTGTCTTTACTTTTGACTTCCAAGAAAATTCCAAACTGTTGATTTTCATGACTTGACTAAGCCTCAGGCTTAGACAAGTGAAGTTATTTTTCCCACAGCAAAGATTAAACAGGAAGTAAACCTGGAGTTATTCAGCCAATTTGGAAACGCAGACAGGAGAAAGACCTAGATGAACAATGTGTTTCCCAAAACTTGGTTTCCCTTGATATCCTTAAAAATCTTTCCCTTGATATCTTAAAAATCTGCTCACCTCCCTCTTCACCATCTTGGAGTTTTCTCTTCTTTGCAAACTTTTCTGGCTGCTGTTTACTCTTGAATTGTTTGACAGTAGCTTTTCCAGGTCTTAACTGTCCTTTAACAAATTTCTTGGAAATGGATTTAGGCTTTCCTTCCTCATCTCCTTTGTTAAAGTCCTTCTTTGGTGGACCTGAATCTATTAACCAACACAAAAGAAATTAAAATGCTATCATACAGTTACTGTTGTTTCAAAATAAAAAAAAAAAAAATTACTGTAACATGAATTAAACTACTTTCTAATAACAATTCTGTATTTAACAAAAAAATTTTATGTTCTTCTCAAAGCTGGTGTTTTCACTGCAGCCCCTGAGTAAGTTTTCTCTAGGGAAGTTTTGCCCAGGCATTATCTTCGGGGTAGCAGTGTAACAGCTTAGGCATAAAAAGGATTATTCCATATTAACAATTTCACCATCCCTGACATCAAAGTCATCAATCCCCAAATCCCCAAACTTTTCACAGCTCATGATCAGAGCTGTTTCAACGTTATCTGTTCTGAGCCAGCAGTGAAAGGCATCTTCTCAATCCTAATCCACAGGAGGTTCCCATCTAGTTCCACCTCTCAGATAACTTTGTCCTAATGTAGGAATGCCAAGTCTAGAATCAAAAAATTATCAACTTCAAATTTTTAACTGAGAATATTTTAGGTGAATCAAGCAGAGATGAAGGGCTTGCAATGCAACCTGTTTAAAGCATTTCAGCAAACCAGTGGTTCATACAGTCAGTACAGTTTTGAATACAAGACAGAGTTATAGAATGGCTGTGGCTGGGAGGCACCTCTCAAAGTCACCTGGTCCAACCCTCCTGCTTGCACAAGGCCACCAGAAACCAGCTGCCCAGGACCACATCTGGGTGGCTTCTGACTATCTCCAACGTGGTAAACTCCACCATTTCCCAGGGCAACCTGTGCCTGTGCACAGTCACTCCCAGAGTAAAAAGGTTTTCCTGACACTGAGAAGGAATCTCCTGTGGCTTAGTTTGTGCCCGCTGTTCCATGGTCCTGCCACTGGGCACTACTAGAAAAAGTCTGACTATTTCTTTGAACCCTCCCTTCAGACATCTGTACACATTGAGCAGATCCCCCTTAGCCTTGTCTTCTCTCTGGGACAGGCTGAACTGACACCGATGTCTCAGCCATTCCTACCAGAAGATATGCCCTGGTCCCTTCATCATCTCTGCAGTCCTCCACTGGGCTGTCTCCAGCATGTCCGCATCTCTACTGCACTGCAGAGCCAGAGCTGGGACACAGCACTTAGCTGAAGCCTCACCAGGGCTGAGCAGAGGGCAAGGGTCACAGCCCTCAAGGTGCTGACAGCACTCCTCCTAATGCAGCCCAGGATGCAGCCAGCCACCTGAGCACACTGCTGGTCCATGTTCAACTCTGACCCCCAGCAGCTGAACATGATACTGGGCTTGCCCCAGTGTTTTTGAGTGCATGATGGAGTCCTTCAAGCTGCATGACTTTGCCCTTCACTCCTTGAGGAACTTCACCAGGCTTCTGCCAGCCCGTTTGTCCAACCTGCTGACATCCCCCGGAGGGCAGCACTACCCTCTGGTGCCTCTAACACTCCTCGCAGGTCTGTGTCACCTGTACATCTGAAGATGCTGCACTGTGCCCCATCATCCAGGTCCTCCATGAAGCTGTTGAACTAAACTCGACCTTGGGATCCACTGTTCATCAGTGGTCTCCAGGGCAGACCAGTCTCTGGGCCCAGCCTTTCAGCCAGTTCTCAATCTCCCTCACCAACTGCTCTTGCAGCCCCTAACTCATCAGCACCTCTGTCAGGATCTCAAAGGAGAGAAGACTCTGCCAAAGTCTTACTGAAGTCCAGGCAGACAACACTCACTTCTTGTTGCTCATATGCCAAACTAATCGTTTCAAAACGTGAATTTACCAGGAGAGAAAAAATAAAGAGCTCCAAGCATGCCAGTACACAACCATAACCACTAAGTCGGGGCTCCTACTGACGACCCTTCGCCTTCTTACCATTATCTTTTTTAAATCTCCTTTTCCCGTGCGGCGCTTTTCTACGAGGTCCTTTTGCACTCTTCCCCACGAACTTCATCTTACCCTTGTTCTCCATCGCGGCAACACTGCAAACGGAGCAAGAGACATTACTGGACCGCTGCGGCTCCCCGTGAGGGAAACACAGCCTGCGCCCCCCGGTTAACACCCATGGCGAACTCCAACCCTCCCAGGGGACGGTGGGGTACCAGAGGCCGCGGGCGGGCTCGNGGCCGGGAAGACCCGCCGGGCTGCGGCCCTGCGGAGCGGGACCTGCCGGGCAACACGCCTCCATGAGCCAGCAGAGTGCCTTGTGGCCGGTGGTATCCTGGGAGGCGTTAGGAACAGTATTCCCAGCAGGTCCAAGGAGGTGATCCTTTCCATCTGCTCAGCTCTGGTGAGGCCTCACCTGAAGTGCTGTGTCCAGTTCTGGGCTCCTCAGGACAAGAGAGACGTGGAGCTCCTGGAGTGCGTCCAACAGAGAGCAAGAGAGATGACTGAGGGACTGGAGCTGAGAGAGAGAATTCTGTTCACAGAGTCATAGAATGTGCTGAGTTGGAAGGGACCAAAAGGGATCATCAAGTCCAACTCCTGGCGCTGCACAGACACCCCCCAGAATCACACCATATATCTGAGAGCGTTGTCCAAATGCCTCCTTAAATGGCATCAAGCTTGGTGCTGTGACCACTTCCCTGGGGATCCTGTTCCAGTGCCCAGCCACCCTCTGGGTGAAGAACCTTTTCCTAATATCCAACCTAAACTTTCCCTGACACAACTTCAGGCCATTCCCTCAGACCCTGTCACTGGTTACCACAGAAGAGATCAGTGCCTGTCCCTGCTCTTCCCCTCACAAGGAAGGTGTGAACTGCAATGAGGTCTCCCCTCAGTGTCCTCCAGGCTGAACAGACCAGGTGAACTCAGCTGCTCCTCATGCAGCTTCCCCTCAAGGCCCTTCAGCATCCTCATGGCCCTCCTTTGGACACTCTCCAACAGTTTTATCTCTCTCTTATTGTGGCACCCAGAGCTGTCCCCAGCACTCGAGGTGAGGCCGCCCCAGCTCAGAGCAGAGTGGGACAATCCCCTCCCTTGCCCGGCTGGCGATGCTGGGCCTGATGCCCCCCCAAGGACACGGGTGGCCCTCCTGGCTGCCAGGGCACTGCTGACCATGTTCAACTTGCCAACAACCATCCCCTTCTGCCTTTGCTGCCTGGCACCCTGCGCCCCTTTTCTCAGGTGTGGATTGCCTGGGGCACAGGGGAAATGAGAACATTCCACAACCCCGATTAAGTGCCCTTGATGCCAGGGAGCATCGGATGGCACCAGCTCTGTGCAGATGTGTGCTGGTGTGAAAGACCATTGGCAAGTGCTGGTTCACTCAAGGGGGGTTGGGTAAGGGCTCCTGAACAGGGAAGGTGCTCATAAATTTGCTAATTTTCACCTTGATTACAGAGGTAATTCTGTTCTCTTGGTCTTCGTTTCACTGAGGTCCCATCGCTAACATTTGCAGAAGCAGCCAAGATGAGCAGTTCCAGGAAGAGGGAGTCTTTGCAGAGCAGATGTGTGAACCCAGCAGAGGCTGAGGCTCTTACTGCAACTTGGGCTTCCTTGAACACACTCTCATGGTTCTAAGCATCATAATTGGGAATCCCTGAGAACCGAGCATCCCTGAGAGCAGGGATGAGGGAAACCCATGGTTACACATGGCTCAGCCCAGCCAAATTCCAACACGTTTTCTGATGCCAGGAGTACCTTAGATGGGCCCTACAAAATCACCATAAAACTGGTCAGTTATCACTCCTGGTAATCCTTGTGTCTCCCAGCCTCCCACTGGGTGTAGATGCTGCCTTTTTCTGTGCAGCTGGGGGAGAAACCTGGAGGGCTGCTGTGTCATGTGACCAGGGTGTGCTTTGTGATGCAGCACAGGACAGAGCATAGGACAGAGAGAGGTGCAAGCCAACAGGGTGTAGCACAGCTCCTGCTCTGTCTTTTAGGCCAGTTTCATCAACTCTCAAACTGCTTACAGTGAAGAACAACTTTTTATGCACAAGGTCTGCCTTTCTGCAGTCCCTTGACTGCCACACTGATGTTGCTTTCCAATTCTGAGGCCAGTTCTGGATGTCCTTCCCTGAGGAGTAACATGCTCCAGCACCCCCTGTCAATATGTCCTGAGTCTTCCGTGTTGAGTATGGGCTGCACCTGTGAATTGCAGTGTTTTCTAAAGACAGATTTGGAAGGAGTCTGGCGCTCTCTGTCTCAAGAGCTGGTCCAGATTCCCCAGTTCTGACTGAAGTTGTGTCAGGGGCTCCTGGTTGTGTCTGAAGCAAACAGAAATCGAGTCAGATTTGCAGTTAATACAGCTGCATACTCAAAGCCTCCCTTGAGATCTTAAATTGGTCACTGCTCTTTATAAAGAGCAGCTTTATAGTATAAAAGCTTTTAGTATAAAGAAACTGAAAATGCACTGAAGGCTGTACTCAGTAACAATAAGAAAATATTGATACTTTGTTCTAACTATATCCAACCGTTTCATCATGGAAAAAAAATCCTTTGTTTGCCTTTGACAGCAGCTGATGTGTAGGCATAACTGAATTTTGCTTCCCAAAAGGGTCGCCAAAGATGGAGATCTAAAGATAGCCTGGAACTGGTTGCCAGTTACTCTTGCTGCCTTGCTGAAGTTGGGAAGAGTGGTGACAGCATCTAGCGTTTTCAGAGTTACCATCCATTCCCTGGGCTATGGCACAGCAACGGAGGCAGCACAGCCACAGGTGTTTTTCTGCCTCCTGCTGCCTACTCCCTATTTTGCTTTGCCCTGTGGCTGCCTGCAAGCTTCTTTTGGCTTGATTTCTAATTTTCTGATTTACTTAGTATTCAGTGCATTGTTCATTAAAAGTCAGCTGAGCTGAAAAAGAGAATGAGAAGCAATTGAAAAGAAATGGTGAATTCTTAGTAATGGTCACTGTCTGTTACTCTGGGATACCTGGTTACACTGAGAGCCACAGACTAATTCTTGGTTTTGTTTTATTTCCGTACTTAGTCTGTGTGAGAGAGGAATCAACTTCTGGTCTTTTTTCAAAGTATAGAGACCTGGTAGAAGTGACAGTGAAAGTAATTTAGCTGCCTATTGAGAAGACTAGAGTGCAGGCTTCCTGTGCATCTTAACACTGTTTGTTTTCTGTTGTTTATAGTTAGAGGTGCTAAGAGTTTCATTCACGTGACAATTAAAGTGAATTATTTTAGCCCTTTTCTAAAGTTGGCTCAAAGCACTGAGATGTATTTGTCCTCATTTCTCAGCTCACTATTTCAAGACCAGATGGAGTGTATGTGTCCTAGAATAAGTGCTCCTGGGAGTTTTCTGAGATCCCCTGAAATCCAGTATTATAGTTGAATGTTGTGAGTGAAGGCTGGCCTTTTTCTCTTGTTTTCCATATGAAGACCATGAGTGCTCTTTGGTCTACTGGCTTACCAGACCAAGCCCTGTATTCCTAATAGATCTTGGGAAGAAAGCGCTATTCTTCTTTTTTTAATTCTTGGGAAATTCCAACTATATTCTAGCAAAACTGAATCCATGTTCCTCCTTTCAAGACGTACTTCTTTATTAGCATAGGAAAATTTTTTTTCTGTTGGTATTTTGTGTGATAATGATTTATTTTAGAGGAAGTACCATGTTCAGTTCTGTGCTATTTCCTGAACTCAGGTGTATTTCATGCTCTGTGGTAATATCTTCCTTTATTAATGTTCTTATGAGTGTTTGATTAATATACATTTGAGGATCTCTAGTGTTAGCTGTATCACATCAGCATAGAAAATTACCCATAACTCTGAAAACTCAAAGTTTCTGCTTCCCTTTGCACTACTGAAGAAATGCTAAAGACTGGAATTTCTTCATGGATACTCACAAACGTTTACTGTAGAAAATAATCAAATGAAAAATAGCAATTCAAAGTAAAAGCTTAACACTGACTTTTGTTCAGAGGCCATTAAACATTAAGACTTATTACCTTAAGTTCCATTGAGCTGTTGAGCAATCCTTTGTTGGCAGTAGTTTGGAATCATGATCCGTTTGATATCTGACTACAGACTAACCAGTTACACGAGGAACATCTAAAACCTCCTGTAAAAAATGCTGAAGTCCCGGCAAAATCGGGCAGAAGTTTCTGTTCAGTTACATGCCTGAGAAATGGCTAATCTGGAGAGGGGCAGCCACTGAAAGAGAGATATTTTTATACTTCCCACTCCCTTGTCTTTGTTTTCTTGACTTCGCTTTTGTGTCTTTTTCTTCTGGAAATATGTGCATCTAAGTGTCACTAAAGTCAATATGGGTTCAACGTGGTGAGCTGAACTTGAACAGTTAACAGGTATTCAATACCCTCTTGGATGCTTACAGCAAGAAAGTAATTTTTCTGTCTGGAGTGTCCTGTTGAACTGTTGTCTTCTATCCTGCTGACTCTGCAGCTACACCGTGACAGTGCATCCTTCCCCAGTTTTAGCTCCCATTTGATTAATGCACAGTTGTAAATAGGTGTGTTTTCTAATTATGAAACGTAGAAGCCTGTATCTTTCATGCTAGAGCTTAAGGAAGAACAAAATGCATGCAGTCTGGAGAATTATTCTTCCAACCTCTAAATGCCTTTTTTTCCCTCTCTCTTTTTTTAGTGTGGTTTTTTTTTATCTTAAAAAAAAAGGCATTTTTTTTTTACTCACTAAAATGTGAGATCAAGACAGACATGAATTGTATAGGAGATACAACCAATCTCTCAGCTGAATTCAGATTTCATGTACTCCTTTCATTATTGGCAAGGGAAACTTGCTAGACTCTCGAGAACTGAACTACAGCTGCCTGGTATTTGGATTCGGACATTCCTTGATTTGTTGCCTTCTCATACAGGCCTCAAACCACCAATCCCTGTACAGACTAAATTTAGGAAGGATAAATAATCAACTACATGACATTGCAGCAGAAATTTCATTCCACTGCTTGTGCAGGGTAGAATGATAATTTCTGTTATAAATCAGAGGCAGCACCCCACATTAAATAGTGTCTTTTATAAACTGTGTAACAAAACAGTCTTTTGTTGTGCCAACTTCATTTTATACTAGCAATCTCTCACCTGCTGTATTAAATGCTACTAGAAATAACAAGCCAATCATTGTCTGATGTCTTTAGTGGTTTCATGGCCTCACCCAGGAAGCTCCAGCCATTTACAATTCCTGCAGTTTTAGGGACTACTTTCCATAATGTCATAAACTATCTTTAAATATCTGCAAATGGCCGTTGATGTGGAGAAAAGTCTCTGAAACTACAGCTGTGTCTTAATTATTTTGAGCAGCATGTAACTTCCTCAGAGGAGGAGGGTCTATTTTCTTGGGGCTTTTCATTCAAACCAGCCTTTCCACAGCTTGTGGAAGGCTAAAGGCTGGTTGTATTGTGCTAGAGGTAACACTGCAGTTATGTTTTTGGTAGTAAAATGATATCTGCATTTCTGATTTGACTCTAGCTCATTTGTTCAGAATGAAACATACATAAATAAAAGTCACTATGTGCTAGTGGATGACATTACATGGAGAGAGATCTCAGTAAAACTTATAGATTTCTTCATTTGCTAGGTACACATGAAAAATAGGTATTTATATACCTTGCACTATGAGTACTTCTCACAGAGCTACAGAAAAGGTGAAAGACACACATATCCTATCATTTTTAGTTTTACATCATGCTATGCTGGGGAGAATTTATAGATATGTTCTGTTAGACTTCTATAGGCATAGAGAAATCTCAGAACACTTACAAAGGGTATGCAAGATGACTCTAGGTTCATGTCTCAAAATGAACCAAATTGCTGAGTCCATTGAGAAAAAATTGCAGTATTTAACAGACTTCTGTGGTGAGCCACAGGATTATCCTCACACAGGGAAGTACCTGGAAACAGGTGCTGAATGTTTAAAGCATGAATGCTGCATAATGCTCAAAGATCTTCTAACCTGTTACATTCACATCATGAATGTGATGTAGGTTTTGTTCAATAGCCCAGAATATTGGTAAGAATATTTTAAAAAGTAAGACCAGTGAACCTATGCAAGCTTACTGTAAAACAGTAAAAAACAAACACAAAGAAACAGTTCTTTCTCTATATCAAATGAACTCTCAGGAATAAAACTGAGTCTGGTACAATTCAAGTTTAAATGTAAGTGCAAGCTAAATTTCAGATTTAAAAAAAAGAGCTGGAAGAACAATATTCCCTTCTCATGTGACTCACATACAGTGATGCACAGCTGCAAACTAGTCTATTAGGAACCTCTGTTTTCAGATGCTGTATTATGATATATTCTATCCATACCTATAAGTAGATGAATTAATAAAATTCTAATAAATTATAAATAATTTCTTCTTCTAATAAAAAGATACAATTCTACAGCTTACAGCACTATCTGAACTAAGTAAACTTAATACATTCCAGTATAGTTTTTATTTTACTCTGTAGTAAAAACTATTGGCAGCTTTTTAGCATTTAATAAAGAGTTTTATGAAATTGAAAGTGTAAGCACAGCACTCAGCCAATGTATATCAGAAAAATATCACTGGAATAAAGCCAGGAAATCAGTTCTCTGTGGTATTACTGGATTTGTAAAAAACCATGATTTCAAATTTGGATTGTAAGTCTTTTCATCTTGATTTGCAGCTGTGCAAGCAAGTGTGAAATGCTGCCATATCTACTGTCATTTACTTTACAAAGGCAGAGGCTTTCTTTTACTCTTAAGTATAATATCTCAGACCATTGCCTTCATGGAAGTGAAAGGTTTCACTGTCTGGTGAAGTCTAATCTTTTATTTTTACCTTATGCTTTAAAATTAGTAGTTGTTTTAAACCAGAAAAAAATATCCAGAACTGCCCCGTCCCTACTATCCATCCATGTGGTACAGAGGTAAATATTTGCATCTTGGAGACTTTGAAGTAGTGGCATAGAAGAGAATCAGGCTGTATGTGTTGGCAGAATGTCCCACCATGCACAGGGATTAATGTGTCCTAGTTTAAAAACTGTAATTTTTTAAAGCCTTACAAATGCTCTGAAAGTTCTCTCTTGCTGTTGAATAAGCTTTTTTTTTTTTGGAAATATTCTTTGCCTTTCCTTTTTCTTTCAGAGTTCTGGTAATTGTTTTGGGAGGGCAGGGGCTGAATGGAGAAGAATCTATTAAAAAAAATTTAATGAAGCCTCTCAAGGGGAACCTATTAAATAGTTAGTGTGCTGTGGCAGGATTTCACAACCAAGCACTCTAAGAGCTAATGTATATAAGAACAGTAGTCAACATTATTGAACTCAATATGGTTAATTGGCTAGCAACTATGAAAAAACATATGGTTATCCTTTACTTTCAATTCTCAGACTAGAATACCACTTCATATAACTTAGGGTATTTCTAGATGTAACACACAACTTGAACATTTTACTCAGTGCTTTCTTACAAACGAGTGATTGCACTCTAGGAGTGATTTCTACTTTTTCTGTTGCTTCTAAACTTACTAAAAGTTTCTTTTGCTTGTAAATAAGTAGACTTGTATCATCTTTAAAGTCACTTATGCAATGGATGCTGAGAATACGAACAGAGATTTTAGAAAACCAGTAAACTTGCTCATAGTTATCCTCACAAAAAGCTTTTAGACTTGAAACCAATATTAGCCAAACCAAAAACATAAGCAAGCTAGGCACTGTCAATGTCACATGTCAAGTATAAAGAAATTGATATTTTTTTGTGCTGCACTTTTGATATGCCAATGAAAATTAATTTTCATGAGACTCCATGGGTATTTGTTTTGTAGCATTACTGTGGAATTTTCATATAGGTCTGAGTCCAAAATACAAAACAGAAAACACTTAATGGTTTTCCATGAGTACTTCTGAAAAAAAATCAATTCCACCAGCTATATTTGCATATTTTTATGCTAAATACAGCGTAAGACTGAGAACAGAGCACAGCCTGTTTTACTTATAAATCCTCTTTTTTTCTTCTTCTTCTTCTTTTGGGAGAACTAATGGCTCCTTCCTCCTGCTTGTTTTGATCTGTAATTAACAGCTTTTCTTCCAAAATATGCTGCTGTAAACACCTAATTAGATCCCTGCTCAGTTGGAATGGATTGCTGCAGGTAGATTTTTTCCCTCTCTTTATATTTAAAACAGAAAGACGGTGTCCTTCATTTCCAACACCCATTTATGGACTTAGCAGAGTGCATCTTGGCATACTGCTGATTCGTTCAGTTATGCATAACAAAAGGAAACAGCAAAGGATTTAAATATAGATTAGTTCAAGTGAGTAAATGTCAACTATTTTGTCACAGCACTAAATCATTACCAAAGTTATATAAAGCTTTTGTCTTTTGCTCTTTGTCACACAGCCTAAATAGAATTTTGACTTATATAAGTAACCACTGCTAATACAAAATAACAATGCCTGCACAAATACAATAAATTGTAACTGTAATAATAAGGTCAGAAACTTGTTCTTCTACAGTATGTGTGCTTTATTTTCTGTCCTACAAGAGCTGACCACTCTACAATGGTGTATTTTAGTCAAAAGCATTTCTCACCTAGAAAAATTGAGAGTTCATCTTCTTTTGCAATGATAGGACAGAGTATACTAATTTCTCTCTCCTCTTACCACTCAGGCAACTTCAACAAATCAGTAAACCACAGGAAATGAAAGTTTGTCTTTAATGTGAAACATAATTCTTCACAGTAGAAGCTTCATCCTTAAATAACACTCACCAAGGTAGTCCTATACTTAGTTTTCTCTTCCAAGAGATATTTCTGTAATATCTGAAATATACTGAAAAGGTCTATATATATACTTGAAAAGTGCAAAAAAGGGAAAACATGGGTATTATGGGGAGACAAATTGACTGAGATTTCAAACTCTTAAGATAAAGAACTCCCAGAGTTGCAGACAGGTGAAAGAACTGCTGATTAACAATTGCCTACTCCAAAATGGAGGCCTTCTCAGCAGATAGTCTGAGGTCAGTTCTTAAAAGTCTGCCATTTTCTCAACTGTTATAACTAATGCTGAGTTTCTGGTTCCTTCTTTAATATTAAAAATGTTACTATCAGCTGTTAAACTAAATACAAATCCACATATGTCAGTTTTCTTTTAATGTATGTACTATTATGAATTACTGACAGTTCTAATTTCAAAGACTGATAAAAGGCAATTATCAACACAAATTAACAGAAGTGCATTTAATAACTTATTGATAAACATCACCTCTCTTGCAGAAATATACCATAAAATCAGCACTCACGTATGAACATGTTAGTTCCAAGAATCACTGATATACCCGATGCATATTTTACACACCTATCAAAGACTGTTCTATTCAGGCAAGAAACAATAACTTTTGTCCAGAAATTAATCATTCATAAAAAATAAGCAGTGGGTTTCTTTGGCTTAGAGGTTGCTTTGTTTATTATAAGAAAAACGTGTTTTAGTGTCCTCTTCTGCAGTGCTCATTTGGGTAAGTTGAGCTAAGACAGTATGGAAATACTTGAAAACTAAATGAAGTATAGAAAGCAAAATTACTTAATACAGGTTGTCCCCCAGAAAAAAGTTAGGAGTGGTCAGCAAGCAAATGAAATCTTTTCACCTAATTTTTCATTCCTTAATCACACGTAGTAATCCTAATCTATTATTGCTCACAAACTTGTTTTTAAGTAAAGCAAACTTAATGTAAAGTCTTGTATCCCACTACCCCAAGTTAATCTATTCATAATTAATATCTAGCTACATAGTAAGGGTGAAGCAAGGACATGTGTGATTTTTTTTAAAGAAGCAACAATTTTACTTATATTATAATTGCTTTTATTGAGCAATTCATTTCTGGTCTTAAGTGGAAAAAGAATCTCAGTTGAGAAATCAAAGCCAAACGTACTTCATTCAGGATGCAAGTGTGTGCTGCAGTCCTAGGGATTACTCCATTCTCTAACTGAAAGCCAGAGAGCCAGAGAGCCAGAATGGCCATGCTACAGTCAAAGATATGCTGAAATGTATTTGAAAAAATGAGAGTTTTCTCTTATGCATTTCTAGTATCAAAAGCAGTTGAGTGCAGAAAGTCACATCAGTAACCTGATGGTTTTGCCGGATTTCTGGACAGGTTTTAGGGTCTCCATGCAACAGCAGCCGGTATTGCTACTTAAGCTACTTAGCCTAAACATAGCCGATATTGTTTGTTTTTTTCCCCCACAGTGGTAAGAAAGACTTTTTCCCACATTCTTCCTAACTAGGACCTCCTAGGTTTTTATCAATAAGAAAGAAGAATACTGGTGGGTGCTAAATCCAAGTGACAAAAAAAAAAAAAAAAGATATTTACATATTAAGAAGAGAAGAAGAGTTGTTTCATTATACAGAAACCTGCTCATTTGGCTCCTTTCTCATTTCCTTTCATTTGTGGATGGCAAGGGGAAAATCAAGGTCAAGTCACTTGTTTAAGAGACAAGAAACAATGAGGGAAGCTAGCTGCACGTAAGGCAGACA
The DNA here is from genome assembly GCA_013400575.1 of Peucedramus taeniatus. NCBI lineage: Eukaryota > Metazoa > Chordata > Aves > Passeriformes > Fringillidae > Peucedramus > Peucedramus taeniatus. Next base: position 18,633 of record WBNO01015763.1, read on the forward strand.
GTTGTTCACTGTGGCATCCTCACCTGGCTCAGAGACAACACCAAGCTGGGTGGGAATGTTGATCTGCTGGAGGGCTGGACAGGTTGGATCAATGGGCCAAGGCCAGTGGTGCGAGGTTCAACAAGGCCCAGTGCTGGGTCCTGCCCTTGGGTCACAACAACCCCAGGCAGTGCCACAGGCTGGGGCAGAGTGGCTGCAAAGCTGCCCACAGGAAAAGGAGCTGGGGGTGCTGGTGAGAGCAGCTGAACATGAGCCAGCAGTGCCCAGGTGGCCAAGAAGGCCAATGGCATCCTGGCCTGTGCCAGCAATAGGGTGGCCAGCAGGAGCAGGGCAGGGATTGTCCCCCTGTACTCAGCATTGGTGAGGCCACACCTCAAATCCTGTGTTCAGTTTTGGGCCCCTCAGTATAAGCAAGGCATTAAGGTGCTGGAGTGTGTCCAGAGAAGAGCAATGGACTTCTAAAGGGTTCTGAAGGTCTCATGAGGAGCAACTGAGGGAGCTGGAGGTGTTTAGCCTAGAGAAAATGAGGCTCAGGGGGGACCTTATCACTTTCTACAACTGCCTGAAAGGAGGCAGGTGGGGGTCAGTCTCTTCTCCCAGGTAACAAGTGACTGGAAAAGAGAAAATAACCCCAAGTTCTCATGGGGAGGTTTATATTGGATATTAAGGGAAAGTGGCCAAGCATTGGAACAGGCTGTCCAGGAGAGTGGTTGAGTTACCATTCCTGGAGGGATTTAAAATTCATATGCTGTGATGCTTAGGGACATGGTTTAGTGGTGGACTTGGCTGTGCCCGGTTCATGATTGGACATGATGATCTTAAAGGTGTTTTCCAATCTAAACAAATTTTGATTTTCTGATTCCCAATGTGTGCATGTCTCTAGGCATCTGTTATTAACAGCAAAACCAGAAATATTACATACAGTAGTTAGCTTTTTCCAGCAGCACTGTTCACACTTGTGGAGTTAATTCCTGTCTCTTTATTCAGCAGCCACTGTGCTCTGTTAAACAAGGAGGGTACTGTAGCTGTAGGAAGAGGGTGAGAGAGGGAGGGGGAAAAACAAGAAATTAGATCCCAGACATACAAACTTACTACAATATGTTGTCGAAAACACTCATCCACAGCTGCACTGCACAGGCTGCACAGGTTGATCCCATAAAAGTATTTTTGGTACTTAGAAACACATAAAGTGTTCAGGGAAAAATAGATTTTTTCTGTGCTCCAACCAAATCCAGGCACCCTAACTGTAAATGGCACCTGTAAATGGCAGGTGAAGTGTGGCTAAAGAATTCTTTCCCTTTCTTCTGTCTCCCAGAAGGCCAAATTTCAGCCTTCCTAATCTTACTTTAACCTTTCCACAGACACACTACACAGCACTTAGGTGGCATTATCCCCTAGAATGGACATACTGAGACATTTCGCACTATATCTCTGAAAGAACAGACATACCAAGCAGAAAATAGGAAGAAGCGCTGAGGCACTCTTGAACTACTTTTGTAGTCTTGAGCTTTTCAGAATTGGGAGTGGACCTTGTATAAACCAAAATAGGGATGAGGGCACCACTTTTACAGGTCTGTTATTTTTATTGATATGAAATAAGAAAATAAAGGTCCACCTATACCAAAGGAGTGAGGAAAACCAAAATTTTGGTACTATCAATATGCAAATGTGCATGTGATCTATATTCTAAGTACTTCCAATATGAAATCTGAAATGAAAATATACATGCTTGAAGTAATCTTCTTCCTGAACATTACCTTCTTATCAATTAATTGAAAAGTTTCATAGGTATCTTTACTTTCAGGTAACATAAGGGGGATGGAAAGGGGAAACAGCAAGGAATCTCATCTCCTTGTCAGAAGTGTGGTCTAGATACAAAACCATGTTCAAGCCTTATAACTTTTCAAGAAGCACTTAAAAAGGGTAACTTTGAATGTTTGTCTTCATTCTTACATCATCATACAAATCCTAAACTATAACAACTTTTTTCAAAGTGGATAAATTAGTCTAAACCCTTCTGGCAATATTCCTTAATAGTGATACATTCTGCATTCTAGTCCTATGCTAATTGCATATAGGGAAGATGTCCAGATGGCTTTGTGTCTTAAAGATATCTTAGAAGACATCCTTAAGGAAAGAACTCAAATGAGCACAGCAGAGAATATCAAGGGACATCAGTAACTGCAAGTGATCTTCTACCCGTTTCCATATGTTTGCTATACTTGCACTGACCACCACTAAGCCATGTTCCCTAAGCATCATGTTTTTGTGGTTTTTAAATACGTACAGGGATGGCTATAAAATCCCTTCCTGGGCAGCCTGTTCCAAAGCTTGACAAGCCTTTTGATAAAGAAATTTTTCTAACCTAGACCTTGCCTGGAGCAACCTGAAGGCTGGCTCCTTTGGTCCTACTGCTTGTTACTTGGGAGAAGAGAACAACCCCCACTTCACTACAGCCTCCATTCAGGGAGCTGAATAGAGCAGTAGGGTCTCCCCTGCTTCCTTTTGTCTAGGCTAATCAACACAGTCTGCACCTGCTCAGGACCAAACTGTGCTGTGGATCACTCACCCACCCCTCACACACACAGCACTGACAATTATAGAGTCCAGGGTAGGAATCAGAGAGAGGAAGATGTCTTGTTGATTTGAGGTGCAGACCTTTCTGCAACTAACTTTAACATTGAAAGATGGGTTCACAAAAGGCATACTCTTATGCTTGCCAGTTCCATTCAGTCAAGCAATGCAAATAATGTATATTAAATCACTTTTTTTTTTTTTACACTTACTGGAGATTAATGAATACACAAACATTATTTTTTAACACAAAGCTCCTTTTTTGTCAATTTCGAAACATTATAGTATACTTCCCAACTTTTCAGAATCTGTGATTTTAACACATTTTGATCTCCAATTGATAATTTCCTTACTTCCCTTTGGTATTTTCTTGTAAACTGACGTACTTGTTTTTTCCCATCTTTATACCTTCTCTATGTATTGTTCCACTTTTCTGTTTGCTTTCATGTCTTCTTGTCTCTTCTGTCAAAACAGATACACAGAACATTGTGTGAGTACCATTTACAACAGTAAAATACAGGCTCTTCCAGAAACATTAAAGAAGCAAACTTTCAACACTTAGAGGAGCAACAGAAAAAAAATTTCATCCCAAAATGAGATTTTTTTAAACAGTTCTCATGTTTAAATATATTCCATTCAAATATTTTTTCCTCCAAAACCTTTTCAGGCAGATGTTTGAGAACCATGTGTTGCCTGCACAAAGAACCCAGTTATGGTAGAAGGCTTAGTGAGGGATTACAAAGGGTGGGCTTAGGGTGCTTCGCATCTATGTGGTGCCTCAATAGAATTTGCATCTCAAACTGGAATCAAAATGGCCTAATTCTGGGTATGGAACTGCCCGGGTAGACTTTCTGGAATAGTCACACCTGGGCAATCAAGATGGCTTTGAAGCAAAATCATAAAGTTGTACTTGTCTGAGACACCTGCTTTGGAATGATCTCCTGGAGTAGGGTTGTACTCTCCAAAACTCAAGACCACTTGGGAATATGTTACCCTCTTTCTTAAAATAAACCAGCAGAAAAATTATTCACCCAAGAAAGGATAGTGCTCAGCAGGGTTCAAATTTATTTGTCCCTGACTAACTTTCACAAGCTGCCTTTATAGTAATTTCACTTACTGGTAAAAAATCAAAACAACAAACCTCATCTTGCCTTCTGTTTGAGCTTACCTAAAATCAGCTACATCCTGTGAAGTATTTCTTGCCAGGCTGAAGTCTCCTCTAGTACCAAGCTCCTGTTCCTGATCTTTCACCTTCTCCCTGAGAAGTTAACCAGACTGGGTTTCTCATCATTAGGCCCTTTTTACCACCTCTCTGTTGTGCTCTCATGGCTCTTCTCTGCAACCTTGCATTGGGTTTAAGTGGCAAAGTCTTGTAAAGGGAGGCAGGGTAGAACAGCATGGGTGGCTTCTGTGAGAACACACCAGAAGAGAGACACTGCTCCTCCCCTCCAGGGACCTAGCTCTGCTCAGCAACTTTAATAGACGTGGCTAGCTCCTGCTTTTCTACCATGGCTGCCCTGCACTCCAGCAGGTAAACAAGGCTGTAGCAGCCAGACTGATGAGAGGGGACTGGTACAGGATTTACCAAAGCCATGGAGACTGGCATGTCGAGCTGAGAGCAGGACCATCCTTCCCTACTTCAAATTGCATGTCCTTGGCTACACAGCCCAGATGCTAAAACCATCTTTGTCATTGTGGGCCCAGAACAGCAACAGAAGCCATAAACAGCAAGGACATGGAGTCTGCCAGATGGTGTTACTGTAGCTGGCATGGCCAGCATGGACTGTGCCGCATCTGTATTTCTCTGTGCTTTCCGCACTGCTTGGGAGCTCTTGGTTTATTGGGCTTGCACTTTGTTGCCTACCCACCACAGCTGTAACTGGATTGGATCCTCAGCACCCAAACACATGCATACTGCTCTCTGTTGAATGTTTTTTGGGAAGGACCTGTTGGCAAACAGATGTAGAAAGCAAGGTATCAGTGAACTTTCCAAAGAGGCTTTGATGCCCCACGGGGCATATTCCTGTGAGCTTTTAGCAGGCAGTGCTGGAAGCCAAATGCTGCTGCCTGCCACAAGACTTGCACACCCTCATCCTACCAGCAGAGCATTCACTGGGGCCTATCAGGAATATCCAGTCCCAGCTTCCGCCTCCCTTCCTGCTTGGAACTTTCCTGGGTGGTGAGGCACTGGTACAGGCTGTCTAAAGAAGCTGTTCTATCCCTGGAAGTATTCAAGGCCAGGTGGGATAGGGTTTCAAGCATCCTGCTCTAGAGCAAGGTACTCAGGCAGGGGAGTTAGATAATCTTTAGAGTCCCCTCCAACCCAAACAAGTCTATGATTCTATGACTCTATGTGGCACCTCCATTGTGCTACCGCTTAAAGCCACTGTGCCCAAAACACTGAACCAGCTGCTCTGTGACATCAGCCCTGGGGCCAAAGATACTGCAGGCATTAGTTGGCAGCTGCACTAAATGAGCCCTCACTCCTTGCACTGCCACTGGCAGTGATGAATTTGCTGTGCCTCCTTGTCCTACTGGCCATGTGTAGGTCTGTGCTCAGCAAATGGGACACCTGTGGGTAAGTGGTGCTCAGGCTCTTTGAGTAGTTTGGACATTTGAGGAGTGTTCCCTGTCCCCTCTGGCCACACTACAGATTTGTGAGCCCCATTCAGGAGCTTCAGCTCCTTGACAGTACCCAAGCTGCAGCACAACTTGTCTATGGGGGCTCAAGCAGAAACAAGATGGACAGACACATGCCCCATGGGATTCTCTGGCTCTGCTGTCCATGCAAACAGTGCCATGTGGGGAGGGAAGTTGGCTGACCTTCAACCTGAGCAGCAGCAAGCCATCAAGTAGGACAGCAATGACTTTCTGTTTACAGAGGGACCTGTGGTCTCTGGCCCATGTCTGCTTCCTATGGCCCGATGGCTTACGACTATGACCCCATGGCTCCAGACTATGGCAAACTGAACATCATTGATGGCACAGCTGTCCAGCCAGGAGCCTGGGCTGGGATTGTCAGCATCCAGGACTCCTGGGAACCAGGCACAAGACATATCTGTGGAGGGTCCCTCATCAGCACAGAGTGGGTCCTCACAGCCGCCCACTGCTTCATCAATGCCAGGTAGGGAGCAGCAGGGAACAGGTATATCTCCACAACACCAGCAGACCAGTTGGCAGCAGCACGAGCTACACCCATTCTGTCTCCCTGCAGTACACCCAATGTCTGCACTGCAGATCCCAACTGAGAGACTACTCAAGAGAACACTCTGCGCTCTTGCCACTACTTCCTAGAAGCCTCTAAGTCAACATTCTTGGAGCCTAAGTCATGCTAGGGCGGTCATACACACTGCTTTCCTCTCTGATTTGCAAAGCAGAGGACAGAGAACTCCTCTGTTGCTGCAGCACATGGCTCTGCTCCCTCTCACCTCCTTCTCCATGTCCTTCTTAGGAACACCACCATGTGGTATGTGGTGGCTGGGGCTACCCGGTTGACTCAGCTGGGTCCTGAGGTGCAAGTGCGCCAGATTAAGCAGCTACGGGTTCATGAACACTATATTCCTGGTGAGGAGAAGAACAACATTGCCTTGCTGAAATTGGACCAGCCTGTTGTGTGCAGCCACTATGTACAGCTGGGCTGTGTGCCTGACACCACACTGAAAGTGTCGGAGCTGGAAACCTGTTACATTGCTGGCTGGGGTACTGCCACTACAAGAGGTGGGTTCCCAAAAGGGACACATGCCCTGAGGGCAAACTTGGCACGTAAGGGAGATGGGTTGAGCTTCCCAACAGCAGAGGCCAAAGCCAGAGTTAGGCTGCAGGATGTCTGCCTCTGGAGAGGTAATCCTGGACCACTCCCCAAAGCCAGACAGAAGGGGAAAAGCAGAGCAACATGGTATTAGCACACAGAACCCCAGAGAAGCCCGAGGGAAGGGCTTCACCCCCCAACATGGGAGGGAATGGCCAAGGAACTGCTGTACACTCATTTCGTTCTGTGCTCACAGGTCAAAGACCAAGCGATGTCCTACAGGAGGCCAAGGTCCATCTCATTGATGTCCGGCTCTGTAACAGCAGCCTCTGGTACAGAGGGGCCATCCAGACTCAAAACCTGTGTGCTGGTTACTCAGTGGGTAGCATCGACCCCTGCCAGGTAGGAGTGTGGGACAAGCCACTCAGTCCCCATCAGCGCAGCCAGCCTAAGCAGCACCAACCCAACACAGCCCAGGGCCTGCTTTGCCCAGCCAGTCACCCTCCCAGCCCCAGCTCCCCACTACTGTTAGGGCTTCCCTCCCCTTCACCATTTGCAGGCCCTTGCCCAGTGCCCCCATTGTCCCAGAGGCCTAGCACTACACCCAGAAAGCACATCTAGTGCTCTTGGCAGTCCAGAGGTCCAGATGCCAACCCTGGAACATCCATCCTCTGCACATCCAGGATTACTGTGCAGAGATGAGAGACAGCCCTACCATACAAGCCCCTGATCCACTCCCAGCCAAGGTTCTGGAGGTTCCAGCACCTGAGCTAAGACTTTCTCTACCAGAAATACAGCTCTGTATTTATTACCAGAAATACAGCTCAAGGGCTGTGAGAGAGAAGGAGACAGCTCTAATGTTGACAGCAGCTACCCAATATCACCTTATTCCTCTCTTGCTCCACTGCAGGGTGACAGCGGTGGTCCTCTGGTGTGCAAAGATAACAAAGCTGCCTTCTTCTGGCTAGTTGGTGTGGCCAGCTGGGGGAAAGGCTGTGCGAGAGCAAACCAGCCTGGAGTCTACACCTCCGTTCAGCACTTCTATGACTGGATCCTGGTCCAGATAGACCCACAGCCAGACAGAAGGGCATCAAGACATTCTATGACTGCCCTAACCCCCCCACAGAAGCCAAGGCCAATACCAACACCAGAGGACAGGTTTAGCTCCTGCCCATTTTCACTCCAGAAGCTGGTGGAAATTTTTACTCAGGTGCAGGAGTTCCTTCAGGTTGTAAGGGGAAAACTGGCTAGAGAAGCAGGATGAACAGAATCCAGTGCAGGCAGCAGCGGACCATAACCATTTTCTTCTGGGGTACTGTCTGCTGATCCAAAGGCAGCCTCAGTGCCTAAGGCCTGCCATATCCTGCTCATGTTTCTCCTCTGTGTGCACACAAATCCTGAATCTGACTTAGTTGTGGAAATAAAATTGCCTGATTTCACTGTTAATGGTGTTTTCAGTCCCATTCAGTCTTCCATGCCAGGCAAGGACTTCCACACCTGATACATGCAAAATTAGGCTGAGGACAGACATCAGGCTCAATAGAAAAGAGTCAGTCCAAAGGACTGAAACTCTGCTTGGTCAGAGAGGAAGGCAAGGATGCAGTAGAAGAAGGGAACACATCTCAGAGCTATGAGGAGCTTACAAATCTTAGAAAAAGCACTTGGAAGTCTGAACTGTCTTAGGCTGCCTACTGGTGGGATAAGTCTGTTTGTGTGTGCGCAATGCACTAGGGAAAAAGTGGACTCTTTAATGGAGACATGATTCGTAGAAAGACCCAAGCTTTGCACCAAGGACTGGGTAAAGAACTTGACATCCAGTCACAGACAGTACATGGACAAATTTCAATTAATTTCTATACTGTTATTTGAGGAACATTCTGTGCATACGAATATAGGGAGTGAAGGTGCGTTCATGTTTCACTAGAAAACATCCAATCCAGATCACCTGGAAAGGCAGAAAAGGACTGGACTGTGTTCATGTTCATGGAAGGGGGTGGTTATGGATACTTGGGTGCTAGTAAAGGCATTGCTGTGTCTATGTCAACCTGTTTTGTTGTTCATGGTCACTGTGTAAGTCTCTGCGTCTGTTTCTGTGTCAGTGTACCCTGACTCTCTGGAATGCACACAAGCACAGACACACAATTCTGTCTTTTAGGAAGCAGAGCTACACCTAACAAATAGTTCAGAGCTATCAGCTACCACAGACACTACTCACCTCTGATGTTACTTCCAAATATGAATTAACGTACCGGCCAGGTAAAGTTCATCCATCTCAAGAAGTCTCATCATATCTAAGCTAAGTTGAGAATTCGTTGTTATTGGTATGAAATTCAGAATGAATAACAAACTGCCATTATTATGGCAATTATTAGTAATTATTGCCAATATTATGGCAATTATTAGTAATGATATCATAACTAGTAGTTCTTAAGTAAAATATTAACTCTGAGTAATAGAAGAACTATAGGGCTGAATAGCTGAATTTTCATTGCTATTTGTTATCTATGCACTGAGAAAGAAAATTCCTTTAGGAAAATTATGACCTTTTCAAGAGCTTGCATTTCTTAGCAGCTCTCACCTTCCTTACAGTCTCATAAATACATGCAGTGTGAGTTGTGAAAAAACACAATGACAATCAGTTTTCCTAAAGCAGGCTGATATGATTGCTCCAACATTTTTACTGCAGTATAAAGATGGAAAATTTCAAGCAGAAAAAAAAAATCTAATAATCTCTTCAGAAAAACCATAAGCCACCATTATCCAGCAGTATCACTGAGATGCCTCTATAATGCAAAATCCACAGCAGTAAGAGTGATGCCAGAATGCACTTTCCTTAAGGAACAGCATTTGTGCTATAAACACTCCTGCACATCTTTTTGAGGATATCTTATTACCACAGGAGACAATGGACAACACTTCACACCTTCTTCTTTTTTGAAATTATACTAAACAGTAAGTTGCAGACTAAAACTACTAGGAAATCATTCACTTGCCAGAGATGATTATCCTTGCAGCTTGATGATTTTTGTGTGTTCCCTACAGTATATTTTCTTATATTACATACTTATATAATGGCATTTCTGTTGAACATGAGGAACAATATGTAATTACATGCTTTACTGTTGTAATTTGAACCCCTGGGCACTGTGTTAGTAATGATATTTTCTTTGTCCACTGTTCTCTTATAGCTTTTTTCAAAATTCTTTCCTCAATTTCTTTAGGGAATCTTACCTACAAGCATGGTCTCTACTAAATACTGTTAATTTAAACAAACAGACCTGAATCATAAGAAAGGTTAAAGAGGAAGCATGAGTGCAGTAAGATTTACTATTTCTTCTCTCACACTACATTTGCCTGCACTCTTGGACAAGTCTCTGAACTGCCCTTCTAGGGTATTGTTATATATATACTTAGCAGCAGGACAAAACACAGCACTAGCTGCTGAGAATAAAATCCAAGCCAAAACTGACCAAATGCAATACATGAATTACCTGTTTTTGCAACAGTGAACAGTGAGAATTCAGAACTGGAATATATTAATTTCAAGTGCAAAACCACCACGTTTTAAAGAAAAAACCTGCAAAGAAACAAAACATGCTACATCCTTCAGTAACCCACACTGATAACAAACATCCTCAAAAACCAAGCAGTTTGAACCAGACTATTTCATGTTGTGATATATTTGCAATCTGAGATTCCTATTTACATTCACTGCATAACCAGTATCAAAAGAAGCCTCTAAGTTTACAGTGCTTTTGGTACAGGGATGTAGCAAATGGCACGTCTGAGGAGTAATGTGCTCTGTTGACATGTGAATGGTGATACAGAGCCAGAAAAAGAAATACTTAAGAATAAAGACATAGAGTAAGGAGGTAAGAAATTAACAGTAAAAGCAAGAATTAGATACTTTTTTAAGAAAAGTGTATTATTTCTGAAATGACAAGCTCTCATTTAGCACAGAACAAGACAATAACGTGAAAAACATCCCTGGATCAAATGTTCCTTGTACTGAAAGAGTGTATTTAGCATTTGTGCACTGACACACATTCTCCTTTCTGAAATGTCCTGCTGTTCATGTTAGCTTCTTTTTCTAAAACTACGGTGACCTTGTTTCCTTACTGATGGATCTTTACCAATAGCAGGATCCTATGGGGTTCTACTGTCCAGTAATTAATTTAAATGTCTTTGCACAGCGGTTGCAGATATGGTCCCTGATGACTATGTTTCCTAATCCCAGCTTCACAGAATCACAGAACTGACTACGTTGGAAAAGACTTTTGAGATCATTGTGTCCATGACACGATGACCGAAAACCACTTTGTCCACTAGACAATGGCACTGAGTGCCACATCTAATCTTTCCTTAACACTTCCATGGATGGTGACTCCCCCACATCTCTGGGCAGCCCATTCCAATTCCCAATCACCCTTTCTGTGAATAAATGTCTCCTAATGTCCTCCTTCCCTAACCTAAACCTCCCCTGGCACAGCATAAGACTGTGTCCTCTTATTCTGTCACTGGCTGCCTGGGAGAAGAGCCCAACCCACATCTGGCTACACCCTCCCTTCAGGGAGTTGTAGAGAGGGACGAGGACCCGCCTGAGCTGCCTAAACATCCTCCACTCTCTCAGCTACTTCTCATAGGACTTGTGCTCCAGACCCTTCACCAGCCTTGTTGACCTTCTCTGGACAGGCTCCAGCACCTCAACGGCCTTCCTAAATTGAGGGGCCCAGAACTGGACACAGCACTCAAGGTATGGCCTCACCAGTGCCAAGTACAGGGAGACAATCCCTGCTCGGGTCCTGCTGGCCACACTATTGCAGTAAGAGGCCAGGATGCCATTGGCCTTCTTGGCAATCTGGGCACTGCTGGCTCATGTTCAGCCATTATCAGTCAGTATCCGCAGGTTCCTTTCTGCCTGGCCACTGTGCAGCCACTCTGTCCCCAGCCCAGAGCTCTGCCTGAGGTTGTTGTGGCCAAAGTGCAAAACCTGGCATTTGGTCTTTTTAAACCTCATACCGCTGGATTCAGTCCATCACTCCAGCCTGACCAGATCCTTCTGTAGAGCCCCACTATACTCCAGCAGATCAACACTCCCCACCAACTTGGTGTCATCTGAATACTTGCCAGTGGTGGACCTTAGCAACTCAGCAGCTATGATATTGCAGCCTTGCTTATTAGAGATGTGATATCTTGTAATATTATCAAGGGGGTGTTGCTTCATTTCTCTTTAAAGAGAAAAGCAAAGCACAACTTTTTCCCAAAGATTTACTGAGAAGCAGAGAAAAGGATGATCAAAACAATTCTTATCTCATTTGCTGCCCCTTTGTTTGTGCCCATGTGGAATGTGTTCTGGAGATTGTTCACCTGAAGTGAGTCCATGATTGGATTCCAGTGTGAGTTGTTTGGACTGATTGGCCCAATTAGGGCCAAGTGGTGTCAGGACTCTGGAAAGAGTCACGTTTTTTCATTATTATCCTATAGTATTCTTTAGCATTCTTTAGTATCTCTATCTCTTTAATATAGTATAGTATAATGTAATTTAATATAGTTTAATAAAGTAATTCTTTAGCCTTCTGAATCAATGGAGCCAGATGCTAATCATTCATCACATCAGGGGCACCCTTTTTAATACAATAAGGGGGGAACATCTTTAAGGTCTAGATGAGACATTAGGAAGAAATTCTTTACTGTGAGGTTGGTGAGGCACTGGAACAGGTTGCCCAGAGAAGCTGTGGATGTCCCATCCCTGGAAGCATTCAAGGCCAGGATGGATGAGCCTCTGAGCAACCCAGTCTAGTGGAAGTGGGGGTGGACTAGATGGGTCCCTTCTAAAACCCAAGTCATTTTATGATTCTATGAATGTGATTAAAACTTTCAACATTTCACACTTCCTCCTATCCAAGTAGTAATAATTATTAAAATGCTAAAAAAAAAAAAATCTTTGAAATCTTTGGAGAAAAACATTTCTAACAAAAGGGAGTAACATTAGGGAAGCAGAATAGGTATTTGTTGTAATCTCACAATTTAAGCAATTTAATCTTTCCTACTTTTACTAATCCTGTTTCCAGGATGGAAATCTTGGCAACAAGATAGAGAAGGATGTGGGCATTGGGTTTTAGGAGGTGCAGGGAAAGCAGCAGGTAGGCAGTCAGGTGCTGCAGAATGATTTCAGCCAATGATAGCTCTTTGGGGACACAAACCAAAGTGAAAGCAAATGCCAGCTATGAAAAACAGGCTACCATTACCCACGGAAGGGGTCTCTGGGGGGCAGCTGGACAAGTTGCCTTCAGAGAGTCTTGGAATGGCATCAGCAGGGAGCTGAGGGATTTGGCGGGAGGACAGGAACACCAAGGATGACTGAAGCAGTTGGCACTGGAGGGCACTTGCCTGGCATAGAAGGGGGAACCTTCATGCAAAGGACCGGCACCCCTTTCAGGGACAAGGTGACCATGTCTATTGAGGGGACAGGGTTGGCAGGAGTGCTGGGCTCGCATGGCTCTGAGAGTCCCACCAAGCCCTGTTCCCCCAAAAGTAGGCGTTGTCACAGCTCTGGGGCCCCTGAAAAGTTCAGGAGACCCCTCTCTGGTCTCAAAGACGGTTATCCCAGAGAGAGGGATGACGTATCACAGACCTGAGGGTCCTGATGAGCCCAGCCATCCCCCTCAAAAGATGTGGCATTGCCCTGGTTGTGCCATGGAGAGAGGGTATCACCACATCATGGTCTGAGGTAATGGGGGTGTGTCATTGTCCCTGAAGTCCCAACAAACCCAGCATCCACAGGAAGGCGGTTCTCATGGAGTGGGGTGTCCAGGGCCATGTTGCTGCCATTCCACCACACAACGGCAGTAGTCAGTGGGCCAACACTTGTCCCTGCCCCAGCCACCATCCCATGAAGGTGTCTCCCAGTCTGCAGGGAAGTAATCACCCCAGTCCTCTCCCAGGCTAACTGGTCTCCATTTTCCCAAGCTTGCACATCCTTCCAGCCCAGTCTGGCATCTACCTTACAGATCAGAGAGCACCCACCCCCAGCAGCCAGCATTGTGGTGTAGTGCAGCACTGTGTTGTAGTACAGCTCAGGATCCAGACTTATTCTCTCTTCAGAAGGAGTTATACTGACCTTAAAAAACAATCATAATAAAGAAGACAAAACCAAGACGCATTCCCACACTGAGGAAACACTTCCTACCCTCCAACTTTCTGGGCTAGGATGAAGTCCCTCCTGTCCCCTGAGATTCAGCCATAGTGGGAAGCAGAACAGTTCCTCCAAAAACCTCAGAAGTCCTTGAGGTGGCTGTAAAAATCCCACCTTCTGAGCTTACCCTCACAGGTGAAGCTCTTGAAGTGGAACTTGCACAGCCCCTCCCTGAAGTCCATGTGGTCCGTGGAGCCATAGTCTTGGGGTCTGCAACGTCTAAACACCCATGGCTCTGTTAGCATCTGCAGCACAGCCCTCAGCCCCGACCCATCCAGGGCACCTGTCGCGTTGCACTGTGGGGAACTGCAAGGAGTTCTTTTAGTAATGGATGGTCGGCAATGAAATTAGGCCAAACAAGGCAAACATTGTATCTGTGAATTGTTTACTGGAACGAAAAGGAAAAGGAGTTGCCCAACTGAAAGAGGGCTAGAAGAGACGGAAGAGGAGGAAGGAACATGGATACGGAATGGCGGAGCCAGGAGAGACGACAGAAGAGGGCGTTACCACCAGCCAGTCAGGGAAGTACTCTCAGCGTCCAGGCGGCGAGGGTGCGCTGCCTGCCTGTCTACGGGCGGGGCTGAACGGGCCTGCGCAGCTCCGGCAGCCACCAGCTGCTTCGGGCAGCAGGGTTGGACACAGGGGGCTAATGCAGGGACGCAGAGACGGAGCAGGCGAGGCGTTGGTCAGGGTCACAGGGAGGCAGGGCAGACGCGGGAGCGAGCAAGAGCCGGCGAGGGCAGGAGAGCCAAAAGGCAGGCTGGGGCCAGGGCAGAAAGCTTAAGACTTAAAAAGCCCCGACTTAAAAACAAGTTTCGAAAAGCAAGTCTCAAAAAAACAAACCTCAAAGCCAAAAGCACATTCTCAAAAAAGCCCCAAGCCAAAACCACAAAGAGCAAGTTCCGAAAAGCCCCGGGCGCTTGTTACGCACTTAGGTTTTATGCCCCTGGCCCTTCCCAAAGCCTGCCTGCTGGCAGGAGACTGTTGGCCCAGTCCAACCTTTCACCACCCGACTGAAGAAGCCCCTCTGAGGGGTTCTGTGTCTCCTGCTGCCTGTCCCATGTGAGGTGTTGCCAGGCTAAGTCTCCCAGAGACAAGGCTTTTCCTAGTTGCCTGCTGCACATGGAACACGTGCAACCCCTCCCCCATGTGCCTCTGACATTCGTTGTTGAACCGTAACAGAACTAAATTGGCTCCTCACAGCATCCACGATGTCTTATTCTGTCTTTTGATTAAAAGGCAACAGCTCTCAATATGTGTATCTGCCTTTCTGTCTTTTCATTCAGAGCCTTTGTGACCTCTGCTCTGGGTTACGACTCCACTAGTGTTATTATGCAACTAACAGCTTCAGCAGTCAGTGGAGTAAATTTACACTGTAGTTTGCACTATTGGACTTAATTTTTAGTTGCTTTAAAAATATTAAACTTTTTGTTCTGAAAAGTTCTTTGTTATGTGTTCTCGGGCTGTGTACGTAGACTGGGGATTCCCAATACTCTCTATTCTTCTTGTCAGAAACGTCTTTAAACCCCACAGATAAGATATCCCTTCCCAGTCAAATTCTGCTCCACCACGGTATGGCAATGGCCTACTGCACTCCAATATGTATCCAGTTCTGGTAAAGGTGAGCTATTTTCTTCACTGTGATTTCTTTAGACTTAGCAGTGAGATGGATTTTTCTGCTAGTGTTTTTCTTGGATGCAAACTTTCAATGCACAAATTTTAACATGCCTTCAAATTCTCAAAAGCTGACTTTGCAATTTGTAATTGTAGTATTTAATGTAGGAGCTGGATATAATCAAAAGTTTACAGTAAAATAGAATGTCCAATGGAGCTTACATTATGGCTTGCTTCATAAGTCACCCTTCAACTTTACTTGCTGTACTGTTTTATCCTCTTACAGGGCCATTAAGAAGTGTGGTTAAAATGGTTTTCTGTTCCTACTCTGTTAGATGTAAGTGAATATTATCCATTATTTTTCTAATCATAATGCTGATAAATAAATGTAATAACAGATTTATAAATAAAGACAATAGTTAACTAAATTACAGTAAGATACCACAGGTGCAATTACAGAAAATTCACATAACTGAAGCAAAAGCACCAAAAGAAATAAGATCTAAGAAGTCCAATGGCTAATACTAATGAATAAAGAAAAAAAACCAGACACTATCTCAACAGAATTATTTGAAATGTTGATCAAGATGCTAAACAGCGTTGATTTAAAGCTAATGAACATCTGGAATTTCAGTTTGGAATTCTAGATGTGTTCTTCAGAAACAAGATCTGCTGTTGTGATTTCCACATTTCAGAAAAAAAAAGACAGTGCAGTTATGCTTCATTTATTTTCAAGTGGGACAGTCAAATCTTGGGGAAAGTCTATATTCCTTTGGTCATAAGGAACACCATAACATGGTTATATTCCTTCCACCAGCTGGATTCCATGGCACTTTTATTAATGTTAGTGAAAACACTAAGTAGTCCAACAAGTTAAAGAGTTGTATTTAATAAATGATTTATATATGGTTTACAGGTTGAAGGTGAGAATTAACCTTTTTGAGCCTTGTAGCATTTTGGCCACTGACCTCAAGTAGAGCCAAAACATCACTGAGACCATTCAAACACCGTTCTCTGCTGTAAGTGTGCCCACGACAAATGGACCTGCAGCAGACGGGTCAGCAACAGACTGTTCAATTAGGGTACATACCAGCTTCTTCTCTGGCACTTAGGGATGTCTCTTCATGGTGCTCTTATCCCTGCTGGCAATTTGTCTAAACTGGGAAGCCTTGCCTGTTACAGACGTCAAGGCATGAGTTTTGCTTCTGCTCCTTCATAGTGTGGTGTGCAGGTACATCCCTGCTTCTTCCTTTGCAAGCCTGACAAACTCCTCCTGACCTCCCTTGTCTTCCTGTCTTGTTGCTTATCCAACTTAAGTCTCTCTTTTCCAGGGGGAACACATGACCACACATCAGCTCAGCCACTGGAAATGTCCTGCACAGAAATTACCAAAGAGTCAAGTCCTTTATCTACAAGCATTTACTGCCTACCTTTTGATTCTTGCTCCTAGGAGGTAGAAAACCTGAAATAGAATATATTGTACACTAGCTACTTAGGGGATTGTAAATGTCTTAATTCAAATACAGAATACACATTAAATAATGTTTCCAGGGCAACACTGTGACTGCACCATCAAAAAAAAATTACCTGAATGTTTTATGTTCTTAGGTATTTGGGTTTTCTAAACTTGGCAAGTTCGTCAACAGTTTTCTGGCCACACCAATTGTTTTTTTAAATCTCTCACTAGTCTTTTTGGTTTTTTAAACTAGATTTTCAGCTTTTTGTAAAGAAATCAATGGAACTTCAACATGTAGTGGCACCAAAGAACAATCCCTTTCTTTTGAAATATAGACTAATGTCTCCGTTTTTCTTCCGTCTCTGCATTTTGGCAGAAGTCTCTTGAGATGGTATAGTATGCTTTTACAGGACTTCACTGTGCCGGAATAATGTCATTAGGGATGGAGAAAACATTCTATTTGTTCTCCTATCCATCTATGTCCATCCATCCATCCATCCCTCCCTCCATCCATCCATCCCTCCCTCTCTCCATCCCTTGGGTCATTCCCCTATTAGCCTAGTTTTAGATCTCAACGGGTTACGAGTTTGAGAGTATGCTATTACTCAGAAGTGGCTGACCTTTAAGAAGCTGAAAGAAAAGTAATTTAAATCAGCCAAAAAAACTTGAATTTGGCAGGGGATGAACCGTTGTGCTTCTGCTTCTCGGTATCTTCATAAATGAGTGGCAAATACAACTAGTTTGCCACAGAGATTCCATGCTGGTCACTTAGCAGCAGTATCACAATATGCAGTGACAAGTACTATGTGGGATCTCATTAGGTGGAACAAGAGACAGGGACGTTGCATCATCCCTAAGCAACCTGGTCCCCCAGGGGGTCACAGATCAAAGTGAACTCTGCTCGCTCTGCTGTCTTACAGGGACTTGGGTGAATGGAAGACAATGTCACAGCATTAACACTGACATCAGCTTCAGGAGAAGAGGCATACCATGCTTGGCAGGCAGTGAGGCAGAGCAGAACTTTTGCTTGATGGCTGCAGTCCTAGACACAGTGTAGGGCCACCAGCATCTCTTTAAATTTATTTCCAATTTAGATAAGCACTTCTTCTTGTATGTGTCTGATCTGCCTCAATGTTTAGAAGATGCTTTCCTTCCCAGACTTCTGGTGTTTCTGGAGTCTGGCCGTTGTCTTTTCCCCTCTTCTAGCACTGGCTGTGCTCACTCTGTTGTGGCTGATGTCATATCATGATGTTTCTGCCCCGTGAGCAGACAGCTAAGATGTTTGCTGTGGCTGTAAGTGGACCCCTGCACAGTGAGTTTCCAAGATTTGTTGATGATATTACACTTAAAATCTTCTAGTAGACTGGTGGTTTTTATTTTAAACATGCTTCAACTGTACTTGCCAACTGCTGTTCCCACTTGCAGCACAATGTAAGATGACATGTATTTGGTGAGATGACAGTATGCAGCATTTGTCATTTTGCATTTTCCTTTAGACATCTCTCTTCTGTGGGCTTTTTAAAAGACTGAGAAACCCTCCCATTCCTTCCCTTTCTCTTTACCTTAGAAAATATGTTTGCATTAAATACCATTAAGGTCTGAGTGACTCCCCCAAAAGAGGAACATGGCTTTAGTAATGTACTTTAAATGCTTCACCCTGTCAGAAGCACATTAACTGCGGTTCTTGATAATTTCAAAAATTTGTCGTCTTCATGCAGGGGTTTGCCATGGCCACTTCAAGTAAAATGTAGAAAGACAGTGTTAGTCAGAATTTTTTCATTTATGTCCATAGGAGGACATTGGGGGAAAAAAACCCCAAAACAAGGCAGTAACTTAAAATTTATGAACTGTTCATTGCAACAATTAGACTTCTAAATCTTTAAGGACCTCATATGTGTGATTTTTGGCTCTGATTCAGGGAAGCTGAGCCAAAAAGCAGCATGATGATTATGGAATCTGAACCCTGGAATCACAAAAGCCATAGAACCTTCTCTCATAGTATCTGCCCTGAACACATTAAGTTGTACATAAGTTGCAGTAGCTTTTCTTTCCACATATGGCACAGCAACTGAGAGATCTGAGGGACTCATGGTATCCTTAGGTAGCACCAGGACTCAGTGATTTGCAGTAGTAAACTTGTGGAAGGACATCTCAGGCTGTGACTTAGGTGCCTATTTGGATACTGTACTTGAACCTCTATAAAAGCCTTGCAGGTTTGAGGTGCTATGCCTTATTTTACTTAGTTTCATTTGCTCCTCACTATTATAAAATGGTCTTAAGAAGAGAGAGATGACAACACAGACTGGAGGAGGAGCTGTCTACCCAGGTGGAGCAGAGAGCAGTGGAGCAGTGAGGCCATGTGAATCAGACACAAGCTTTACAAAAACTCTAGGCTTTCTGAGCTCATTGCCATCCCAAAATTAGGAAGATCTTCTGGATTATCTCATCTGTTTTCCCTTGTTGTGCTAATGGAGGGCACCGATGTCACAGCGGTCTCTGCTGGGCTGCATGATCACTATCCTGCCTACCCTCAGCCATCCCAGTAATGGCTCAGCTAATTGTGCTACTGTTTGTGATGCCCTGGGCTGCGGAACTTTTCTTTGGATGAAAGGTGAAAAAGGTCTTTCAGATATCTAAGGCAGGCTTCATGTTAGCACATCTTAATGTTATCAGAAAAGCAATATGGCCAAGAGCTATGTAATGTGAGTGATAAGATCAGAAGCTAATTTCAAACAAAATAAACAAAAAAGAGAGAGAGCCTTATGAAATATTATTTGTAGGAAAAGGCAAGGTTTTGAAGTTTACGAAATATCCATGGATATATTTTCAGTTTATGTGAATGAGTGTTACTTAACAATTCATATTTCAGAAAACTGGTATGTGTTCAGTAATAGCTCTTAGAATATTGCTTCAAGCAACATTTTATTGAGATAATAACTGACTTTTCTATGAACTTTTCTCCCTAATTTGAGACATTGAAAATTACTAAATTTGTGCGTGTTCCTAAAGTAGATCTCAAGTCTTCCTTTCTCCTTTCCATTCATCTCTATGTTGTATGTTTCCCACAGTGGAAAATACAAAATGCAAAAAGCACAACTGCTGCAGTTTTTTCTTTTGATTGGCCTCTTCATTTTCAAAGCACGCTGAACTTGTGTTTTAGCCAATTTTTTTTTTTAATTACGAAGATTTTAAACATATGAAAGAATGCATGTTGCACCTTTTATCTAAGGACAATTTGGTGTGTGTATTAGTTTTAGATCCTTGTTGGCAGTCTACAGGAACACCGAAATACTGCAAACCATGTCATTCATTGTAGATAATACAAGCAGGACCTGTGAGTTACACAGTGAGAGGTATATAGATATTCAGACACATACATTGATATTTGTGTATTTATATATAGGCAGCACAGTTGTAGCAATTTGATTATATTCCCTGTGTTTACTGGCAGCAGATCTACCTTCCTGAAGAACAACCCTTTTCTTATACCGTGTGAACAGAGCAGCCACGGGCAAGGGCAGGTGACTCGCTGCCCCCACGGCAGCGCAGATTTTCTAAGTCCACGCCACCCCCAGGCTGACCGCGGCCACACGTGACCCGCCCGTCTCACCGGTCCTTCCGACCTCGCCGGGGGACGTGGGCGACAGCAGCCATTCCCCTTCCAGTAATGTACTGCAAGTCGTCGGGCAGGCGGCTGGTCACCTCCAGGCCAGCGTCCAGCTTCTCCTTGTTGGCCTTGGTCAGTCTCTTGATCTTTACGAGGAGGTCGGGGCGGTCGTAGCGAAAATGTGGGTTCCAGAAGTGGTGCAGGGGCCCCTCAGCGTAGCTGGTATCGCCCCCCGCCGTGGTCGGCCTCGGCCTAGAACCGACCGTGCTGCTGGCCGGACTCACCGTCAGCTTGCGGAACCCGTATAAGTTGAGCTGGCGGACGATGCTGCCGAAGTTCTTGGTTTTGAACAGCTCCTCCTCTCCGGCGGTGCTGGGCCTCACGCACAGCAGCTCCTGCTCGAAGAGCCCCTGGTCGATGAACAGCCCTTCGCCGCGGGCGTCCCAGCGCACCGAGTGGACGCACGGGCTGTTAACCAGCAGCCACAGCTTCATGGGGAAGGTGCAGGGCCGGGGGATGACAGGGCGGGAGCGGGGCCAGAAGGCGGCGGAGGAGGGGCGGAAACCAGCCGGCAGCGGCGGCTTCGCCATCGCGCCGGGCGGCAACTGTCCCCACACGCGGCCGCGAGCACCCAACGCCCCGNGCCGCGCTGCCCCCGGCACCCCCGGTGCTCTCCGTGCCCCCAGGCCAGACCGCACTGCCCTCAGCGCCACTGAAAGCTCGGGAAGAACACAACCCTCTAGCACTGCTATTTCAGTATTAGAAAGAAGGCGTTACTTTATTTCAGCGCTGGGTGCACGGGGGACCACTCCTAACACAAGCCAGCACAGTTCGAGAATTCTCGTCGCCCTAATTTACATACGCAAAGCTGTACACCTTATAGCTGGGCATGCGTATACAGTCTGGGGAACACTCTCAACAGGGGCTCTGGTGGTTATCTGGGGAATGGTCCCCACTTCACTTTATCCTGTCATGGCCACAGGTTCACATGAGGACCCGACTTATGAATTGGCTCACAGTCTGCTGTCTTGGTTGAGCAACTTCTTTCCTTGGTAAGAAAACTTTTTTACAGCTTATGAAACTTTAAACAATGGGTCTCAGCTTCTCATCACAACTGAGATACTGCAAACAATATGCTTTTTGAGTATATACATCATCAGTTTCCTCATGTCCCCTCCGTGTCCTCAGCCCACACCGTAATGTCCTCAGTCCTCTGCCCCTGCCATCCCTCAGCCCTCCAGCCTTTGCCATCCCCCTCAAGTACCCCAGACGCCTCATCCCCACCAGTTCCTCTCAGCCCCCTCAGCCCCACCATCCCCTCGGCTGTCCCCAGCCCCCTCAGCCTCCTGCCCCTTCAGTAGCTCCCCTCTTCCTTCAGACCCAATGTCCCTGAGGAGAACAGTGCTGGTGCCACCAGCAGCTCCCATTGTTCCTGTGAGTGACCCAGCAGAGGGGGTAACACAGGGTGGATGGGAGGGCTGAGTGGGAAGGGGTTCAGAGCCGACGGGACGTGGAAAACAACCATGGTGCCAGTGAGAGGGCATCCCTGCCTGGCCATGGGCCATGGGCATGACAGACTGACTGTGCTCACTCCGGAGAGGTGCTGGGCACTGCCTGGATCAATGGTAGCACAGACCATCAAACACTCCTCAAACCCAAAGGTCACCTATGCCACGTGCATCAGAGCATCACCTCTATCTTGGGAACCCATAATGAGCAGTGCAGGTCAGTGACAGCAGATCTTCAGTAGCAGCAGGAAAAAAAATAATGAGGAATGTTTCATGGCAGAACAAAGGGAATAGGAGTGATATAGTCACCCTAAAATGGGGTAAGGGATTTCTGCAAAAGCATCAGAAACACTTAAGCTTCTTGCTTCTTGACTCAGAATGTGAAAGGAAAGTGGTGAAACATAAACCAGAAGCTGGTTGCAATGTCCTAGGCACAGTTACATTAATATGCAACACAATTGCTGGAATGTAATACAGATGACTAATTGCCCCTGGTACCATGTGGTATCTACTTGCTAGGTGCTGCATATTTATCAAAAACTAATCAGGACCCACAATTATGAAATGCTGAAGAAAGGCTCATAGAGCCACATTTTAATGCCACTGCTGTGTGTTGATAATCAGAATCTGTTTTTATGCCTTGACCCTTTAGAAGGTCTTTAGATGCTGGAGTTCTGGATGGTTTTCTTTTGTAAAGAAAAGAAATGGTTTTCTTTTGTAGCTGTTTTTTTGGATTTTTTTTTGCACGCATGCTGACTAATGCATGCTGACTAATGCTCCCTCTATAATATGGGGTGTGAAGGAGACGGATTTTTAGTCAGCAGTACATCAGGGAGAGACAGCTCAGCCATTATTTGTCAAAAGAGAAACAGTCTGTTGTAATATGTGGGCAATCTCTGCCTGAAATTCCATAGAACCAGATTATCTAGCCAAGAAGCTATTGAGGAGTAAAGGGATTAATCCTTTGGTGCAGTATTGCATAGACTTGGGGATCACTGTCATTGCAAATTGCTTTTCCAGCAAAAGAGGCCTATGTGCAAAATATCATGAGTGGTGGAGACAGCACTCCCTCTGTCACTTGCAAATATTGTGGTTTTCTGCTCCATTTAACCTCAGCTATGGATACTTGTGCTGGCTGTGTGATTAAAGCTTTCAGAAAAATACTTACCAACCAGTCTGCCTGGGCCAGCACTTTCTTGCCCTGGAAA
Source organism: Peucedramus taeniatus (assembly GCA_013400575.1). Taxonomy (NCBI): domain Eukaryota; kingdom Metazoa; phylum Chordata; class Aves; order Passeriformes; family Fringillidae; genus Peucedramus; species Peucedramus taeniatus. The sequence goes on from WBNO01015763.1 coordinate 41,543, forward strand.
AACGAATTGTTCCTTGGATTCACAGCAGGAAAATCAGACAAACATGAAAAAACATTACTGACTGCTGACTTTGGTCAAGGTTGCAGCCAGGGAGAGAGAGAGTGGAGGCTAATTAAACTCACAGACCAATGCTGGGCCAGCTGTGTATGATGATTTTGCCTCTACATGTGGAGCAGGAAGTACAGTGGCTCTGCAGCTGGCAGGAGTGAAGTGAAACAGCAGCCAAGACTAGCTCTGGCAATTAAATTTTACTAGAAATAGTTGCTCCTAGGTTACAAAGCAGATGGCCTGGCACTGGGCCAGCAGAGATACAGCTTTGCTGTCCTCCCCCTAAGCCACATCACATAGTTGCTTGCAATTCACTGTCCAGACAGAGATCTCTGTGAAGTTCACTGATCAGAGAAGAGGTTCAACTTGCTTTGTGAGAAATAGGCCCAATAAATTGTCAGAGGTCACAAAACACTATTTCATCATGATGGAGTTCTCAAATATGAGGGGCTTTTTTATCTTTAGCAAAATACTCAAATAAAAGAAGTGAACCAAGCAAGCTCAGTCTGCTCAGGCACAAGCTCATATTTTCAAAGGCACTGAAGCATCCAATGCAATAGTCTGGAAGCAATGTCTGAGACTTTTTCTAATGGCTAATCAAAAATCCCTGACTTGGAAACTGTCTCAAACAAATTGCTGTTTACTCAGGCAAAAGCTTGAAAACTGATTGTACATTCCTGTGGTATAGCTATATTCAGATTTACTTGTGGGGGTCATTTATTACCTCAGCTAAAGCTGCTGAATCAGAACAGATGCCTGGAATTAGGAAGTGAGATTAACTTTACTTATACCATATTTCACAGCCTTTCAACAGTTCTTTTGTCCTATGTGCTCCGCTGCCCTTTGTCATTTCACAAGCAAAATCAGGGTCACTGGTCTAGTGGCAGAAGGGTCCCAAAAGAAACCTTCTTATTATAATGAGTAGTAAGTAATAGCTGTGCCATCCCTCAGTTTCTTCTATGAGACAGCGGTGGTGGTGGCATTTTCTTATTTATTAAGGCAGTTGAGTATAGGAAGAGGTGGAAATACTCAGATGTTACAAGACTGCACAATAATATTTTCTTTTTCACGTACCAGACAGAGTCTACATTTCAGGAGACTGCAAAACTCTGAAATCCCTTACTTCCATGAAGAACTTCCACTCTGAAAATCTTTGTGGTTAGCCACATTTGCTTTAGATGAGGTAAAACCTCATAAAGATAAGGTATCAACAAACTTTAAGAGGTCATGTTAGTGCCTAGAGGAATCTAGAGGATCTGGATAAGGCTTTGATCTGTTTAACTTTCACCAATGATTGCAAGACGTGGTTACTCATAAGCCTTGCAATGAGGTCATCCTTGGCACAGTTAGCCCAAGCCACGCTCAGAGCACATGCGAGAGCTGCATGCCCATCCTGCTGTTTTGTCTCTGCTGCTCCCACATCTCTTCTGACCCCTGCTCAGCCTTATCAGATCAAAATTTCCCCAGATCACTTCTGGAGAGAAATGGACAGGTTCATGTGTACTGTAAATGTTGATATAAAATTGATTATGACAATAGGGAAAGCAAGAGTGGAATCCCTTATCTCTCCTGCACCTTTGTCATTCTCTCTTTGTGCCACGACAGGTCAGTGCCTGTAGTAAGGACATCAAAGAACAGTAACAAAGCCAAGGTGTTGCCAGAGGTGTTGTGCAGTGTGATGCTCCCAAAACACCTCTGCAGGTCAATGCAAGCTCTGGACATCTAAGGACAAGTGACAGGGATTACCAAAGGCAAAGGCACCCCTGAAGCTTTCAGTGTTCCTGAAGTAAGTACTTAAGATGAATACAGAACAGGTATTTGTCAGTCTAGACCGCTGTTTGCTGTGAGAAATTAAACCCTCCTGAGATGTCAGCATTGATCTTGTCAGCACTGTTTTTGCATCCTTTACAGACTTTCTTGTTTTAAGCAATGAAACACCAGTACTTTCATACTGTTCTTACTGTGCTTCTTTAGGAGTAGCCTCAGTACTCCTAAACATGTGAGCTACTGAGATACCACATTCACTATTATTTCAGCACTGACACAGTCCTGCTGCCTGTGATGAATGAGAGGATGAGAGCCCAGGCAAGTCCTGCCTTTGAGGCAGATTTCTGAGAGTGGCTGTTTTGAGGTGGCCTGGGCCACAGATGGCTCTCACTCACAGGTTCTTAATAATGGTCAATTAGGTCTATTACAAGATTAATTATTTATTAACAAAATTAACAGACATAAGACTTTAAACAGACTGCTTACTACACAGGAGTAAAACAAAAAGAAATACTAGTAGATAAAATACAGTGCATAATAAAGGTACATGTATTTACAGCTAGCAAAGAAACAGAATAGATGAGGATTCAATGTAACTTACCACCAAACTGGTGATAGAGTATACATAGAATTCTTTCACTCAATTCCCAGGAAATGTATCTGCCAAATTTGCATCCAAACTCTGCTCAAGAAGTCCCACACATTTCCAGTGTGTGTATAAGAGGTTTCTGCCTCCATGAAAATTTGTGTAGCTTTTATAGTTTGTAAAGCAGTGTCTTGCAGGTGGCCTCCTCGAGGCTTTCCCGGACCGGTGCTGTCAGGGCACCCGCATGAATCGGGGTGACTCCCTCAGCCCACCTTCCGTCCAAGCCCGGATAGTGTAATGAAGATCTCGCCCAGAAAGCAGGAGAACTCTCCACGCTTCTGATTCCAGAGCAGTTTATTGCAGGAAAGGTAGAGGAGAAGGATCCAGGAGGGAGTAGGGACACAACCAAACGCTGGAGGGAGGCCAGAGGTAGAGAGCCCTGAGCAAAGGAGGATACAGTATTTAACAGGGGGAAGGGAGGCAGGATGAGGGTACGGAGGGTCCAATCAGGCAGGGGCTCGGGGGAGGACTTGGAGGAAAAGGACAGGGCTTGAACCAATGGAACGTACATGTGGGAGGGATCAACAGTGAAGGCTCAATGGGGAAGCAAACAGCGTGGCACATTCTGGAACTGGGGAGTGAAGAGGGTTTAACAGACAGCTATCGATTAGCATAACTAAGCATAGAACCATGGGAGTTTGCCACACTGCCTCTCCCTTTGTTGTCTCCCAGGGCAGTCAGCCTTCCTCCCTAACTCCCACAGTGTCTTTCAGTCAGGAATTTCCAGCTTATGTCCCCACATCTGTTCTCACACCCAGGTGTTTATTGGGAGTTCTACCCCTGGTGCCACAAAGAGAAATAACTCACTAGCAAGTGACAACTTACAAGTCAGAGAGCTGGCCTGGGTTATCTCATCATGCGCAGGGAGAGAATGTCCAAAGCAATTGCACCAGAGCTATTGCACTGGCTGATCGACAGAGCAGATAACTTCTTCTGTGGTAGGGGGGATATCCTGCCACAGTGCCATCTCCTTGATTCCTCGTAAATTCCCTCTCAAATGGCACATCAGTGCATGTTCTATTCCTCATCAATACTGCTTTTCTTCAAAACCTTCAAGTGTTCACAGTTTTCCACAGGCAGTTAAAAAAATCTCCAAATAACCAGACTGAAGTTTCATAGTAAAGTGGTATCATCAGGCCCACTTTGAGAACAAAGCAAGCAAACCTTATATATATTTCCTGGTAGGTCACAAGACAAATGTCCATGATAAGGAGTAGTCATTTACCTGAAACAGTTTTGGAATAACTTGAAATAGCCTAGAAGACTCAAGGATCTGATGCTTGAATAGAAAAGAAGCAAGCAGAATTCCATCTAGCTACTTTGGTGAGCAGTATCTGTTTTTAAAAGCCTATTTTTTCAAGCCACAATAAGATAAGAGACTAATTAATAGGTTGATTCCTGGTGCTTTTTCCATTGGGAGCATCTGATTCATTGTACAGCTAGCAATGCTTCATTGAGCACTAGAAAATAAATTTCTGAAGGCGAGGGAGGGCAGTATCTGCTGTCAAAGATGTAATTTCAAGTACCACCTGTTCCAACTACATGCTCTAGAAATGCTTCCTTGGGGTGCTGTAAGAGGGCCTTTATCTTTCACTAATCATTCTAGTGTGATTTAGAGCAGGATTTTTCCTTTTCTTCTATTTTGAATAACTTGTTTTCCATGCAGTAGTACACTTACTTGCCTTGCTTGCTTCTTGGTAAAATTGGAAATATAAGGACCAAACCACAGATTTATTACAGATTTCCTAACCTTTTTTCAACTGTAAACAGATAAAGAGAAACTAATCTGCCACCCTCCCAGTTTTTAGGTCTGTCATTTACAACTAATAAGACTACTGCAGATATTGTTACATGGAAGGTAAGGGGAAAGAAAAAAAATCAGGATTTCAAAAAAGACTGTTTGCTCACTTTTCAAAACAAAAATACGGAGAATTCTTCCAGTTTCATCTACACCATCCTATCCATGTCCTTTAAAGAAAAAGACAGTTTGCAAAAGCAACTTACCTAGGCATTGGTGAGTTTATTCTGTATATAACTAGAGAGAAAAATTACATTGTCTTTTAGGCTGCTGTTGAATTTTGTCAAAATACTTGCTGAATCAGAAAAATACTACTTTCTCCACCCCACTCACTCCAAACTACTAGTAACAGCTAATAACCCTTTCCTAATACCTTTCAAAGGTATCAGGGATTTTGTTTCCTAGTAACCTCAGTCAGAACAAATAATGAGTGAAGAGCTGGTATAATAGGCTTTTGTCCAGAACTTGCACTTCAATGCAGAAATACAAGGGTTCAGCAGCTGTTAGCTGTTAGTTCTTTTCAGCTTCAACAGATCTAAACTTTGTTTCATATTAAAATTGCCATGACTGAGCACAATGTTATCTACTTCTGGTAGGTACAGTGAAGCTGGATGTGATTTTTTTCTTTAGAAGCTTAAATCTTGTCTGTGTTTATATCCTTGATACTTTTAAGGGACAAAAAAAAAAAAACAACACACACACAGTAATAAATCAACAGAAGAAACAAAACCACTACAAGATTCCAAGGATTCTATGCTTGTAAATGTATTCAAGAAAGCTTCTTTTGTCAGATAAGGTGGAAAAAAATACTTAGACAAACTGCAGCTAATGGTCTTTCAGAGCAATTAAGCAACAGTATAACTGAATTAGAGCTGCTATGCCAAAGTCTGAACCTTTCAGTAACTTCACTGGTTTCAGTTTAAGATCACTGAGATCTGTTTACATACCAATTTACACAGGCTAGGGAATCCAAGAGGCCTAGTAGCTCTGGAGAAGCCACCACACTACTATATTTGCATCTTAGGACTCTCTGCTATCTGCTCTTAAGCTTCCTTAGATCCAAGTAGGTTGTAGCCCTGGATTTTCTCTTGGCCTTCTGTGAACACTCCCTGGACAACAATTTTCTACTTTCTTCTGAGAAGTTCTCACTATTTTTACCAGAACTTTTGCAATTCTGTTATGATCATTCCATAAACCAGCTATAAACTACATTTTTAGTATCACACCCAAAAGCAATGCACTGTGTCAGACAGCAGGATTTCTTCTGTTGAGCACCCATTAAAATACTTTGACTGAAGGTCAGAGTCCTTTCAGCAGCAGCTGCCTACCTTTCAAGAGTTGTTTTGCAGATTACATTTTCATTTCCAAATCAGCAGTGATGAACTGTCCCAGATACTAATTCAGGCCAAGTGATCATCTGTCTTATTGACAGTGCCTCTCCTCCACAAGAGGCCTCAAGAGGCACAAGAGTCTGCAGCTCTCCTTGGGTTCACAGCTTACTAGAATCCATGGTCTTCCAGATGGATGCCCCTCCCAAAGCACTGCAGCTCCAGCTCAGAGCTGGTCCCTCTGCACCACACTCAGGTGAGTATACTCACCTGCTGCCTGAAGTACCTGTACTTGAGAACATCAAGTGTTTCTTCTTTCTCCACATATATGAATACTGCATTGTAGAGATTCTTGCTGTCTACTGTCCCACACCTGACACAGGTCCATTGTCTGATAAAGCATAATGACACCTGTTGGAATCCTGGATGCTGAGAATTTTAGACTTTCTGTGCTGACAGGCACTGACCCCCAGGAGAGCACTGCATTTGACCTGAGGCTGTAGAACTGGCTTCCAAAATTGATTGCTGTCACTGGGATTACAGGCGTGTAGTTGGTTAGAACAACAGGGTGAAAAACTTAGAGTTTTTGCTTTTTAGTATGGAGGTAGATAGGAGACAAGATGGAGAATTTTGGGCATTGTCTGATCTTCTTTTTCTTAATCTGATCTTCTTTTTCTTTATCTACTTCATTTTCTGTAGTGTTGGGAGCACAGGGTGATTGGTTAGAAAGAAGCGCAATGCAGATGATGTGTGAAAAATAAACAACCTGAAGACCGAAAAAAGTGAGTCCCATCCATCTCATTCCTGGTACAGAACTTTTTAGGGGTTTCCCCATCAGGGGGACCCATAAGGGAGGCTTCCACAGCCACCTTTTTCCTCATTTTAATATCTTGTATTTATTTGTCAGTTTTTGCAGGAGCCAATTATTCCACTTAAGGAGAAATTCCATTGCTTCAGGGTTCCTTTCTGGGTAACAGAGTGGTTGTCCTTATATCCCTTGATTTTAGACCCTGTATTGCTGCAGCATGCATCTGCTGCTGCAGCAATAAAATGAAGGGTAAGTTTTTAAAGCCTAAGCTGGTGGAATTCTTATAAACAACTGCAAGCAAGGAGCACAAAGTACAGCAGCCAATCACCCACAGTATAACCCACTCACTTGTTAAACTTTAAAATCACTCTGAGTACCAGTAATAAACTGTATACTGTACATTATGCTATGCAATATAGTCTACATTCCTAGTTAGCTCTATAGTTAATTACTATTATTAAATTACAGACAATAACACAGAATATTCAGACAAATACAGTAGTGATACATGTAGTATAAAATCTACAGATAAACTGAGTGCTGTAAGAACATCCAGTCCAGATGGATCTGAACTTGGACTAATTTTTGACCAGTTTTACCAGGAGTATTGTATTACTTGAAAAGACACATAAAAAGTGCATGCTTTATTCTCTATAAAAATATTTTCCAAAAAGTATTTTCTTATTGGTCAAGAAAGTAGATGTTTTGAAAGCTACAGTTTTTTTTCATTTTGTTGTTTGTTTTTGTTACTTAAATGACAAAATCATTTAGGTTGGAAAAGAGCTCTAAGATCCTTGAGTCCAACTGTTAATTTTTTTCCAGACTTACCCATACATAGTTTGGGGACATATATTTAGGTAGGAAGTTTGAAAGTAACGTAATTTTCATCATTTCAATTTGAAGCAGGGAGGGGGGAAAAGGTCAAGGTTTGAAATTATGTCAATTCCTTTTATTGCTTAAATAACATATATATAGCATATGTAGTGTGTTTTTCTAGCACTAGTGTCTGCTTATTAGAATCATCTTACTAATATTTGTATTTTCTCACCTACTACTACATTAGCAGTCCTAATAATAGGCTGTACCATCTAGCTATTTGCAGACTTCGTCTCTTACCTAACACACAAAGTATTCAAGCATCAAATTGCTGAACTACCAGATATGATTAAAAAGTGTTGTATTACCCATAGAGTCTGATAGGGCATAACGTGAACATCTTATGAAAGGAAAGAAAAAAGAAGACAGCCTGCACCTCAAAACAGGTTTGCAATATTCCTCTCTTTTAGGAGCAATGACACACCAATGCACCCTCGCCCAAAACTTTCAAATGTGGTTTTATTAAACTAAAGCCCAGTGTTGCTGGACACAAAAAACTCACACTATAGCATCAAAGTTTTCAGTTGTGTCTTATGTGAGCCCTTACATTAATATAAAAAAAAAAAATCCCCCAACCAAGAAATTGTTAACTTTGAATTTCTCTCAGCTTCCAGCAGGTCTTTCACATGCAAGAATGTGTATAAAAGGAAACAGCAAGAGAACAGTAACCACAGATCAGTCTTCTAAGTAATACAATGCAAGACAGAAGCCTGTATCAGCTATGATTAGTGGTCAGTTTGTGTCACTCATTTCAGAAGTTACTGAGAGTAACTCCTTTCAGAAGTTACTGAGATCCATTTTGAAAAACCAAAGCCATGACAAGCACTGCATATGTAGAACAGCTACAGATTGGTCTCATTCATCCACCTCACAAACTACTTTCTATACATACACCAATTTCAGGTGAGGTTTTTTTCACCATCTTCCCCCAACCTAGATTCAAGCAGTTGGTTTTATTTTAAAATTTCAGCTGTGCTATTATCCTGTAATGACACGAATTTAAAAGAAAGATTGCTTTCAAGAAAGTCAGTAAAGGTGTCCATGCAGACATCACTTCTGCATCTTAAGCCAGTCTACCTAAAAATAGCAGAGTCAGAGAGAATAACTTCAGGGCTAAGCAGTACCCTTCTGGACCAATTTGGACTTTCCCAGCAGCACAGTGCATCCCAAGACACTGCTGTGCTCTGCTGCCGTCCAACTATCAGCAGCAGCAGAAAAACAAATGTAGTTATGTTCATACAACTACAGACTGGTTTCCATTACCTCCTTCCCTTCCCCGCTGGTTATTTTCTCTCTCCCATTTGGCTTCATAGCAAGAAAAGACCTCTTCTGACCATCCCTGCCTTAAGTTACAAACTCAAGAACAGGGAGGAGAAGAGACCGTGACGCACCAGTCCGTGCCTTTCCCCGACGGAGCAGCTTCCGAGAGCCGAGAAGCGCTGCCCCGCTGCTGGGCTCGCCGCTAGCCGGGACAGCTGTGCCGGGGCCAGCGCCACGCGGGATCGCGCTCCCAGCGGCTGCCGGCCTGACCCTCCGCCGAGTGCCAGCTGGATCTTCGCCCGCAGCACCAACCTCCGCACCCAGGAAAGCCCCTGGCACAGCCACGTGCTCCAAGGGCTGAAGTGACCCCGGCCTGGCCAGGGCTGCCGCTGCCGAGCCCCAAGCCACCGCACACCGCGAGAGACGCGGCCCCAGCGCCCCCCGGCCCCGCTTCAAGGCCACCGCCGGCACCGGGGGAAGACGAGGGAAGACGGCGGGAGCGTCTCTCACCGCACCGGGGCTGCGCGCAGTGTCGACAGCCCGTGAGCCACAGCACCTCTTCCCGCCGAGCCGTCAGCAAGAAGTGCCCGGGGCGCTTAGGGACCAGCTGCTTCCCTGCGGAACGGGATACGAGCCCGCTCTGAGCAGCGACGCGCGGGAGAAAAAGCCGGGGGCCTTCGATACCTACCCGAGTGTCACAGTCACGTCCGCGCCTCCCTCTCTCCAGCTGCAGGACGTTCTGGCCGGGGCTGGCGAACTGCAGTCCCGCCGGCAGCTCCTCCCTAGCGCGGAGCATCCTCACGCATCAACGCTGCGGCTGCGGAGACAGCACGGCCGTGATCCCGCGCCTCCCGCTCGTCCCCCCGTCTGTATCGCTGCGCCCAGAGGCACGCCAGGCGAGGAGGCGGTGACACCGTGAGACCCTTCCTCCCTCCGTCCGTGTCTCCCTGCTGAATGACCGCGGCCCTTGGGGGCAGCCCTGTGTTGAGACCGGAACCTGAGGTTCGTGGCAGCGATGCAAGGGAGAATGTTCGCGAGCCCCTTGGGAGTTCGGCTTCCCTCTCCCGGGCGTTTTCCCCTTCTCTTTATTTTCGAGGAGCATAAGGGTGCAACTGCGATCTCCAGCAGTGGGTGTCGCTGTTCTGCTATAAATTTTTTCCTGGGTTGTGTGGATTTTGTTGGCGTTAGGTACTGCCAGCCCCGCCCCGTCGTAGTAAAAGGGAAGAAAACCCACCAACCCCCTGTTAATTAATTTCGTATGTACGCCTCTGTGTCAAAAGTACACGATGAAGGTTAATTAATCAATATTTCAGAAGTGTTCTTATGTTTAAGTACCGTGTGGATTTTAAGTTTGCCTCAGCTCACTGTGTTTCCAGACATTTTGTAGCATGTATGTCAGTAATCTTTGGACTCAAATGGTTACTTGGGCTATCCTATCTGGAAAGGAAACAGATATACCCCCCCTGAATGCATTCAAAGGATTGTGTGGTTGTACAAAGTGATGGTCTCCAGCTACATAGAGAATTGTTCATCAGAGAATTGTTCCTTTGAGCTTCTTTAGCCACAAAATGTACAGAAGTGGCACACATGTTGCTGAACCTCTGTTTGCACTAATGACTGAGAGGGTTCATCTGTAACAACAACTTCTTGATTGTCTTGTGAGGGAATTTGATGTTACTCTTCTTTGAAGGAGGAACAAGGCTGTCTGCATGTGCCATCAGGTGCATAGCACACTGCACACAGTCAGTGCTTCAGCACTCAGCAGGATTACTTACACCCAATTCCACAATTCCACAGCCAATTCCACAGCCTCTTAATTAACGTCTAGTCCAAATAACCAAGATTTCTGGGCTGTTAAATTCATTATTGCAGTGAAAAGTTGAATAAATACAGGTAAGGCAACACTGCATTTGTTTAGCACAGAAGAAGGTATCTACAGGTAGCTGAAATACAGGGCAAATGCCAACTAAGAGTTGTAGAAATCTAGTGGATAAGCAGGAAAGTGACTTGCAGATAGATTTTACCTCTCCTAGATGTGAGAACCTGATGACACACCAGTAATAAAATGGAGCAACAGGCAATGTTTTTGTTGCTCACAATGCTCTGAAAAATATGGTGGCAAGGCTAGTTCGTAGGGGTAAGTTTTTTCACATGTACAAGGAGACAGAAGAGTATCTTTTTTTCTACCAGGATCTTTACTGGATTACTACCTCACCTCAGTAGAAGTGTGACATGGACCTAGTCCTTGGCAGCTTCTCATGTGCATAAAACATAAACGGTGTCCCACAGAAGAGGCCAACTTCAGGCAATGGCTGTCACTGCTTTTACTGCCTCAGCTTCAACTTGCAGCCTTGGTTCCAACTTTTGGCACCACCACTAAACCACTAAACAGTTATATGCCTGTGGCTCCAGTACACTAGTTTTTAGCTGCAAAAGTGAGTATAAGGTAGCAAGCTTGCTTTCTGAACTAAATATATGTGGTTTTGAGGAAGGAAGGGAGGAACAGGGACATGTGGGGAAGAGTTCTGTATTGAAGCTGTTTATCCAGCATACACTGGGCAAATATGTTTTCTGAAGGCATAAATCAGTTTTAATTATCAAAGCAAATAAGAGGAAAATGTGTCTGAAAAAACCCACCTGTATTCCTAAAAATTTGAACATCAACAGCTAGTATGGACTTGGAATACTGAAGATAGGAAATTTTTATCCTTCCTTTTAGCCTTTAGTGCACATGTTGAATTGTTAGGTGAATCAGCAAAAAAAAAAAACCAAACAACCAAACAACAACCAAAAAAACGTAATCCCCCCCAAAAAAAAAAAAAAAAACCCCAAAACCCAAGTGATGATCGATTTATATTCTGCCTTTGTAGTTTCTGATGATTTTCCTATCCAGATTTCCATCAGTCTCTTCAAACTATAGTGTTTTTCAAGAGTGTGAAGAAATAACTTCAAGGGTTATTGCTCAAACAAGTCAGTATCATATCCCTCATATGGTGAATTCCATCAAAACTGGACTGTAAACACTCTGCAAGATGTTGCTCACCTGAAACTGCTACCTTAGTTTGAATGCTTTCTTGTGTGTGTACCATTTTTGTTTCAAAAGTGATCTGTGGAAGTAGGAAAACAGTTCTTTATTCAGTTTTGTCTTTCATTGGCCATCAACAAAGTCAGCAGTATCCACAGTATCAAATTAATGCTACTAGTGAGCTCCTCACTAATGCTATAAACCCTAGATTTTCAGTATCTCTTCCTAAATCAAATATTTTATACTTAAACCCAAATTTAAGTCTAGAGGTGCAACAGTATATTCTATTAAACATTATTGTTGAGCTGCTGCTTTGACATTGAAGGCTAGAACAGATCAACCAGCATTTGTTCCACAGGCATATACCCTATGCAGTAACACAGGACTGGGTTTGAATATCACAGTCCTTCCCAGCTGGACTGCTGTCTCTGCAGAGCCCCATTGCTCTAAAGTTGAGAGCAACAGCAGGTACAATCCTGCTTAGTGGGTTTAAAGGTATCAGATCTGGTGGTGTTAAATGAGACCAGTTATTTCCCCATCAGGCATCACAATAGGATTTGTCTATAATGGATTACCTATTTTACCACTCTTTTATTTTTAACAAAAAGAATAGTCCACCCACACTTTAAGGAAATTTAAATCATTTAAATTCTCTTTAGTAGGAGAAAGACAAAAAACCTTGGTTGGGGTATATTATTCAGCATAGATATTGTTAGTTATTCTGGCAAGTTTGTCAGCAGAAACATCCAAAACCAAGGCATTTTTGTCTACTTGTTGGTGTAGTAAAGCATGGATTTGAATTTGCCATAATAAGCGGATGGAGGTAAAGTGTACAAGTAGAAGAATTATGCTTCCCAAAGACACACAGAATAGCCCACCAAGAAGTCCACAGGAAGGGGATGCAGTCATTTTTGTGGTGATGATTAGGGCTGTCCCATTTTCTTGCAATTTTAATTATTGCACCTTTTGATTTTGGCTGTTTGAGTTTCTTGGGTGAAACTGAAGGAAGAAGGGAAGTCTAAATTTCTCTTGAGCATTGGGAACCATTGAAGATGAGGGAAATAAATTGACAAAGTGATTGCTACTGTTCGATTGCTACTGAGTAACAGTCACCTTGTCACTCACATGGACCAGTAAATTCCATGCCTTTGTTGCATTGACACAATTTGTGATCCTAACTTCAACATGTTGCTATTGCAGCTTTTTCAGCTGTTTCTGACTCACTCTGCCAGGACACCATTTATTGTGGGGAAAGGTAACATCCAGCTGCAGAGCATTGAGACAGCAGTTTTTTAATATCTCTTCCATCTAGATCTCTGAAAATATGTGTGTTTGACTAACAAGTAGGTTACTAAATAAGTACTGACCGACTATATCTGCCATGAACTCGGATCATAAAAGCAGCAGCAGATGTTGTGTTCAGTGTACCCATGGCAAATGCCTATACACAGAGTTACTCTTTACTAGAACAGTTCTGCTTATAAAACATTTAGAATAAAATGTCAACAGTAGCACATTTCAGTCAAGAAGGGGTTGTTTTGGTTTTTGAACAGGGAAGTCCGGCATGTTAGGTTAGTTAATGTATAGGGGAAGTACATGTACAATGGAATTCATCAAAATTTTGAATGAGACCAGCAGAACCAAGTCAGATAAAAAACTCTCTCTAGCATACTGTTAACAGAGCCAAAAATAGATGGGATTTCTTCTTACTTGCCTTGTTCAGATGCTTTTGTGGAAAAATAACCAGCTTATATTTCATGTGGTTTTTGGCATCCTTGATACAGAGTTAAACAACTGATGCACACTGGATTGCTGCAGGCTCTATGTGATTTTACATAATTAAAGTAAATGCTTTAGGTAAGTCAAATACACTGAAAATAACTCAATGTAGAATGCATCTTACTTATTTGACAATAATTTTGTGCAGAAAATTACCTTACAGAACTAATAGAAATAATTTATTAACTTTCTTACCTTCTGTTTTCTTACAATACCCAGTATTTTCAACTTTCTCCTACATTTTACCTGTACTTCATGCTTAGAGGTCTGGATCTGTGGATCTGTGTTACTGTGAATGAAACTTTCATAATAAAATCAGTTCAATTATTATGAACAGCACCAGAGGTTGAATTTTGCAGGGTCTTCCTGGTAGCACTGTCAGTGGAAAAGAGCTGAGCAATGTAGGCTGTTGGCTATATCAAGAGTTGGTTGGTGTGTGATCCCTCTAGGGACAATGTCCCTCTACAGATTTTCCCATGTGTGTGTCAGAGAAAAACCTATTTCGTCTCAGCAAGGCACACGCCAAAAAATGAAGCTTCATTTCAATTAGCAAACCAATTAGGAGTATTCTGTAAACATAGAAGAGCATGGGGTAGCACTCTTAGGGAGTGATTTGATTGTACTGAAATTGATTATGATGAAGATGACAGGGTTGAGTGCCTATGGTAAGACAGGAGGAAGATCAGCAGGGCGAATGTCATGGTGGGAGTCTGTTACAGACCACCCAGCCAGGATGAAGAGGCAGATGAAGCATTCGTCAAGTGGCTGCCAGAAGTCTCATGGTTGCCCTTTTATGTGTGTATGACTTCAGCTTGCCAAATGTCTGCTAGAAATAGAACACAGCAGAGAGGAAGCAGACCAGGGGGTTCTTGGACTGTGTGGAAGGTAACTTCTTGACAAAGCTGGTGAAAGAGCCTACCAGAGGCGATGCCCTCCTAGACCTGTTTTGGGGTTTTTTTGTGTATGTGCTCATTTGCTAGGGTAGAGTTAACTTTCTTCATAATAGCTGGTATGGGGCTGTGATTTGGATTTGTGCTGAACACAGATTTGATAATATAGAGATGGTTTTGTTATTCTGAGCAGGGCTTGCACAGAGCCAAGGCCTTTTCTGCCTTTGGTACTGCCACACTGGGGAGGAGACTGGGGATGCTTGGGAGTTTGGGAGGAGACACAGCCAGGACAGGTGACCCAAACTGACCAAAGGGATAGTCCAGATCATGTGGCATCATGCTTAGAATGTAAGTGGTTCTGCTTGGATTGTGTGCATGGCTTTTGCTTTCCCTATTAAACTGTCTTTATCTCAGCCCACAAGTTTTCTGGCATTTACCCTTCCAGTTCTCTCCCTGATCCCACTGGTGCAGGAGTGAGCAAGTGGCTGCCTGGGGCATGGCTGCTGGCTGGACTTAAACCACAACAACGAGCAAAGAAGGACTAGTGAGTAATGTGGTGGTTGGTGGCTGTCTTGGGTAGAGAGACCATGAAATACTAGAGTTTTCAGTACTGGGTGGAGTAAGGAGGGGCACCAGCAGAAATTCCATCTTGGACTTCCATCTAGCAGACTTTGGCCTGTTTAGGACACTGATTGACAGAGTCTCTTTGGAGTCAGTCCTGAAGGACAAAGGAGTCCAGGAAGGCTGGATGTACTTTAAAAAGGAATTATTAAATTCAGGATCAGTCTGTCCCCTTGTCTAGAAAGACAAGTCATCAGGAAAAAAGACTGGTTAAAGAGAACTTGGGGAAAAAAAAAGAGAATCTATAATTTCTGGAAGGAGGGTCACATAACTTGGGAGGACTGTAAGGATATTGCAAGATCATGTCAGGAGCAGATCAGAGGGGCTAAAGTCCTACTAGAACTTGATTTGGCCGCAGCAGGTAAAGACAGCAAAAAAGGCTTGTATAAATAAAGTGATAGCAAAAGGAGGGTGAAGGAGTATCTTCACTACTTGTGGAATGCAGAGGTTAGTGTAGTGAGTGACAGGGCATGAGGAAAAGGTATTTAATGCCTTCTTTGCCTTTGTCTTAATATCATTCCTACTTGCCCTTGGGATACCCAGATTGAGAAATTACCAGAGCTGGAAATTGGTGGTGGGCAGGTAAGTGAAGCCCCCATCATCCAGGAGGAAAGAATTAGTGACCTGCCGTGCCAGTTAGATACTCACAAGTCTATGGGCACTGATGAGATCCCCCCAGAGTAATGAGGGAACTGGTAAAACAACTTGCCAAACCACTCTCAATTATCTACCAGCAGTCCTGGTTACTGTAAAAGTTCCAGAAGACTGGAAATAAGCAAATGTAGTGCCCATCTGCAAGAAGGGTTGGAAGGATATTCTGGGAACTATGGGGCTGTCAGTCTTACCTCAGTTCTGTGCAAGGCTATGGAAGAGATGCATGAAGCCCATTACATGGTAGGGCAACCAGGGGATCAGCAAACATGGATTTACAAGAGCCAGTCCTGCTTGACCAATCTGATCTCCTATGAAAAAGCGACCTGCTTAGAAGATGAGGGGAAGGCTGTGAGTGTTGTCTACCTAAACTTGAGTAAAAGCATTTGACACCATCTCCCACATGATCCTCCTAGAAAAACTGCTTGTGGCTTGGACGAGTGGACTCTTCAATGGGTAAAAAACTACCAGGATGGCTGGGCCCAGAGAGTGGTGGTGAATGGAACTAAATAAAGTTGGTGGCCAGTCACCAATGGTTTTCCCCAGGGCTCTTCATGGGGATAGTCATGTTTAACAACTTTATCAATTATCTGGATGTTGCAATTGAGTGTCCCCTCAGTCAGTTTGCAGGTGACACCAAGCTGGTGGGAGTGCTGATCTGCTGGAGGGCAGGAAGGCTCTGCAGAGGGATCTGGACAGGCTGGATCTGTGGGCCAAGGCCAGTGGTGTGAGGTTCAACAAGGCCCAGTGCTGGGTCCTGCCCTTGGGTCACAACAACCCCAGGCAGTGCCACAGGCTGGGGCAGAGTGGCTGCAAAGCTGCCCACAGGAAAAGGAGCTGGGGGTGCTGGTGAGAGCAGCTGAACATGAGCCAGCAGTGCCCAGGTGGCCAAGAAGGCCAATGGCATCCTGGCCTGTGCCAGCAACAGTGTGGCCAGCAGGAGCAGGGCAGGGATTGTCCCCCTGTACTCAGCATTGGTGAGGCCACACCTCAAATCCTGTGTTCAGTTTTGGGCCCCTCACTTTAAAAAAGACATTGAGGTGCTGAGGTGTGTCCAGAGAAGGGCAACACAGCTCATGAAAGCTTTAAAACATGTCATATGAGGAACACTTGTGAGAGCTGGGGATGTTTATTTAGTCTTGAGGAGGCTCAGGGGGGACCTCATTGCTCTCTACAACTGCCTGAAAGGAGGCTGCAGTGAGGTAAGGGTTGATCTCTTCTGCTGTGCTTGCAGTGAGAGGACAAGAGGAAATGACCTTAAGCTGAGACAGGGAAGATTCAGGTATTAGAAGTTTTCTTTTCACTGTTAGCGTGCTCAGAGATTAGAACAGTTTGCTCACAGAGGTGGTCGAGTGACTGTCCCTGGAGGTGTTCAAGAGGCATCTGGTTCTGATGATGTGGTTTATGGGTGACAAGGGTAGTGCTGAGCAGACGGTTGGACTGGGTGATCTTGAAGGTCTTTTCCAACCTTGACAATTTCCTGACTCTTTTGTTGCAACTGGTCACCGGTGTAGTTGTAGGTACCTTGTAAGGTACAATGCAATGCAGGGACAGATATTGTACTATACTAAGCTTTTGGTCATTATTTGAAGTTAAAGAATAGGCAATGAGTGGACCATAATTTATGGCTGAACATCCTGGGAAAAGTAAGTTTTAGGGTGCAACTCATCCACCTTTACCACAGTTCTGTGTGCAATATTGTTTTATTCTCGGTATCCAGTAGTTATTTGATATGTTCTAGCATCTGTTACTTGGTGGGTCCTTCCCATTAAAATAAAATTCAGCATTTCTTTATATGAAATATGAAACATATATGGTGCCTGCAACAGATACCTGAGACCCACAGAATATGTGAACTGATAAGATTAAGCCTTCAACTATGTTTTGTGAACTTGTCAAGACATCTAACACATTACCATATTGTAGAATATTTACAGCAAAAATTGCAGAAGGAGGTTCTGCTGGTACCAAACTCACACCACTAATTCCTGGAGGCCAGAGTCTGTATGCCTCTCACTGTTAGCTGTTAACTACATAAATCTGTAATGGGAAATTACTCTTAACACTGAAATGAATAAGTACATTACAGTCTCTATTTACTGGGAATATGACAGCAACTCAGTTGAACTGACACTTCCCAGGTAACCCTGCCTGGGCAGGGTGGGCTGGATTAGATGATCTTTAGAGGTTCCTTCCAACCCTAGCAGTTCTGTGATTCTGTGATTCAAAATACTTGGGGTTTTTGCCATCTGAGACACACTTGTTACTTACTTCTGTTGTTGTTAAATAAAAGTGGTTTTATTTCAAAGGTGTAACTGCAATAATTTTTCTCTCAAAATCAACAGTACTACAGTCCAAAACAGCTATATAAAAACTGAAGCCATTCAGGTATGTTTGTAACAAGAAAACAAATTTATTGATTTTAAAAGACAAGACACAATTTTGTTTTGAAAAACACAAGAAAGCTAGCCTGAGTTCAAGTCTGAAATATTCAGAAAAATCCTACTGTCTTTAGTATGTTCCAGTCATTTTTTTTATACAACACACTAAAAGTTAATATATATTTTTATAATTATAAAAGGTCCCCAGTTATTGTACAGTACACAATACAAATTGCCAACAAACTATTATTTAGCTCCTGCCAGTTTTGAGAGGACATTATATACTAAAAGATTTAGCATTTGTCACAAAAATCACATCAGGAAATACGTATTTACAAAATCAAATACATTATACAAAAAAAACCATCACGTTATTCTGTAAAGATGTCTTCTTTAAATAATTAAAAAGTATATTCAACTGTAGCCCAAAAACTGGAAAAGAACATTACATTATCTCACACATACAATCTACAAAAAGTTGCTTACCTCATTTACATAATATATTCAGTCAACTGGAAAATAAGAATTTGAATATGTCCTAGTGTTATGATGTTTCTGTGCTGTGGGACTGGATAATGTAATCTGCCACTTACTAAGTGAAATTTAAATGATGGCACTTAAAAAAAATACAGTATAAAATAAATGCAACAAGGGAAGTTTCCTAGAAGGTAAGAAAGCCCTGAGTGATGATAAAATTACTGATTGGTAGCTCTAGAATTAACCTAATTAAAGTTTACCACCTCAGGCACAATTTTCCAAGTTTTTGAAAGGCACTCGAAGTTTCTTTAACAGCCTCATTGGTTATTAACTGTAAATCCAAATTTTCAGTGGGTATGAGTGGAAATGGGCAACTTGCTTTGGTACAAAGTGGTATTTTCCCAACACATTTTAAGTTGCTTAACTGGGTTGCTTTAGGATGGGTATTTAATGTTTAAATACAAGGCAGTCACTTTAATATTGTATGGAAGGAAACTTTACTTGTGGAACCCATTAAATATTCTTTGTGTAAAAAGCTTTTGCTGGTATCAGTGAGTCAAAAAGAATTGAACTGAGTTCCTGTTAAAACCCAGTTCATTCAAGGTTGTTCCTCTGAAGTCTAAATTCCTCCTAAAAAGACATTTATTATTTCAGAGTAAAATTAATCTAGAACTGAAAATTCCTGTAAGATGTTTGCACCATAACCAAGAAAGTGCTTAAGAACATACAAAGAACATCTTCCTGAATTAGTGTTAAGTGAGGCTCATTTGATGCCCACAGGCTTCTTCTGGGCCTTGTTTTCTACAGTGAATTTCAGCCTTAATGAGCAATCTCCAAGAACAATTCTTACCAAATATTTAACTACTCAGGGCTTCCAATCCCAAAATGCCAATTTATTTTTTTCAACAGGAAAAGGAGAAGAAAATCCGAATAAAACAAGAGTTAAAATGATAGTTTTCAAACTAAGGCATATTTTACTTCAAACAAACACTAGGCAGTCACTTTGTAAGTGGCTTTTACTATTTCTTAGTTAAACTGGTAAATTAAACTCAGGTCTACTGGCACATAAAATCACTAGCAGCAATGATCAAGGCATGCAAACTCAGAAGCATTTACAGTAAATTATGAATAAAAAAAGTTGTTAAATTAAAACCCTTTGAGTATTGCATTTATGTTAATTAATTATGTATTAATTTGCATTAACTGACTAAAAATGTTTACAACTTACTTGTACTATACTACTGACGTAATTCCCTTAAATAACTTTAAATGATACCCTTTTTCTTTGCCCTCAGCTAGACTTAAATAAGTACAGCTGCTTTAGTGTTTGCTGACTGATATTGCAAGAAACCAGTAGAAAATGTACTGTATTCTCACTTAGTAAGGTGGCATTAGTATCTCTAAGTTAAAAGAATCTTCACTTGCTGCTACACTTGTTCCCTTGTTCTTGTAAGCAGTAATTTCAAGAACTAAGGGGCTTTTAAAATTATTTGCTCGTGCAATTTCTAGGTTGCTTTTAAAATTCTGACATTCAATAAGGGCCTTCCAAACTGTGCCCTTATATGTGAAATTTAATAAAATACCTTCATCTTCTAGCTAGTCATTATTGCAGTGACTGAGTTTAAAAGGAATATTAACATAATTGTGCACTTTTTGTTCCTGTTTCTCACAAACACTGCCAAAAATTTCAATGCAAACACATCAAATATTCTGCAAGATTTATTATTACTAAACCTTCTTTTAATCCTAAAGATTTCTCTTTTACAGTACCAGAGTATTCCAATACTAATCTATCTCAGGAAATTTTCAAAATAGCTGAATATATTTTCTAAACCTTTATCTTCTAAAGGAATCTTAAAGTAGACAACTTCCTATCTGTAGAATCATGTTTGATTTTCTTTGTATATATATGCAGTTATGAAAACCAGGGAGCTGAAGTACTGTTTTATATTACACAGTACATAAAAATGGCAATGAATATTTTGCCTACACCTACTGAGGCCCCTATCAATAAAAAACATCCCCATATTGTATGCAAGTATTTACTTTAGACATCATTAAAA
>WBNO01015764.1:0-14167 GCA_013400575.1 Peucedramus taeniatus
CAAAACAAAAAACCCATGTCCAGGTGGTTTATCTTCTCAGCCAGTAGGATGAAGCTGAGACTAAATCTACTTATTTAAGACAAAAGCTAGTGATGATCTCAAAAGGGCTCGGTTTGCTGTTTCTCCTCAAGCTGTGAAAAGCAGCTTTTATCTGAACTAAATAGTGTTCAACAGAAATTACATGGGTATTCCTAGTCCCATTCTGTTATAGTCAAGTTTTTAAATAGTTAACAGTATATGGTTGTTGTAATATATATTAAAAATTATTTAAATAAATTTCAAGTGATATTCTGAAAAGATGTAACTAAGAGTGCTTCTTTTTCCCCCATTTTTCTGCATCTGGAACTGGAAGCACACTAGACCTCCATACAAATTGCATAAGAAAGAGAATGTTGTTCTGATATCCTCAATGGATTTTGTTTTAGACACTGGTTATTGATTTCATGAACCATATAATGTTGTTTTGTGTCCTACCTTTTAATCAGTATTTGCTTTTTACATCCTAGTGGTCAGGTACATTTAAGGCTACACAGTACACTTTGATGTTAAAACCATTAGCTTAGCTTTGAAAATGAGATTTTTATTGTAACCCTCCTCCCTTGCTTTTCAAAAATATCATTAAAGCTTCTGCCTGTAGGTCTTAAACTAGGATTCAGAAACTACCAGTCCAGCAGTGTTATTCTGTTCAGATTTTTTTTTAAATCTCCTGTCCTTAAGGTTATAAGTAATGTTCCATACTGAATGAAAAATCATAGTTAATAAAAAGCTAATAACTCACATTGAATCAGAATTTTGAAGCACAAAAACACACATATTTCTCCCCAGCCCTACAGGGTGGAGCCCTTGTTACTAATTTACATACACATGGATTAGTGTCTATAACAGTTTCAGAGTTTCACAGAATAAACTTTCAGTGCAATCTATAGAGTATGTTGCTGCTTTTTATGTTTTCTCATTTCTCGGTATTGTTTCAGCTGGAATTAAAATAGACATTTTGGCATATGCTTGGGCATCCGTATGGGTGACAGGTGGTGGAGAGGATAACAAATGTCATCTGGTGACTTACAGTTCGAGTTCTGAACTACAGTAAGGCAAAGCAGTCTGCTAACATGCATTTGCTGCTTTCCTTGTGAATAAAAAAGGTATGTTTATCAAATTGCACATCTTTGTGGTGCCAAGGCAAGCCTGCTTCCAGTACAATCCCTAAGGCTTTGGTCAATATAATCTCAAATAAAAAAGGAATTAAGTTCCTTCTAGTTTTCTGAGCAGCATGAAGTTTATTCTTAGGGTAATTTTGTCTGGTCATCAGCACAAGTTTTCCCTCGCTTTTAAGCAAGTCATTACTCAAAATTCTGCTCCCAGAGAGTCCCATACCTAATGCAATGTTGTTTCAGCCTCCAAATATCTTCAGTTTATATTCATAACATCTATTAGCATCTACTTTAGCTGGGCTACCTGTGTCCACTGTTTTAGACTTTGTTACTTGAGTGGCCAACATTGTCCTTTCAAGCCTATTAATTTTTCAGTTGCTGCTGCTGCTCTCTGAAATTTCTCTGTGCTTTTGACATATCTGCTGTGCAAGCACTTACAACAAGCAGTCACCTCTTCATATGTCTGGAACTCAAGTGGCCAACTTCATCTGAAGTACTAGAGACTGCTCATTCATCAGGAGCTTGGAATTCTCTGAGTTGAATGATGACAGAAAGAGGGCTTTATTCCTTGTGTTTATATCATAAGCCTTTTACTAGGAAAGTCTCAAAGTAAATGGAGTTTTCCCCAGAGCTTTACAAGTTATTATTTCTGTCATATCTGTTTTCATAAATTAAAAAGTAGGATAACACCTCACAACTTCCAAATAATACTTCCAAAACTATATGTAAAACTTATTTTAAAAATTAATTTTATTTTTAAATAGGGATATCATCCAAGTGATAATATCCCTAGGGATATTTATCCGAGATATCCCTATGACCAATGCTCCAGGAAACATTTTTTCCCCCACAGGTTCTGTGCTAAGCAAAGCATATTTTTGTTTTAACATAACACCCAGTTATGTAATAAATGGCATGTGATGATAATGACCTCTGCTCATGCAATTCCCTCATATATATATACAGGGATCAAGGGAATACTGTCATCTGGAATTACTGTTTGCAGCAGAAATCTTGCATGGTCAGTGACCACGACAGTCAGTCATACTTTGGGAGCCCTGAAGGTAATATCTGTTGCATAACTAATAGGAGTTGACAGGCACAACTGCACTCTTAAAGCTCACATAGAAGTTGTATGGCAGTAAAGCTAATTAAGAACTGAAGTGACGTAAAACTCAACGAAAATTATTCAGTTGATAGCACCGGTTTTATACTATACCATGACATCAAGATGTTTGCAATTTTTTCAAGATAAATAATCTGAGAATGAGCATTGTTTTCGCCATATGAATAAACATAATCTCAGAGCCTGGCTTAACTGCTGCTTTTCTTTTTCTCTTAACACTTGGCCTATGAAATTAAGCCTCGAAAACCGATTCAACAGAAATTTGTAGCCACTAAAAGGACCACTAGGAGTTACCAATAGACAAAACTCAAGGGCCTCCCTGGTGAAGCAGCTGAAGTCCAGTTGGAGCAGAGGCTGGAGGGTGCCTGAGAGAGTGGGATGCCATCGGGACAGGAAGGCTGACAGCGCTGCCAGATGTGCTGGCAACAAGACTGGGCAGGGGAGGCATCCTACAGCTCTCATACCATTAAATTTCTGCCTCTAGGGGCTGGCTCAAGAAATCCTGCTTTCATTGTTTGTTGTTCCCAGGAAAAGCCAGCAAGGTTTATTTTTTATGACCAAATACACATAAACGTACATAACTAGTCTCCAAGTTGAGGGTATGCCACAGAAATTAGAAAATCTCATATCTGTGATGCTCAACTCTTCAGAATATGATCCAGTCCAAATTGAAACACAGTCTCTCATCATCCCCACAAAAAATACTGAAATAAAGTTGAAATTTTGTGACAGTAATAATAAAACTAAATTAAAAACACATAAAATTCTGTTTTGGAGACACTGAGGAGATTCAGCTTAAAATCTCCTCTGGATTTTTCATCATTGAATCATGGCTAATTTCAGGAATGAGTGAGTGAACTAATATCTGCATGGAAAAAGAATGGTAGGGGTTTATAATTTCTATTTTACATTCAACACAAGCTATGTCAACCAATTTGCTTTCCCAAAAATTTAGATGTAATTCATTTAACACAGGATATCACTATCTACTACAATTCCCTCAGAGTTTTAACCTTTTATATATTAAGTTTGCATCCAATCCATTTGGGGAGGGCGGGGGGGGGGAGGAGGGAAAAAGTTATCTTCTTTTTTTTTCTTATTATTCTGTCACTGGAAATGTTCTTGGAAATTCTCCATGCCTTTTAAATGACCAAGGATATATTTTAGCAATTTTGGCAGAACACAGACTTCATCCTTGCTGACTCTTATTAACAGAACAAAGTACAAAAAAAATCTGAATATAATTCACTATTTATCTTCTTGCTACAGAGAAGTCATAATAAATATTCCTTGATTCTAAAATAGGTTGAATGAAAGATTTTCACCATCCCTGATAGTGTTCAAGGCTAGGCTGGATAGGGCTTACAGAAACCTGGTCTAGTGAAAGATGTCCTGCCCATGGTAGAGGGGTTGGAACTAAATGATCTTTAAGGTCCCTTCCAATTCAGGTAATTCAATAATTCCATGATTCTATGATTTAAACACGTGGGTTTGGTCTCAGTTGTCTAAAACACTCATTGTTACATTACTGCTCAAAATGAGAGTTCATTTGCACATAAATTTTAGGTTGAACATGTACCCTGAAATACTATATTATAACAAGACCTGGGTTAAAAAATGGAAATCTGTTTGGATCTCAGGACTAAAATTTTGATCTCTTCATACATAAAAGAAAAACTTTCAAAACTGTAGAGTAGTCTCTGAAGGAGTCTCTTAAAAATATCAGCTAAGTAGATTGCACTATGATGTTTGTGTATTTTCTCCACACAAATAAATGTAAGCAAAACCGATTTAGTCTCTGTTTTTCCATATTTTTTAGGCACGGAAATTTTTTTTACTGGCCCTTCAAAAAAATTGGCTGCCTTATGATGTGTTTTGGCCACGTCATGTTGAACTACTTTGGCTTTAATATGAACTGAGTGTTACTGTGACTCACACCACACTTACACAGATAAGGTGTAGTTCCTCTCTACAGACAATGGCTCTTCCAGCAGTTCTTACAGAGACATTAATTGTGTTTCAAACTATCAAGGACTTACCAGCACTGGTTTGGGTTGCTCAGTGATCTGCAAGACATCTAAAATATGGGAAGTAGGCTTAAGTGTCACAACCTGAGAGTTCCATTAATTGACAAAGGAAGATGAAGAGTTGCACCAGGGGAGGTAGAGACTGGATGTCAGGAAAAAAGCTAAGCAGGGAAGTGGTGGAATCAGCGTTATGGAAGTGTTCAAAAAAACATGTGAATGCAGCAGTTAGGGACATGATTTAGTGGTGGACCTGGCAGTGCTGGGTTAACAACTGGACTCAATGATTTTAGAGTCTTTTCCAATTACTATTTGATTATTCTAAGACGACAATAAGATTTGTGTTATGTAAGAGAGAGAACTGAGTGTCCTGTTTTCAGCTAGGGTAGAGTTAATTCCTTCCCAGGAGCTGTTACAGTGCTGTGTTTGGGATTTGGAATGAGAATGGTGTTGATAACACGCTGATGGTTTGATTTTTTGGCTAAGTTGTGTTAATCCTAAGTCAAGGACCCATTTTTTCCTTTTCTCATGCTCTGCCAGTGAAGAGGTATACCAAAGAAACTGGGGAGGAGCACAGCTGGGACAGGTGCCCTGAACTGACCAAAGAGACCACAGAATGCCATGCCCAGTATGTAATCTGGGGGGAGCTGCTGAAAGGGTGGCTGATCTGGGTTTGGGGAGTCTGGCATTGGTCAGCATGTGGTGAGCATCTGCATTGCGCATCACTTGTTCTTTTCACATTCTTATTCTTATTCACCATTATTGTATTTTACTTTATTTTCACTTATTAAACTGTTCTTGTTCAACAAACAAATTTTACTTCAATTCTCCTCCCCATTCCACCAGGGTGGAGGGATGAGAGAGGGGAGGCTGAGCGAGTGTCTCTCTGGTGTTTCATCTCTAGCTGGGCCAAAAACCATGACATTCAGTAAAACAGTGGACTTGAGACCCCTTTTTTTTCTTTTTTTTTTTCTTTCTTTTTTTTTTTTTCCAGAAATGTGGGCAGTGACTGAATTTTTGAAATGTGTAGCCATTCACCCACACAGAAGCACACAGTCAACGGTCTTGGAAGAAAAAAAAACATTTCAGAGGCTCAGAGCCCATGTAAACATCTATAAGAATTAATAATTCCAATACATTCACTGAACACAAAATTGGACAAATGCAGAACTGTTACATAGCTTTCCACCAAGAAAAATTCTTTCCTTAAATACTCAGTTGAACCTACATCAGATTTTGAGCTAAGACTTGCAAATATTTACTTATTCAGCCATCCCCTTCTGGGTAGAAGAAATCATCTCAAGCTAGTAGTCTCTCAGTGCATGGCCCGCTACTGTCAATAAAAATAAGTGAATAAGTAATTTACTATGATTGTGTTCCCAGAGTAAGAGAGATATAAATGCTATTTTAAACAAACAGAAAAACACTCAAATACCCTTTCAGTACCTGAAAAAATTACGCACAAAAAGCCCCAAAAACTTGCTTCTAAAGAAGAACCCAAAATAATAATAGAGAACTGAGGATTATGCTAGAAAAAACTTTTGTATCTGATTAAGATAATTCAAACTTATTGAATGGATATGGATATAAATATTTTGGTGTAGCTTTGTGACCTATGAAACCTGAATTTTATAGAAATATCACCTAAATTCACAAGCTGCATCACGTTACTTTTATGATTTTTTTAGAACAAGAGTACCACAGTATTTGAAATTATATTTTAAATTTCAGTCAGGAAAAAGCTTTTTTTCTTGCATCTGTTTACATGTTAGTTGATGTCACAGCCATTCTAGATAATGGGAAATTCAAATGTAATGGGAAGAACAAGCCACTGTCAGGACTTATGATGTAATCTGCCTAATTTTTGCTAGTACACCATATAAAGATTAATTCTGCCAGAGTTTTGAAGTCAAAGAGAATCTCCACAACAACATGAGTATTATGGCAATGGCTCAGTTTCTGGCAATGATTTTCCCACACAGGATTACTTCAGAAAGAAATCTGACACTACAGACAGAAGATATGGGCACAAATATGCCACGGTAGTTTCCACTTGAATCTAAGACAGTAATAACAGGAATATAATTCATATGGTTTTAGCAATATAACCACAAAGAATGATCCATGTATAACTCTAATCAGTACCACACAGCCAAACACAAATCTCTTTTTCATTATTTTCCTAATTTCCTTGAAATTTGTCATGTGAAAGTGTAAATTTTATATGACACCAGGTAAAAAATGCCCAGCTGGCATTCCTGGCTTCTTCACAGTTAAATTATTTTTAATGGAAAACTGCTAAATAAAGTGTGGAATCTGTTGGCTTATTAATATTTTCCTACTTCCTCTATTTAAATAATTTAGATTCGATACTCTGCATTATCTGTTGTGCACTGATCTCTAAAATTTGTGTTTTCTGAAGAATAATGTGCACCCAGCAGGTATTGGTCTGTTAAAACACTTACAGTAACAATAAAACAGAAGAAAAAGGGGGAAAAATGCATAATAAAATTCACAACAGATTTTTCTTGTTTTTTAATCTAGAATCTCCTGTGTTCTGTGAGACTCTTCCGATTATAATAGATGTAAGTTGAAAAAACCTTGAAAAACTGTCTCAAGCACAAGATGGTAGACGACAAAAATTCACATTATTTATTTGTAATCCTTAGTATCAGGCTATAAAGCTTGAGGCTTCAAAGGATTTGACAGCCTTCACTCCTTAAAAAAGCAAATGCTTTAATAATCATAAAAATATAGCTTTTTAATACTTTTAAAATTTTTTTATTATAATGTAGCCAATCCAATTATACCAAACGAGTCCTCGTCCCATATTTATGAACAACAATGAACTTAAAATCTTTCTTCTTTCCCTGTAAAAAAGGCAGATTGAAAATTTAAAGGTCTCTTTTCTTGCAGGTCATGTAAACTAGATTGGTTTGGTTTGGAACAGATATCACAGTAAATGACAGGAACACAACCTGTTACTTTCAAATAACACTAATTGTGTCTTTAGTGCTTTGCTCCTGACTGATGGGAACACTGAGGCACAGAGGGTCTATAAGCAAGTTAAACATCTGTCAGAGCTGTACTGAAAAGGGATGGGATAAAACATCACTCATATAAACATCTGTAAACATAATAAAGCTGAATTTGTAATTCAGGTGTGTGACTTTTAAAAAGCTCATAGTCTTGTATACAGTGAAACTGCACACTGGCTTACAGTGTGTACCAGTGTGTATTCAGAATGTTTTACTATACACACTGGACTGGCTTTTGTGGAAGCATTACTCATGTGCAACATTATGGCAGCGCACTTTCCAGAAGTGGGATCAAAGTGTCGCTAGTTACGACTGTAGGGATTTTTTGCTTACATCATACTACTGTAGTATGGCAGTGAGTCAGCTGTATAATAAGGGGAATTATACCATCAACTTTTTTTTCCTTTAATAATTAATGCCTTTGCTCTACAGATATTCACATTCACTTCTTCTAAAAGTAAATAAATGATTTCTAGATATAACTATGTTGCTGACTATGGCAACATAGTTGAACATAAAATAATAGTTTTCAAGTGGTGTCTTTAAGCATAAAAGATATTTATACCAATATGCCTTTATTGATTAAATGTTATACTGCATTAAAACTGATGACAATTTATTCCTCCACAGTTGGAAAATTTTTCATCTATCAAGAAATAAAAAGAGCAAAATAGGGTATAAAATGACAGATTATGACTAATTAAAAATATTTTATGGAAAATGGGATTGATTTTATTCCAATTAATCAGTTACATATTTTCCCAGATATTTAATTAATTAAGATTTGAAATGGTCGCAGAGCAGTAGCATAAGCACACAGTAAATTGCTGCATTGAAATACAAGACTACAACCTCCCACTGCCAGCACGGTCTGATTTTATGCTTACCATCCTACTTTTTTTTTTTCCCTTGAATTTAAAATAAACACAAAGTTATAAAAAGAACAAGCCTGGACAATATGCAAATTATTGAAGTGCTTTACAGACTGTACAATGGCTTCAGCACATCAATGCACACATATAACCCTCATTATAAGGCAGATTGAGGTCAGTACATGGCCCTAAGAAATAACCTAAAATAAATCATGACAGAGAGGATATATGAAGGGTGACTATAAGAAGCAACACATACTTACCAGTAAACATAATATGTCTTCTATTATGGTGTTGGATAAGGAATGTAAAGCTTTTTTTGGTGCCAATTTCAGATTCCTAGTCTACTTGTTTTTTAGCATCCCTGACTCACTTTCCAAACTTTACTTTCCTAGCATCAATTTGCTTCTCCCCAGAGCAACTTGTTGTTTTCTTCCAGGCAAACTTGACAAAATACAGCATGACCTTTTCTTCTCTCTCATTTTGTGTAACTGTCCTGACACTTGTCTCGTTCTCTGCTTTCTCAGCATTGTCTCTGGGTAAATTTTATCCATGATCACACATTCAGTTATTATTAATAGGTCAGCAAGTCCCCTGTTCTGATTCAGAACCTAACCTTCCTTACACAGTAAAATCGTACTTCTTACTCTTTCAGAATTTATACCAAATAATTAACATTAGATAATTAAATACTTTAAATTTATTTAACTTTTCTTCCAGAAGTTTGCTGTATTCCTCTTTCCATTTTTTTCATAAATTTACTAAGTGTAAAACTACAGAAAAAGAGGATGAAGGAAGTGCAAACATGCTTAATTCTTTTATTTTTAATTACTTCCAAACTTCAGAGTATTAATCATACTAGATTCTAACAAAAAAATGTTAAAAATTTGGAGGGTTTTTTTGCAGAGAAAGATTTTTACAGAATCTACTAATTGACTTTATTCACCAACTGATCCTTTTGTATAAACTATATTTGATCTTTTCCTTGCAAGAATAATTGCTAATGGATCCTTGAGGATGCAAATATTAGATTTCTATATCCAAGCTGGTCACCCAAGAGCAGCAAAAGTAAATAAATGCACTTTTAGAATGTGATTGATCTATCATTTACATCTTTTATATCCATTTATATCTTTTGGGTTGAAAGGAACTGCACCTTTGAATTATCTTTTTTTTTTTCTCTGTATGGTTTCTATAAAGACAATTGGGAAAGCAATCTCTTCTACACTGTAGGTTGCTGCTGTGAGTGACCTGTTCCAGCAGTACTAAAGCTTCACTGTGAGAAGTAAATAAAACTCCCAAATAAAACTGGTGATCAGGGATCACTTCATAATTGGTAACCCTGCAGGCAATAATCTTGCCATGCCCCTTGCCCTGCTAAAAAAAAAGAGTTGAAAATAAAAAATATAAATTGGTAGTAATTATCCCATTTCTCTAGGTGCCAGTGCTCAACCAGAGCCTTATGGGGGTTGGTTCCTAGGGAAGACAACAAGACAAGTGTGCCAAGCCAAAACAAGGTTAAATTGCTGCCAAAGTAGTTCAGTGCAGCATTAGGAAAACCCTCTGTAGGAATAATTAAGCAACAAGGCTGGCCATGCAGGAGTAGTGTGGTGACACACATTCACTGACAGTTGAGCTGAATGTCTGTGAGGAATTAGGGTCTTGTTGCAATGGACAAAGGTGGCGTCAATGACATTTGGAAGATATTTCCATTTTTTGAGTCCACGACTATGAACTTGCATATATGGTTCCACAGCTGTGAATTCCACTTTATTTGCAGATCCTTTAACTCAGATGAATAAAATGTATCTTGTATACATATACATAGTGTATAGGTATACATATGTATACTGCATTTACATATAGTGGTTTCTTGATGTGTGTGCTGGAGATAATTTAAGGCATGGATTTCACTAATCTCCTTTCTGTTTGGTAACTGAAAACATGTGACTTTTTCTTCATATGTTGACTTGCTCTCTTTCCAGTTAGTCCAGCTAGGAGTTAGCTAATATTCACAAATTAAAAATATGTATCTCATGAAGGAATCCCAATTTTGCTTGGGATATGCACTGAACCTTGTTTCACATACTGAAAATTTTAACAGCAGTCTTTCATTTTGTCTGTACTATTGAAATAAAAGTTAAAAACTTCAGTGGTAAAAACAAGATAATTAGTCACAGATGTTCTTCATCAAGAAATGTGATGAATTGGTAATTACTGACATAGACTTTGTCCTGAGGAAAAATATACAATGTAGTTACAGATGCCAAGACAACCAAATTAAGGAATGGTGTATTCTGTATTACAAATTGCATAAGCCACAAATATCTTATTAACCTCTGTGCCTTTGTTGGAAATAAAGGAATAATAAAACATCTTAAAATGTTAACATTCAGACACTGGCATCTATTTTTTTAAGACTACAGGGTAGTTGATATAAAACACTTTGAGTTTTTTTAATTCTCTTTCTCTCTCTGCCCTCCCCTTCTCCCCCTCCTATTTCTATCTCTATCACTCACATCTACTGTTGAATAAAATCTGTATTATTGACTTTGGCACATGATCTTGTTTGCATTATAATTTGAGCAGAGGTATCTTTTAATAACCAGATCAGAACAGAGCAGCAGTTCAACACATGAGAAAGAACACTGCTAATCAAGAGCTCTGTAGGACTCCAGTGAGTGATTGTGTTCAATAAATGCAACATTTACATCAAAATGCAGCCTCATCAACAATACATTCTTTAGTTGCCCACTGGACAGGCAGATTCTGCTCAGAGCCCAGGCAATTTTTGTCCACATCTTTGTCCACATCTTGTTATTAAGTCCTTCAGGCATCGACAGTGCCTGTGCAATGCAGGAGAACAGCATGACTTCCAGAAGAACAGTACCCCAAAACTGGGATGTAGTCCATGACTTCTAAGTGGTGAGTTATCTGTTCTGATGATAAATACATGCACATCTGTGAGTTTTGTTGCATGATCTGCCAGACCTACTCAAGTAGATGCATGATCACCTCACATAAACATTATATAATATGTAACTACAAGTAAGTTTTGTTCATTTTTCATATAGTTTAGATTTGTGATTTTACCTAACATTATCCATGTTTCCATAAAAAGGAAAAATCAGAGATTGACAAACAGAGAAATTTATTTATTTATTTATTAAAGTTCTATTTAAAATATTTAGTACAAGACTGTGTCAGAGGAAGGTTTGCTACCTAATCTTCAGACACATACTTCAGATACAGTTGGGCTTGTTTGAAGTGTGGCTATCACTTTGAAAACTAAATCACATTTTCTGATCCAGGTCTAGTGCTGTAAACAAAAGTTATGCTTCAAACAACTCCAGCTGCCTTTGAGGTGCTGCAGAGCTCCTGTTTCTGTTTGAAGTTCATTATGTTACCACATTACCACCAATTCAAAGTTACATCTGTCCCCTTTTACTACATTGTGCCTACTGATAACTAAATAAACACATGTGATAATGTTCAGGACAGCATATGTGCCAACTTGAGCTCTTCTGCTCAGGAAAGCTCTGTTTAGGATTACAGTGGTGGATACGAAGGGGATAGAAAATAAAAATTATCTTTCTAAGGTAGTATGTTAGTGAAATTCATGCACAACCACAAATGCACATATAGAAATTATTAAATTCTCTCACCAGATAGGTTTAAATCTCACAAAAAGCTAGACTTAGACTATAATAGTCACATAAATCCTGCAAAAATGATACCTCACTAGTTCTCCATTCTCTAGGGAATGTATGTGCTTTTCCACTAGTGAAAAAACCACTGGGACTTAGGTGAAGTGAAGAAAATGGCTAATTACATCAATCAAGCTATACTTCACAAATTTTGATTTAGAGACATACTCCTCTCAGTCTGAAACCCTAAAATCTGTGTCATCACAAAACTATAGTTGTCTAGAAAGTATTTAGCATACAGCCAAAATAAGTGGGATATATCTGTTTCAGACAGACACCTAGCTCAGTACTTGTAAATTTATATTGTTTGACAAGGGCTGTGACAAGGAGAAATGAAAGAATCCCAGGAATAAGAAACAAAGTAGTCTCTGGAGAAGACTCCACAGAGTCTTGTTACCACCTGACTCTACATCCCAGCTGCCCATTAAACCCTGTCTCAGTTGTAGCCATGCACCTACAACTGAGCCCAGCTTCAGCTCTCTCACACACACCACAGCTATCTCACAGCTTGTCTGCAAACAGTCTGTGGGTAATCTGGCACGAGAAATCCCTCCCTGGGTGCTAAACCAGATTGGAAAGGTAATGAATGCTTCACTGAACTTGGGCAGAGCACTCTGTGGTGTCTTGACCTGCTTGATGAACTGGAAATCTGACTTGGTGCACCAAAATGCTTGCTGCCTCTGCTATATTTAGCATGCAACCATCACACTACTAAAATTCCTAAAGATATTTATGTAGGTAGTCATCTATTTTAGCACTACTGGCATGGAAGAAAATCAGTTCACATTACAGAACTGGAGATAACACCTTGCAGCAACTCTTCCCCTTCTCATCTTTTTGAATCAATTGGTTTTCAATATTCTGTAAAGCTGAGTCTTGTCTAAAATTTCCATTTCCAACCTATATTGTTGAAAATTTTATTAGCAATGTTATGAGAAAGTAATTTTTATTTAAAGTGAAATATATATGTCTTATACCCTAAGAAAGCAAAGTATTCTATGTACTTAAATTCTTTAAATTCTGGAAGTATTTTTCAGTTGCATTCAGTGGGGAAAAAAAAAAGAATAAAATAATTAAAATTCAGTGACAGCATTTCAGTGTTCATTACCCCCTTAGATCTTTATGGAAAGAATACCCAACCCCCTTCACTGCCCAAACTCCAAACAGACCAAACCCCAAAGCATTGTAATCATATCAAAAAACTTTCTCAGCTGAAAAAAACCCCACTCTTCAGGCACGAGAACAGAATGAGGAAATTTTGCAAAAACAGAGGGCATAAAAAAGTTATCCAGCTTTGTTCTTTATATATACAGACAAGCAAGCCCATGACTGTAGAAATAAAACACTTGAAAATATCCCTGCCCTCTGATCATGTTGAGCTTTCCTTAAAGTTTTATTTTCTCTTTTGCCTCAGGGTGCTATTCAACTTGATTTTAATTTTTTCTATAAATCCTGTGGAGATTTAAAAAAATTTGTCTGTTATTGCATAGCTTATGTAAAACTGTATGGACATATGTGCATACACCATTCACTAGACCTTCAGATAACATTATGCCTAGGAACTTACACGTATCCTCATTTTTAAATAAAAACTAAAAGTTAATTAAATTTATTTTAAATTATTCTCTGAAGACCTCCTCTGTAATAAGTGAATAGTATTTCATGGGTATCTTTATAAAACACTTAAAAATAAATCTTTGTTTTGGTTATCAGAGATCTAATGAGGTAATGGACAGAATCATTCATATGACTGATGCCTTCTTCACCCTTAGTCCGTGCAGTATCATACTTTTGTTTTATCTGTTGATGAAATTTCCTTATTGGGACTTCTGTATTCCAGAAGACTTGACCAAAACTGTGAATTTTAGAAACTTCATCTTTATTATCTGAATGTGGTCAACTGGACTTGTTAAGGAAAAAGGGAGAAATGCACATACAAATTGTTTACCACATTGTTTTTATTCTTCCAAGAATATTTATTGTAATTTGCAATATTGCTGATTCTGTGTGATCGACCAACAAACCTCTATCATGAAATTAAGCTCAGAGAAGACAGACAAGGATGGTAAACCCATGAAGCTTAAAAAAGACTTCTGGAATTAGCCACAGCTATCATACAGGAATTTACCTCAACACCAAGGGGACCAGTGGGTGGCCTTTATTGCAGTAAATGGCTGTGCCAGTTGAGGGTCACCTCATTCTGTGCATGGACTTCCCTAAAATAACAGAAAACCTTATTTTCCTGAGCC
>WBNO01015764.1:14218-120567 GCA_013400575.1 Peucedramus taeniatus
TACTGAGCAAATAGCAAAAGTGACTTTGAAGAGAGCAACAGGTTTAAGCTGAATTCAACCTATGCAGTCCTTTCCAGCAATAAGAATTGCCCAGTGTAATGAGTTCAGATGTCTCTTTCAAAAGTCAGTCAGGCTTATAGGTCCACTAGCAAACCTCTTTTGAAGGGAAAAGAACTAAACTATCAAAACTTGACACAGAAAGTTGGTACTTTCATGTGGTTTTAAAATATTAATAAACCCTAACATATCATCCCATGCCTACAGAGCTTTGGAAAATTTTGCCATCAGCAGTACAATACTTGGAAACACTTTCTCATTGAGGTCAAATAAACTGAGCATTGTCTTTGGCTAATCCAAGTGAAAATAATAAAACTTTCCCTTCAGTTCTTACACTATAACACTTCACGTAAAGAAAAAATTATTTTGTATTAAGTAATTTTTAAAATTTGCATTAGAAACCCTACCTCAAGGCCCTATTTCATCCTATTGTGTGAAAGCACAAAAATATATGTTTTCTTTCCAAAGGAAGTTACAAACTAAGTATAAAAAAAGAAGCAGTAAATTGAGAGGGACAAGGCAGAGACAACATGACAGCTAATTGGCTTCAGCTACATAATGCATAATCAATTTTCCTGGTAAATCAACTGGAATGGGAAAAGACAGACATCACAGCCACCTGGGTTGACAAACAAATAGCCAATCCCTGTGGAGAGCTGCATGATACACTTTCATACAGTAGCATCTAGAGCATCTTTGCTGGGTCTGTATTCTGTGGTGTGTGTGCTCTCCTTGAGTGCTTTGGTTTTCTGCCACCTCTTTTACAGAGTTTTGGACCACCAACAAGGGCCATGCTCATCTTTATGTCAAAATAACATTGTGTCTATAAACACAGGACATGCATTCCTCCTTGTGAGTAACAGTAAGGACTTCTTTCCAGGCAAAATGAAGCAGCTCTGAAAAGTGCATTAAACTGCAAGCAGGAAAGCAAACAAACAAAATAATGGCAAAGATATGAACAGAGTAACTGAAACCAATGGGAATAAAACTAAAATATGCAAACAGCAACAGTCTGTAATTCCCAAGTTGCAGCAGGAGCTGTCCATATGAGTGGCAGAATCAAAAAACTACTCTGCAGATGCAGTTGTATCATTTGGTTGATATTTAAGACCCAAGAAGTTCTGCAGGGGGTTCTAGTCCCTGGCTCCCTCACTGTGCTAGGAACTCCCAAGTTTTTTGCCACAGCATTGACCCTTACCTTGCCTTCTTTGTCCTGATCTTGGGCAAATGCTTCTGCTCAGGCCAAATAAGTTCATTTTTACAATCAGAACACTCCATCTGCTCTGTTTGCAGCTGGAGAGTGCACAGTAACATCAGCTGGTGGCAGGGATAGTATAAAGAAGACCTCACCCTTAGTTTCCTCTCTAGAGTAAAGAATGAAAGCACAGTTTGCTAGAGGCCAGTTCTTCATAAAAATGTAATTTTCCACAGAACTCTGTAAAAACCTTTTCTGTTCCTCAGACATACTAATAAATTAATAACCACAAAAATATCACAATTTTTGTCATGTGGTAATAGAATATTTCAAGGTGAGGCCATGAAAAGGAAAGAGTCACATGCCTTCAGAGATACTTTTGGAGCAGGTAAAAACTACAAATACAGTTCACACATCCACAGTTACTAAAAAGGAATTATGCCACAAGATAGTTCCTGAAAACTTGTCTCCTTACCCCTTAAGGCATATTTTCTTTGCAGAAGTAACTACTGAATGATGAAACCACCCCTAGGTGTATGTCACCTGGACAGCTGGTCCTGGAGTTGGAGTTAAATGCGATCTTGAAACTCTAACAGCCATAACAGCTTGGCCTTGTCCTCAAAGGGATGTCAGAACAGGAAAATTAACAGGAATGCTACACTACTTTTGGGCAGGAGGCCATGAGACCAGACTGACAGACAGTGTCACAGAGACCATGTCTTAAATCTCAATTCAGAAATACTAAACAGATTCTGACCTCTTAATCCTAATTTTACCCTCCATCTGATTTTACCAGTTTCATTTGGATCTGTGTTCTGAGTTAAAACAGATCTAAATGTGTGAGAAAAGAAAAAATGAGGAAAGTTTACCAGGTGACTGGCCAGGCTCACGACAGACTTTCCAGCTACAGTCCATGTAATTTATGACAAACTCTTGTTCTTTTAAACAGCCAGGCAGGTAATTCACATATTGATTAACTGGATCTAATAGCAAAAAATACATATTGAAAAACTGCATCTTCTCAAATAGAGTTATCAATCAAAATTGATTCATTTCCAAGATAAATATTGATGTTTACCTAATATTTTAAAATCAATTGAGTCAAAGTGGTTAGTTCTCTATCTATCTTGATCTGCTCTAAGAGAAATATCAAAGACATTGTTTATGGAACAAATCAAAATGCATTATTAAATTGGAGGATGATATTTTAAGAAGAAAATTATTTCAAAGATTACAGTTCCTAATAAAGCTTCAGTAATGATATTTTCTGGAAAAAAAAGGTCAAAAATCCTTCTGAAACTGAATAGAAATGTCAAGCTCCTTTTGCATGACTGAAAGAAGAATTAGACCAGTGTAAGCTTAAGCTAATAACATTTAATTAATTTTCTAATTATTTTTCTCTATCAAAATAGTGGGTCAAAGAGACTGAGGGCCAAATTTTCATCTGATAAAAATGAGCAAAATATATTGAAATCAATACTCAATTACTTACATAATTCACCAGAAAAATTAGACCATTTTAGAGCTACTTCTCTCTCTTTCGAAAGCCAGTACGACTTTTCGGCAAAGCGCACAAGCTATTTTTATTTCTTTGATAATTTTGCAGAGAGGAAACTGTTATGCTTCTATGCTTATAATCTTGTCACATTTTTGCTTCCCTTCCCCCTCTCCCTAGCAGGGATCATGCCCTTCAAGGGGAGGCACAGAATGATCTCATGACAAGAAGATATCAAGGACTTATGAGAGGAAACCAGCCTCCCAGCACATGCTCTGCATCTAAATCTAAGTTGACATCCATAGTTTGAAGAATCTTAACTGATTCAATTCTTCAAAGTTAATCTATTCCTCAAGTACAGTATTAGCTGAATCCATAAACCATGGCAAAATTAAAAAAAATTGGTTTTGAACCTCACCTGGAGAATGTGGTCATGGAGAGGACAGAAGAAATGAAATAAGGCTATTTATTCAGATATATTTTTCAAATTAGTATTTAAAAATGAAGACACTAATTTCTTTATATAAGATTCCTTATTATTTCTTACAATGCAGTTTTCAGAATTATGTTAACACTACTCGGAAACAAGAAATTTAGGCAGAGGCAGACAAATCCTGAGAAGTTTTTAAAACTAAGATCTGAAAAGAATTGTTTCCCATTTGAATAAAATCTTCCATATGTCCAATTGCAAAAATAATAAAGCCAAGAAATGGCTGAATATGAATCAAAATTAAAAAGTCATGGTAGTAAAATTTACGCATTGTTTGTCTCAGGAATAATCTATTCTTATAGAAAAATATATATTTAAGAGACATAAAGTTTAGCAGATCACAGGATGCCTTGCTAGTGAAGATTCTTCTTCACTAGCTTTCTTTCTGCTTGCTTGTCCCAAAATGCTTTTTTTTTTCTTTCTGTTTCACTATTAAATATCTTATTTCAAATAATCTGCCTCTTCACATTTCTCTCTTACCCTATAATTATGTCTTTTCCTACATAAAATACAAGACAGGGAGTAGTGAAATAAGAAGCCAGTTGATGCTAGTAATTAGAGATTTTTTGGCATCTAAAACAGGTAATCTGGGGAATAGAGCTATCTAGATAAAAATAAATATTTTATGCAATAAATACAACAATTAGATAGAAGAAAGATCCGACAAAAATAACTGATGGATGGTAAACTCTCCTGATTTTTTTTTGTTTTGTTTTGGTTTTTTTTTGTTTGTTTTTGTTTTTTGCTTTTTGGGCTTGTTTTATTTACTTTGATTAAAAGGCATCAACAATTTAATAAAAGAAGAAGAGAGTGGCAAAATTTATTTTATCACTACCTAGGTAACTTTTACTAGGCTTACTACATATGAATGAAATAACAGTGGTGCAGGTCAGGGGAAATTCAAAATCTACAGAGGGATCATATTCCCATTTCTGTTTTTTTGCAAACATAACCTACTTCACATTGTAGCAGCATGAGAATATAAATGTACCATTAGAAGGAGAGTTTCTCTAAATTTCTTTTAATGGGTTGTCATTAATGCTCAAAGAAAATAGCTATGTTGTATTTTATATAGACTGTCTAGAGTTCTCACAGTATAGATTTTTTTACCAGGCATTTCCTTTGGGAAACTGAAATCAAGTTTAATCCTTGCCTTAATAATCCAGCATTATTGCATAAACTAAGATTTGTGTATTTTTAAGCCAGTCACTTCCTTGAGGCATCAAGGAAACTCAGAACACAATCTTTGGTGCAAGCTTTTTTGTCTGGTCTGTCACTTGCAATATCAGCACACTTTCCAATTACTTCTAACTCCAGTCTGCTCTAAGCATGAAACAAGTGCTTAAGTAATACTGACCTTTAAAATAATTCCTTTTCTTTCTAGGGGCATGTTTGTTTCTTCTTCTAGAAGACAACTATTAGCAATTTAATAAACCAGAACTATTGGCTGGGAAAACAATTACAACAAAATTTCCATCTCACCACTCAAAACGTAATATATTGCTATATATAATTACAGTAAAAGGAGAGTGTAAGAGTTTTATTTAAGTGCCAGTACCAGGATTACTGCTGTCTAGAAGCTGAGCTCTTACCAAGTTGAGTGGCTGAACTAGGAGTTAAAGCCTTTCCCTTGAAATATTTAATTAAGTGCAATATGTTGCTTGGTGTGACATTGATTGGAACTAATCCATAAGTCTAAGGAGTTCACAAGTATATTTGATAATACAATCTCTATAAATTCCCAAAATGGAATGAATAATTCTCTCATCAACATGTTAGATATGCCTGATATACAGCATCAAATCTGGGCTGAATAGAGAACTAGAAGTAGAAATGTCCAGACCACATGACAAGTGCCACCAGTTATACCATCATTCAGGGTTTCCTCTGCTGGATCTCAAGATACCTTAGGAAGGGGCACCTCTTTCCCACTTTAAGCCTCTCTGAGACATCTTTCCAGTAAAAATTCACATTTCCATGAAAATATCTGCCTTTTCAGTTTGGAAAACTGTGCCATTGAGACTTCCTTCTCCACTTACTTATCTTCTGTCTCAGATCTGGACCTCCCCCACAGCCACCAGCCCCTGTTCCCACTGGTGTCTCTGATCCCCCACCTGCTTCCACACTCCATGCTTAATGAATCATAATTATTTTCCCCCTTCCAGTCCATGGCTGCCCTTATCAATTTAATTATTTGTTTATTCTGGTCCAGGAACTATTCCCCTGGGAGAGCTTCCCCCCTTTGGTTCCAGCAACAGCATCACAGCAGCAAGAAAAGTTCCCAGCTTCACTAAGCAAAAGCTGTACACCATAAACATTGCATATTTCTAAGCACAGAAATAATCTGAATCTGAACTATTTTTCACATGTCCTGGGATGGATGGCATTCTTGTATTCTTTCAAAGGAATTTACCAACTGCCTTTTGGCAAATGAGTTATTTCTCCACCATTAACAGCTGATAGCTCTTCTGTATCCCTCTTCTGTGAGACAAATGCAAATTACAGGAGAGAAGTAAAGGAAAGTATTAGAAGCATCATTGTTATCTAGAAAATTATTTCTTCTACATTCGATCTCTGCCATGAAAAGATTCTGTCCCACCTGTTTTCTGGTGATAGGGCTAAGATTTTTCTCAGTAATAATCCAAAGGAAAAATGTTACTAAACCAATGAAAACCTGCTCTTCTCCCTAGAGGATAGTTCTTTTCCTATCTAAATCTTCCTTCTGTGGCTGTAGGAAGCTAGAGCCTGTGATGTGGTATAACTTAGATATCATCTGAGAATTGTTTCTTGCAAATCCTTGCAAATGCTGCTACAATTCTGAGTTCCTGATTTCCATTTTGCAATTTTCAGTCTCTCAAATCAGTGTGTTGGGCCTGTGTCAGGCTGAGTGCCGTGGGGATGTGTTGGAATGCTTGCAAAGCTATGCCAGGACACAATGCTGTGCATGCAAGAGCATTACCAAGAGGCTGCTGCCACATACTTGAGGACAAGGACACCCCACTGATGCCAAGGCACACACTTGCCAGCAATACATCTCCCCACTTGAAAAGCATTGCTGCTGTCTCTTTCTAGCTCCTGATTTAACACACTTGGCACAGCTGGCCCAGCAGCAGACCTGCCAGTTGGTTGCCTGTCACAAGATCAGAAGCAGAGGCAGAAATGCTGGGCTGCACAGTGAGGTTTGCTGGCCCTGTGGCAGGGAAGCGAGAGGTGAGGGACAAAGATTAGTGTCATGCTGAAAATACAGAGCTGCACAGTCACTGTCACTGAGAAGAAACTGAAATTGCTTTTCTTTTTGCAAGTTTATTTGTGAATGAAGTAACTCCTGGAGACTTTAAAATATGGAGTTTGTGCAAAACTTGAGAAAAGAAACCTCCCTGTGATTTTTTTTCCCTCCATGGATATAAGTAAGACATCTAAGTGTCAAGAGGGTCTGAGGCTTGAAAGTGTCAGGTGATCACATAAAATGGGTTTCTAGCTTCAAGTGGTAGGTCATTGTTTGGCAAATCCCTGATTTCTATAAAGGTGGTAAAAAAGGAGCTGAAGCTCAGGGTGCTTTCATAACAACCTGAGAAAGGCTGGAGGCTTGTAATTATGTTTTGGCTTCTGACTTTTTTCTTCCTATCTGTAGCAGTTCTGGAGTACTTTTTCTTCTTGATCTCAGGAATTTTCTCAACATAGAAAAAAAATATCTCTGCTTCAGAATAAAGGCATTTAGCTTAAATTTAAGGAAAATACATGCTCAGCTTATTCAAGTGAACAAACTTAGGAAAAAAAGACAGGATTTAATCTTTGATTTAAAAAAACCTTGGAAGTACAGTTTTATTTTCGTATAGGAGGAAAATAAATATGCTGACATTTTCAGGCATCTGTAGATTACGAACGCTTTCACCCTCTGCCCCCTCCCTTCTGCAACCTTCTCAAAAACCCTTTTGAAAGAGTGTAAAGAACTTAGACTGCTGATGGATGAAAACCAGTAATTTTATAAGATGCTGCATAACTGCTGAATTTGACAAAATATAAACAAAATTGCTGTTTTCCTACAGAGCTCCTATATAAAATGTCAATAGATATGTTCTACTTTTTGGCTGAGGCCATAAAATAATAATAAAAAATTGAAGTTAAAAATTTAAGCACATTAAGCTTTGTAATGAGTAAAAGTGTCTGCCCAAAAAACAGTCCGAATCACATACACTGGAATTCAAAAGACCTGGCATTTCAGAGTACTTAAACTCTGAAACTTCTGACTAGCTGAAAGAATTTCTGAAGTTACGTTTCTGTTTAGATGAAACAAATGTGGCTTTTCCATGAAAGAGCAGTGTTACAGCTGATGGTTCAAAAACAAAAGGCATTGTGTTTGCACTTGATTAAAATTAAATAGTTTTCTTTCCAATTATATACAGTGAAGCATGTTTTCATTTACTATATACTCAATTTTGTTTTACAAGAACACAGATTCAAGTTCTGTTCTGAATGAAGAGACACAGCATGCTTAATATCTGTCACCATTTTGTTTTGTATTTTGCTGTTTACATTTTCACTGTGGACCTTAAAGAGCTCTAAAGAAAAGAAACATTAGTGCTGCAATTTTGCAGAAGCTCAGGGTCAGGCAGCCACAGCAACTGGATCTGCATACAAAGTGTCCTGTCTTTGCCTGTGCACTGCTTCCTGTCACCCTGTAGTGGCATTGAGATATCACAGCATGATAGACTGTCCTAAGTGACTCTACATCCATCAGTAATGTTCATCCAGCCATTCTATAATGTGTGTGTACTTCAAGCTTACATCTACTGATATTCTTATCAAGCAATGGTGTTTATGAAGTATACAGCAATGGGAGTGGTTGTTTAAAGACCAATCTATTCAAAACCACAGATAAATAGATAGATAGACAGAGAGATAGACAGAGAGACAGAATAATGATTTGGGGTATTTTGCATTACAGCAAACCTAGCAGTTAATATTTTACTAAACAACACAGAGGAGAATAATTTGCAAAGCATTTGGTTATTGTATAAAATATCCATTTCTTCCTTCATCTTCTGCTGCATGAAAAGTTGATAATAATGAAAAATAGGAAACAAAGTTTATGTGGGAATAAAGGTAAATTGAAGTCTATAATTATGAGGGTATAAACTTCACAGAGAAACAGTACACAGATTAGAACTTTTAATATCTGGGAACCTGTC
This sequence comes from Peucedramus taeniatus, assembly GCA_013400575.1. NCBI lineage: Eukaryota > Metazoa > Chordata > Aves > Passeriformes > Fringillidae > Peucedramus > Peucedramus taeniatus. The sequence continues at coordinate 22,645 of WBNO01015764.1, forward strand.
TGCAAGGTTATCTTAAAAAAGATATCTTAAAAGGTAATCATCTAGTTGATGCTCATTTTTTCTGTTATATTTTGAATTCTCAAATTTGAATATATAGCAGTTTCTTCCTGAGATTCAGCTTTATTGCAAGCCTTGCAGTGTGTTTCCATCAAGCAAAATTACACACTACACACCTTTTTTATCTAGAAACTTGTTTTGTCATTAATAACATTAAGAAATGTTAATCAGGCTTAAGAAAGCCTTTCTAATATTTTAGCATATTTGTCTCATGAACAATCTATTCTATGTTTTCTTCATGGTTTTAGCATTTCAAACACTGCTTCTAGGTGAGTAGTTCTAGAAATACATTTTGGGTCTGAGATTAAGAGCCAGAAAAGCCAAAGCAAATGCATTGTGCTTTTTTGACTATGTAACTGAAGTCTGTAATTTATTACAACTGATTATTAATGCCATGTAATTAAAACATTGAACCAGTGCAATATACACTGAAAATTTTATGGTTTTGAGGCTATCCACTGTACTTATCCCTTTTACAATAGGCAGAAATACAAAGTTGTGCTATCCACAGTAATTACATGAAACATTTCACCATTATGTAGCCCACTAATTGAAAATTCACCACGCATTCAAACAATTTCAGCTGCAGATTGGACAGTCTTAATGCCCACTGTTAAAACTACAGTTCACACGGGTAACTGGGGGGTTGGCATTGAATGGAATAAAAGAAATTATTTCCTTAATTTTGTACTTGTGAAGTAGAATTGACTTGCCTTCCTTTCCTCCCCGCAAGATGCTGAGTGAAAGGCTGAGTGCAGATTTCCACTTTTTGCTCTTGCTCAAGTGCATTTGGATGACATGTAGATGTTGATAGGGATTATATTCTATCTCTGAACAGGATTCTTTTATAACTAATAGAAATTTTGGTCATTATTAATTATAAATTCAAAAATTATAGAATAATAAATTTTTTGGGTTGGAAAGGACTTTAAAGATCATCTAGTTTCACCCTCCTACCACAGGCAGGGGTACCTTCAACTAGAGCAGGTTGCTCAAAGAAAACTAAAAGATAAAAACTGTTTTGAAGTAATAACATGGACTTCTATAACTAAATTGAAAATAGTGCATTTTTCTATGCTCATTTTTTCTGTTATATTTCTGTCTATATTACTAGCTTCCATTACAAATGGTACAATGTGCAAACTGGGATACTAAAATTGCACAGGAGAAGTTAAAGTCATGTTGAAAACCAGAAGAGATTGGAGATTAATCATACACTCTGTATTGAGGAAGAGTTTCCTTCGCACAGAAGCAAGTCTGAAAATGGAATCAAACAGTACAAATCACAGCCAAAAATTTATAATATTGATCTATTCCAGGAATGTATGCAGAAATCCACAATGATTCACATGGTCAGATGCAGTATCTTCTAAGAATGCAGCGCAAAGAATTTCTCTGTGTTCCCTTAAAAGCACAAACATTCCAGAAAAAAGACTGGTTTGAGATGATTTACCCATACAGGGAGGAAAAATTTACTTCTTCCCAATATTAAAGCACAGCATTTTCAGTTTTAGATATTAGTTACTTTATCTAGATTGTGCTTGTTCTTTGATTATTTGCTAAATCTTCAAAGAAATTAAGGGGATGGAAGTGTTTATTCAGAATTCCGTCTGCCAGTTCCCCTATAAATGTGATAATCTTCAGTTGAAAAATAAATTAGTAAACACACTACATGAGAAAAAATGGCTTCTATAAAAGTCAGAGCCACAGTCTTTTCTCAAGAGTACATCCCAATTTTCATTAATGTTTCCCCATTAATGCATAAGAGTTTAATTTTGTCCCAATGACTTTCTATTATCTAAATAGTTTTGGTCTAAAAAGACAAATGACTTATTATACTACAAGTGAATAATTTGCTTCTTTTCTTAATCAGATATATCACTAATTCTACCTTTCATAAGCAATAATAACTCCTCCCTCCTTCTATTTTAAGTCATAGTATACATTTGCCTAAGTAAGGAAAATGAAATTACCTTCCTTCTACGTTTATTATTACATATCTTCATATCAAAATGCAATTTAGGACAAGGTTAAATAGAATAAATATAGCTTCTCTTTGCTTTCCTCATTTTGTCTATTGCTGTTCTACTGATTTCAACTGACAGGAGCATTGAGCTGGCTGGGAAGCAAGGTAAATGCAGAAGGATCTATGAATATATTATCATCATCTTTATTTAGATGCACCATCAAACCGTATAGAAAGAAAATTACAGCAATTTGGGAATTTTGATAGGCTGAGACCTCACTTGTAGTACAATATTCATTGACCCTGAAATACATGATGTGAAGTAACCTTGAGATGCACAAGCTTCTGTGGGCAACAAAATATCAAATTCACATAAGGAGGCTTCACATTTAAATTACACAAAAAACCAAGATATTTTGAACATACATTAGGGCAGGATATGGTCCTTTGAATGTTATTCTCAATGCTCGTACCAGCAGCAACCGTCATCTGCAAAAGGGGGCAACAGAGATTCTGCTGAATGGAACAAAATTTTGTACAGTACTACAGTATATTTAAATTACACCATACCAACAGATGAATGAGATCATTCAAACAAGCTTATCTAAGAGAACACTGATGTGGCTCAACTGAAATTCACATAAAGAAATTGAAAGTATTGTTACATCTCCTGGCTCATGAAGGACTGAGAACAACCAAATGGTAGATCACTTTGGTGTTCTGCACTGTGTTCACAGAAGTGGTCTCTGAGGCACTGTCAAACAGTCTGATAACCAGGGAGAAACAATCCCAGCTCCATGGCTGATTTCTACCTGAGGTCTCTACATAAAGCAAGAATTTTACCAGTTTGTGAGGTCTGAAGAAAGTAGGACCTTCTCCCCCGTATTTAAACGTCTTATGGAAAAACATAAAAAAAAAATCTATTAAATTATTAGGTACAATTTACCTATTAAATTGCTAATTTTTTCATGCTCAGACTCCCTCCTTCCATCAAACAATCATAAGAGTATAAAAATAGTAGGAAAGAAGCTAAGTGCACTTCAAAAAATCTGGGAGTCCCTTTAGCTTCTGAAGAATGTCTTTTAGCATTGAATGCTGTTTTTCCTCCTTTTTATCACTTTCTAATTTATCTCTACAGAGCCAAATAAATAACAATTTTCTTCAGACAGACCTTGACTAGTAGGCAATCTGACCAGGTGGTATTTCTTCAGATTTCAAAATTTACTTCAGAAGAAATTAACAGCAGACATTTTCAACATTCTAGATGTAAAAACCCCAGCATTTTTAGACTAAACCATTAAAAAATTCCTTTCCACGCTGAGAGCATATGTAACAATACATACAATGTTCATGCTAATTATAGTTGAGCTTAATCATTTCTCAAAGTAAATATTGACCTAAGCTTTATTTCTATGATTATTAACTAACTCTAACTCAATAGAGTAAACCTGTTATTTAAAGCAGGCAAAAATACAGTATTTTTGGATTCAAATATTTTAACATATGGAAAACACAACTTATTGCATGATATGTTTTACAGTGAATTTACTATTATAATTTGAGGAAGTTAAGCCTGAATGTATATTACATTTTACTTTTGCAGTAAACAAAAATGTGCAGATTATCAATATATTAACAACAGCCAAAGACAGGTAACCACGTCCATCTATCTTCAAATCACATATTTGCAATGATCCTCACATTTTGATTTATAACAGTTTTAAATACCTGAAATACTTTTAAACTTTCAGTCTTTTAAAGGAGAATTATGCAGTCATACAAAAAAAATTAAATCTTGAATTTTAGGAAAGACTCCCTGTATGCTGACAAGTTCTTAACTTGTTTCTGTCAGATTTCCCTTCTTTAGATTTACATCCTTAAATATTTGAAAACATTTTTATAATGCTATACTCTTTACTTAAAAGATATTTCACTTCATACAGAGCAGCTACTTTGGAAAATATAATTTCCATGCAGAGCAACTTCATGTTAATCCATGTATCATGTTCAGACGTATTTATACCACCACTGCTGTTCCAGAATTTTTTAAGGAAAACACAATACATATTATATCAGCATGGCACTGTTTTAAATAAACAATACTTCAGCACAAGTAAACACATACATTGTAAATTTTACCCAGTCTCGTGCATCTTTATTTAATCATGGTTCAATGGTTCATAAATTACATCTCAGTGTATAAATATATACACACACATATATATATATATACACACAGACACACAACTACTAAAAATGTTGAAAAAAAGCATCTGAATTAATGTGTAAATAATTCAAAAAATTTTTCATATTTTAATTTCCATATGTCTGAGACATGATTTTTCTGATAATTTTGCACTTATGTTTAAAAAGGTAGATCTACTGTATACTTTTGACTGCTGCATCTGAGCTCTGTTAACTAATTTATTCTTGATGTTCATCACTGTTAACAGCAATATTCTCTGAGTAACTTTATAATAATTTTCAAATTATCTTGTAAACAATTTTACCCTTCTTTCCCCTTGTAAAACTGTGATAAAAGACCTAGTGACAAAAGGTATAAAATGAATTCTGTTGAATTCAATTCTAGCAGCTGATGGGGTTAAAGTCCAGTAATTTGACTCTTCAGGTCTACTATGGGAAACTTAACATAGTTGGAAATGAGTGATCCCTGATATTTCAATGCTGTAAGGCTATTTCCTTATAGCCATAGTAATTTCCTATCCAACTTGACTTTCAATATCCAAAATGTCAAATGTAAGAAAACTGAAAGAAAAATATTCCATTAAAAGTACAAAATGTGTGCATGAATTCTAAAATTGTTTTTCTTCAAACAATCTATGTTGAGGCAAATGCACCACATTGCCATGAAGATTTTACTGGCAATAGTTGGAGGGACAAAAATCAATGAAAGAGTTATGCATTGTAAGTGGTGCAGCAATTCCCATTCATGCATGTTGATGAAACATTTATTCCATTCAGGAATGCATCTATATGGTATAGCATCAATTTAGTATTTTGTACCTTAGTAACTACAACATATTTGAATTAATATTAATGACACTTCCTATTAGAGTTTGGGCTTTCTCCTTTGGAAAATGTTTAACAGAGGAAGAAATTAAAGTTTATCAGAGGAGAAAATAAGGTTAAGAGGGAGAAAAAATTCTGAAAATGAATCTCTAGAACATGCATATATTCTTGCTTGGGATGAGCACTACGGCTACTATTTGCTGTAAACCACATGCAGGGGGATGGATTCTTGACTGATGGGCTCAGAAATGTTTCTAGTCTCCCTTTCATCTTTCTTTTGGATTTCCACATAGAAAAGCCTTGTGTGAGGATATGACACATCTGAAAACATTTTCAGAAAATGCATTACCTATGAAATGCCCTCTAGGCGCACACACAGCCATGCTATACCTCCTGGAGTTCCCCAGACCATGTGAGACAATAATCACAAACAATGGCACACATATGCAGCAAACTGGCCTGCCTTTCACAGCCAGATGGAAATAGGGACAAAGGATATATGAGACCATAATTTCAAGTTTCTGTGGAAGCAATAAAATTAAATTAAGTCTTATGTAATTCTCTAAATTAACCTATGAGAATTAGGTCAAAATTCATTAATTCCAACACTGGTATTCCTACCCTTACAACATGAAGCAACTGCATTTTTAACTAGTTACTTACACTGGGCTTACAAGTGATCTTGTGATCTATCCAGGTCACATGAAAAGAAAATATTTTCCTAAGCACCAGCATCATTATAATCAAAACCTTCTTAGGAAGTCCCCAGTCAAAGCTCTGGTAAAGCAGGAAATCCTGCACTCAGTTATGATATGAGCAGTACAGCTCTAATTTCAAGGCCACATCCAAAATAAGGAGAGGGAATACACAAGAAAGTCAGATTTTATAATCAGCAGTATCGAAAGCTGCTGAAAAATTCAAAGATATTCACTGAATAAACTTAATTTGTTACTATATTGAATGAACCAGGGCAGAATCTTTCCCAGTTCTTTTTGATTCTATAATGTAGATTTCTGACAAGTAGAACCTACTTACAAGAAAATAATGATAATCCTGCTCTCAGAAATAAAAGTCTCCCTTGGAGCAATATTTGTACATACGTATGCACACACACTATGCATAAATAAATATGATATGTTTGATGATTATAGTCTCCAGGGAAAAAAAAAAAAACAAACTATAAAGAAGTAACAAAAACCACCTAAAAGCCATCTATATCAACATAGCTCTCTGGTATATATGTTGACCTGTACACACTTTGTCCATGGGAACACTCCCTCTGAACTACTGGGAACTTCCTATCACTGCACAGTGAAAGCTATATGCAAAAACTGGCAAGATCTATTCCATAAAATCTAATATGTAGAAAGACAGACCTTGCAGTCTGTATAGAAGTCTTGCCACAGTATTGTTACATGACAGAACAATGTATGACAAAACATGACAGAAAATGCTCATTAAATGAGCATTTTAAAGATAAAATAAAATTCAAATATATTTATTTACCTTTATCAAACTAAATGAACTTTCTAATTCTTCTTTGATTAATTCCTTTAAAAATATTTCAATAAAATCACCACAGTTAAAATAAAACCTTACATTTACACTATAAAATATTTAAAATATTCTTGTAGGAGATACTTATTACAATGAATAAAGATTCAGAACAGTGATCACAGAAGCAGACTTTGAGTTCATATATCCATTAAAACATCTTGAGATTGAGCCTTTGTGCTGTACCAAGGCACAGAAATAATTCAGGCATGTATTCCATCATTAAAAATTTACTCAATAATAAAAAGACTTTTAAAGGAACTGTCTGAATAGTTCTTACTCAAAAATGAAAAAATATTGTCTTGCCTTTCTTTCCTAATTGTCAGAATTTCCTCCACATAAAGACTTTTCAGACTAGAAGTTTGTTGCTTGTTTGTTTTTTCTATTACAAGAGCAGAAGACAAAGAACACGCTCATTTCACAGAAGCACAGAATCACCAAGGTTAGAAGACACCTTCAAGATCATTTAGCCTGGCCATCAACAACCCATCACCACCATAATCACCCCTCAGCCATATCCCCAAATGCCAAAGCCAGACACCTCTTCATGAGTGCTTCCAGAGACAGTGACTCCACCACCTTCCTGGGCAACTTATTCCAATGCCTAACCACTCTTTCAGTGAAAAAAATTCTGCTAATATCTGATCTGAACCTCCTCAGCAGTGGCTACTTAAGGCCATTTCCTCACATCCTCTCCCTTGAGACATGGCAGAAGAATTGGATCCCCTCTTGGCTACAACCTCCCTTCAGATAGTTGTAGAGAGAGGTAAATTAACCCCTGAGCCTCCTTCCATCTAAGCTAAACAACTACAGCTCCCTCTTTGGACTTGTGGTTCAGATTCTTTGCCAGCTTTGCTGTCCTTCTTTGAAAATTCTCCAGCACCTCAATGTCCTTTTTGAAATTCCATATTGTGTAAAAATATGAAACTATAAGAACATTGCACAAGAGGAATACAAGACACATTTTGTTGGGTTACTCTGAACAGTGTTATAGTGATTGGTTTTCAAACTAGGTCTGTGGAAATCATGCTGACTACTCTTTTGCTCTGTCTAATGAAGCAGGAACTCTCTGATATTTATGTTCCAGATTCAGTTCCAGGTCATTCTGAAGGGAAGGGAAGGGAAGGGAAGGGAAGGGAAGGGAAGGGGTGAGTGAAAGAGAAAAAGAAAAAAAAAACCAAACTAACACCTACAGTGTTTTCCTGTACTCCCTGAAATCCTGCTTCTATAATCAACCAGACCTGCCCCCAGCCTACAGTACTAATCTCTCTTCTCCAGGCTTTGAGGAAGGAAGAGACAGCAGTTCACACACATGTACCTACTGCCCTGCAAAAAGACAAGTACAGTTTAGGAAGGTGTGTTAAGACTGATGCTAAACTGTGCCCATGGTCCTTGAAGAACAGACCTGCTGAGAGATGCAGGTTAGATGGAACTGGAGCACATCTGAGGAGCCTATATGTGTCTCAGAGAGAAATCTCACAGATCTTGTGAAAGAGAGAAATTTCAAGGATCATAGGGACTATGGGAGTTTTGTTAAAGACAAAACTAAGAAACACATTCAAAACACAGGGAATCATACTTGCTCTAATTTGAAATCTTTGTGTCCTGTAGTCTCATTCTTATTGTACAACTACAGCAGACAGCAAAGCCAAAACCATGGCTTAATAATTCTCTACAGCCTCATACAACTTTGATTGCCCCATAAAGGCCAGGTGAAGCCTATTCAAAATCAGTTCCTGTTTCACCCCTCAGATTTCTACATAAGGAAAAAAACAAGACAGTGAATCACTTATTTTGCGGTAATGCATATTTGCCTCATTTTCCTGAAGACATGTGCCAGCACATCCAGTTTCCTTCAGAGGGACAGTTTGCCCTCTGATCACCTGGAAGCAGGGTAAGGAGAAGCAAATGTGCCCTTGGGTGAGTGCAGAATGCAGCCTCATGCAGCCTCTGGGAGCAGCAAAGCTCTGCCTGGGCTCTGGAACACAGATATTCTGTATGACTGGGAGCAAACAAAAAAGGAGCAACTGGTACCTCATTTATAACTATAACCTCATTCTACAAGCCCAGCAAATATGGCTAACACTGCTAACACAATTTTTTCATAGTCTGTCCCCTCAAGAGAAAATATCTGTACAGATACATAGTTATCTGAAGTCTGGAAAGCATTTTGGTTGAATTGTTCTTAGTTTGATTTTTTCTTTTAAGTGTTTATTCTTCTAGATAAGATACTGTTGGAAAAATTCAGCTTGCTCTTGAAGATACAAATGGGACAGGCATAGATGTGGTAATTCCTTGGGGATTCAGTCCTACTCTGTTGGATCAGCTTCCAAGCAATCCATCTCATTGTACAGCACTTTGCAGGTCCTGAACAGGTCAGGGCTATCACATAAAATCCTGCTGACTTAAAGAAATTATTATATAAAATAATCTGTATTATAACTTGCCACTAGATTTGCTTGGGACTTTGCAAGTATAGCTCTGAGAATATTTCTTTGATTAACAAGCTGGGATACATGTGCAATGTTTCCAAGCACTCTGCTGGTTTTGCTTCATTTACTTTTTCATGTGAGTGTTAACTCACAGATTTCACGTACAGTATTTTTCTTTGCATTTAAATATCTCTTTCCCAGTTTTTTGAGATACCAAAAGACACCCAAATACCAAACAAACATACAGCAGTGCAGTGATACACTCACAATTTACACACGGTTTCCAGAACTGAGTGATTATGATGCTGAAAAGTGGCATAACACACAAATTTACAAGATTTTGGTCTTTTTCTCAGTTGTTCAAAACCATTTGGGCAACAGCCAGATGTCAGAAATCAGCTTCACATTTGAAATGTGAAACATCATTTGAAAAATGAGCAGTGGCAGATGCAGGCAGTGAACCTACACCTTGGAAAGACAGACCAAAGGTGGAGGGTATCAGTAGAGAGGAGTGGAATCATTTACTTACAAAATAAATAAGAAACTCTAAGTGAGGGAGAGCCTGAACCAGAAGCCTCTTTTTTAACTATCTTCTGAAAGAATCTGAAAATTAGAGTATCTATGGGATTGAAAACTATTATTTGCATTAGACCTTAGATACAGCTTCACCTTTTTACATTGCAACAGAGCGCGGAAATCATGTCGGGATCCTTTAAATAATTTAATCTTGGTGCATTAACTAAATAACAAAGCAACTTTTTGACCTGATGTCTCTGAGGTGGGACTCTGAGCAAGGGATCCCCCATGATTTTATACCCTCACAGTCCAAGTGCAGCAAAGCCTGGGGGCTGTGGGTTCCTGCCTGGTCTCTGAGTTTCCCTCCCCAGGCACTGAACCTGCACACTGAGCTACCTGCTCTGAATGTATTCCTCAACACTATCTTCGGGTGAAATGCACATAAAACTGGTTATTCCTCTCCAGTAAACAGTTGAAATGTAGATTTCTATATTTGACAACTTGCCAAAGTTCAAGAGGTAGACAAGTCAGTCTTTCCACAAAAACTTTCATGAGAAACAGTATTAAGAAGAATACATTAAAAATGAAATGAAATTCTAATTTTAAAGGGAACAACTGAAACAATTTTGATTTAAATTAAACATAAATCTTTGCAAGTGAAGAAAGCAGACAGGAATATTTGTCTTTACATATTAAACCAGCATGTTTATCCACAAAAACTTTTTAAAACTGTTTTAAACTGTAAGTTTTGACACTGGTTTAAAGCTCAGCATCACACTGACTGAAAGCTCCAAGAAAAAAATAAGCTTTGGGAACTTTTCTTTTCTTTTGTTTATTTTCTCCATATGCAACATTCCCTTCAGCTACTTGAAGCATAAATCAGACCAAATTTCCTCACAGAGTATGTTGGAAGAGCTACATCTTTTTATTGAAAATAAACAGAAATTGAAGTTGAAAATCTGTTGAAAATAATGACAAGGTGCTTGAAGTTGTGTATACCAGACAACTTGAGGAAAATGAGGGAGACAGCTGGATACATCCATGATCCCTGTTTCCTTTGCTATGCTGCTACTAGTTCCTGATGCTGCTGCAGGGATCAAGGAGTAGTCTAGGAAAGAAAGGTTTCCTGACACCTATGATCTTGCTTCTTTGCACACAGATATTTTACCAAGAACATGATTTTCAAGTGTATCATTACCATGCCCATATAAAACTAAGACAATAGCACAGCTTAAAACACTAAATTCAAGAGCACAGACTTTACTGACTACAATGAACAGAATGTAATAAAAAGAGTAAAATACTACTCTGGCAACAGTTATTCAAACAGCCAAAGAACTGACATCCAAGCATCACTGGATAAATATTGGCTGTATTTTTTTCTGTCTCACTTCTACAATAACAGGAAAGCCTCCAGATCCAGGCAAAAGCAATCTTTTCGAGTACATCAAACTGCAAATATAGACAATTGCACAAAACACAGGATCTACTTTGCAAAACAGGTATTTTGCGGATTAGTGTAAAAATCCAAATTTAAAACATGAGGATCTGACAACACTACTAATAAAATTTTGTAATTTTAATAAAAATTAGAATTGTTTGACATTACCTGGGGCCTTAAAAATACAGCTTTCCAATGTTTATTTCTTAAAAATCAAAATTTTACATCTTATCATCAGACACTCACTGAAAAGTCAGCGAGTGTCATATGATTACACCTGTACATTATGTGTCCTTCAAATATTACTTTTATAATCTGTAAAGTGTTCATAAAACATGGAGAGAAAGGGAGAAGAAAGATATGAGCTAGTAGGGCCCAGAAGAATCCCCATAAAACTCATAGCAAGCCATCATGATGTAATGAAGATCTCAGCTTTGTTAGGAGAGCAAATTTCCTAAGAGTTGAGAAAGGGCAGATCAAAGAATCAGTTAAAAGACCAGAGTTCCAGAGAAGAAACTGAGAGAGCACAGATTAGTAACTACACACTGTGACAGAGGATCTGTACGAAGAAAGATGAAATTGAATGATGTGCACACCTTATCTAATTTAAATGTAATTCAGAGTACTTGAATTTAAGAGCTCAAGACTCCTGACCCTTGAGGAAGAAAAACAGGTTGCTTCAAAGGTGACTCAATATCTGAGTGGATTACCTAAAATTAAATGGTTTGAATGCCCTCTCTCTAGGCCAAAAAAGCACCAGCCTTGCTTCCTAAGGAATTACAAGTATAGACAAGGCATTTTGTTATTTAATTGCATTTTTTCTTGGCAAAGCAGAACTCTTTGCTTCCAAAAGTTGTTTCCTCACCTTCGTAGCATCATCACTGCTCACTGGCAAGCACAGGGAAGGAAAACTTTAGCAGGTGCTAAATACCGTGGACTTTCTGATTGGTGCTGAAGATCATAGAACCCTGTAATGGCTTGGGTTGGAAGGGACTTTAAAACTCATTTAGTTTCAACACCTTCCACTGGACGATGTTGCTCAGAACTCCATCCAATCTGGCCTTCAACACTGCCAGGAAGGAGGCATCTACAGATTCTCTGTGCAGTCTGTTCCAGTGCCTCACCAACCTCACAATAAAGAATTTCTTCCTAATATCCAGTCTAAATTACTCTCTTTGTTTGAAGCCATTCCCCCTTGTCCCTTCCTGTACATGCTCTTTTAAAAAGTCTCTCTCCATGTTTCCTGCAGGCTTTGCTCAGGTACTGTAAGGCTGCAGTTAGGCCACCCCAAAGCCTTCTCTTCTCCAGCCTGAACAATCCCAATTCTTTTAGCCTTTCAGCACAGGAGAGCTGCTGCACCCCCTCTAATCATCTTGGTGGCCTCCTCTGAACTCACTCCAACAGGTCAATGTCCTTCCTGTGCTGGAGAACCACCAGATCTCTGACAGAGGGAGGCTTAGCTGAGTTTCCATCTCAAAATAAAAATGAGTTGCTAAGTATTCATAAAGCATACATTCAGATACCAAGAGAAGGTCTTCTCCAAAGCACCAGTGGCAGCAGTACTTTCCTTAGAGTTCACACTCTAATAATAAGTTATAGGTTTTAACTATAGCAAATTTGTTCCAGTTTGGAAACACTTAACTACTCCCTCCCTCCCCCCCGCCACCAAAATTACTCTCAATAATAAATCCTTCCACCATGATTTTCTGTATTTTAGATGCAAATGAAATTAAAAGCTAATTTTAATGTAATGTGCAATATCACAATTCCACAGAAAGCACAAAAGAAAATATGTCTCATAGGTATTAAGAAACTGCCAAAAGCAATTACAATTGCAAATATGCAGATGACAGTAAATTCACTAAAAAAGATATTGTAGATTGACTGCCAGCTACTAGCCTCTGGAAAACAGATAGTAATTCAAACTCCTACAACTCGATTCAAGCAAGTTTTTATTTTGCTGTGATCTAAACTAGGCTGCATCACCTTGCACATACCAGCAGTTAACAGTGTGCCTAAAGAGTCACCCTGGTTAAGCAAACTCACAGGAATGTCTGAAAAGGAGTATCTGATAAGCAGTGAAAACAGCTCTTGCACTTGGTAGGGGGAAGGAGGAAGGGAAACAGAGACAATTCTCTTCCAGTTTCTGTTTGCAATGGATGCACAGCTGCCAAGCCCACATCTTGGGAAACCCATAACATGATGTTCCCAAAATTAGAAAGCCAGAAGTGCCAAGGGGATAGTCACATTCTAATTTTGAATATGCAAATGCAAGTGTTTCCCTGGCAAGTTGCCTCCGATTGTGAGAAAATATATCCAAGGGTGACAGGTCTCTATAGGCCTGAAGACCTGACTTTTGAAATTAGTCTTTCTGCTATCAACAGGAAGGGAGCAGGGCAATGTAGTGTCTCTTGTAACTAAAAACTACCTTGAGTTAGCAGTTACTTCACTGATTCTAAGGTGTATTTCTCTAATCATTATAATTTTCTGGATATGGAAGAGGTCTTCTGTTAGGATGCACTGGGAATTTTTCCTCCCTCCCTCCCTTGTAATTTCAAAGTATGATTAATTCCTAACTTTTTTTCCATTTATTTGTTGCTTTCATTTTGGTTCATGAGTGTTCATGACATTAATTAAAATGGGACACTACAATTTTTTGAGTTGAAACATTAATTAAAAAGTGTAGCAATATTCACAGGAAATAAGCTCGGGAAGAGTTGGTTACCAAAACGATGACATTTAGTCAATACTTTATATTTCAACTTAATGTTACAATTGAATAAGTCGTGTTCTGAATACACTTATTTTTCAACAATAGGGAAAAGCAAATCTATGAAGAATTTCAGCATATGTATATTAACTATAACATTGTCTCCAGTCAATGGCATGGCTTCTGTACTTGTATGCATCAAAGGAACACTGGCAGAAGACATGGTTAATTATATGTGAGTCAGAAGGGTAGTGGTTTTAATCATTAACTTGACATTAGTTGTAGAACAAAGATACATCATTATATGCATATGCATACATTCCTTTGATAGTCACAGCTATGGCTGTCATGTAACCATACTTAACAGAAGAATTGTCTTTTTTAGCTCAGAATCCCACTCTTTTGTCAATAGTTCTCCCTCTTTTGAAGTAATTTTAACAGCTTTATTGTTTTACTCATTCATCAGTCTCAAATAAAATGATGAGTTTCATGATAAGCATCGATAAGAAAAAAGAAATCCAATACATTTTGCAACCCTATGTGATACTGAGTAGTTCAAGAGTTTATAGTGAGAGAAATGCCCCAGTGCTTCTACAATAATATGGGAATTTTAAGGAATCATAGTTATGATTTCATGTCAATGTGTTTTGCAAACATACTCTGTTTCAACCATCATCTCAGTAAAACTGAAAACTGAACATTTTACATGCAAATTTGCTTAAGCAAGTTATGTGGTTATGGAGCTTCTTCAGTTCCATAGTATCATAAAACTATGCTCATAATTTGGGTTTGCTGTTCAAGAGTTTCCATGCACTTGAAATCCTGCTAGAAACTATTGAATTGTTATTAAAAAAAATTATATGCATGAAATTCCAGTGCAAGTTTAGTTATCACTCCAGCATTAAAGCTGCCTGTCCCCCACTGTGACCCTGAAAGATCATCTCTCTTTTACTTCTCCCTTAATTACTAAAAGCATTTCCACTACAAGACTACAAGTCAAGATTTAAAGGATAAAGCCTCCATGTCATGTCCCACAAACCCACAGTTGTGATCCCACAAGCCAGATAACCCTTTAGGCTGTGGCAAACTCAGAGTGGAATTGTTTTCCTCTTCCACTTTTGTATCACACTGCCAAACAAACAGATCAATTATTCACTGTCACTGTAACAGTGACTCCAAGGTGATCAGATATTGCAATGATGGGCTGGTAAGAGACTCAGAAAAAATGAAACCTTCTGCTTTTCGCTTTCCTGAGGAATTAGAACCCTTTTCTCTTTTCCAGTTTTTCTAAGACTCATTAATTTCTCTTCATATTTGAACTTCCCAACAGAATTTTGCCAAATTGTAAAACACGGAAAGAGTGCAACTGGTGCCTTTCCTGAAAATCTCACTCATATAAAAGCCTGGTTGAGTCTGTTACTCCAGTGATTTTATGGTTGTAAGTTTCAAAGAGTGAATGTCAATTAATAGCTGTGGGCTCCTCTGTAGCCATCTATTTTTAATTCCATCAGAGAGGCTTAGCGTTAAACATGTGATGGAAGAAATGTTAGTCAGAGGAAAGCAGATGGGATAGCTAATTTTTCTTTCACAGTGTTTACACAATGATGAAATTTTTTAAACTCTCACAGCAGAAAAGCAAGAATACCCCACTCACACATAGCAGTATTCCTCAGCAGCCTTTAGACAGGAAAATGCTAAGTTCTGACCTGGTTTTATCATTAGGTAGCCTGGCAATAGAATGTACCAGTAAAGGTATGAGTCTACAGTCAGTGCCAGTAGTCCTCAAGCTTCAGGTGCTGCTCAGGTGTCCAGGCTGAACACACTCTGGTGTGTTCATCTGGAGCCTCCTGCTCCCTCAGTGTATGTGCAAACTGCACACAGAACAAAAAAGTACATTTTATAACTTATTCCTTATAGATATAAAAGCAGGCAAAGAGTAAGAGTTAACAAAAAGAGACTGTACTGACCAGACACAGAAATGGAACAAAATATGCCAGCCGTGAGAATGGCTGTGTTGTGCCATGGAAGACCCCTGAATTTATTCTGAATTACCTTGCTCCAGAAGGGAAAGCAGCATAGCTGTACCAGTGGTGTATGATGCCTATGAAGAAGGAGCACTCACTAACCCAGGAATAACCACAGAATAACCTGATTTTGGATGCAAAGCAGGGATTTCTACATTGCTCTGCACCATGCTATGCTGAAGTGTTAGCTTCCCTGAGACTGCAGTCAGCCGTATAAATTCATGGGGCTCCAATAGAGAAGATGAAATTATTCACATCTCATAATAGTTTGTTTCTAAGATCTTGGATGACTCAATTGACTCTTATTATAACCTTCAAAGTTAAAAAAAATCAGAAACTTGCATTTAAAAAAACATAGAGATTCTTAAGTAAAGCTTGTTAAAAAAGATGTAATTTCAATAATAATATCAACAAATTGCAATAAACATGTTGCAAATTAATGTTCTGTTTGCATATAATGATGCAGATAAGAAATAATCCCTACAACCGCCAGAAGAGTAAAAGAATCTACAGTTCTGAGGCAGTTCTGCTGAATTTTAAGTCATATGGAACACAAACACTAAACCCTTGCATGTTATGTAGAATAAAAACATGCCACCCACATGAGAAAGCCTCTCTGAAAGCTCTAAATTCAAAAGGCAGGTAAGGCAATCAAATAAACTCAGAGTATGTGATCTGATCACTTGATCATCAGTAAAGAAGATGCAGACTGCAACTTAAAGCTATGTTGCTTATTGCTGAAGAATTCCCTTCAGATTTGTCTGCTGTGTCAACAGAAGTGCAAAATAGTGGAAAAACATGAATGAACCACACTAATTTTTCACTTTCAGGATCAGTAGAAGCAAGTTCATCTGTTCTGGAGAAGTGAAACAAGAAACTCTTAAACAACTTCAGGAATATTATGAATAAATTCATGAATTATCAGAGCTCCTGCCTCACATATTTACTTATTTGCAATCATGTAAGAGACAAACAAACTGCAATTTTTGCTTCTTCATGAGTATCATTTCAGGTTACTTATAAATGCATTCTGAAACCTGATTTCCAGCTTTAGGGACACATAAACCACAAGAGACGTCCTTAAATCTTTCAGTGGTTGGGCATAATTTTAAGATAATTCCAAATAAAAAAAAATTTAACCTTTCTCCAGAATTTCCAAAATAGAGCTCTGTGAACTATCCAAGGTATCCTGGTGATGAAAAGAATCACTTTTGCTCAAAAGATTATTGCCATTAAATGGGTTTAGAACAGATATATTCAGTGCTGCTCCTTTCAGGAAAAGCTGTTGACAAATACCTTCCAAATGGTTGATTTTATAGTCTTTTAGTGCTCAAGATTATTTAACAAATAAATATCTTGTCAGAATAAGCAGCACTACTGCCAACTCACCTCATTATTTTTAAGAGAGAAAAAATACAGTTCTGTCACACCAAGAGCTGTAACCAATATATACATTCTGTGGAGTTAATACACAATAATTTATAGACCTCCAAAAGTACCAAAGCATGAGGTGGTGATAAAAAAAACAACAAACCATGTTTCATTTGGATCTGATAATTTCCCAAACACACAAGGATACTTTGCTGTACTTGGTGCACCAGCATTCTGAAACCATACTCAGGAGAAAGGGCCAAACCAGAGCTTTAAAACAGATAAATCAATTCCTTAAAAGTGGAATACTCATACTAATACTGCTACTACTAATAAAAAAATTTAAATTCACCCTTTGTGATATTCAAGAATTTGTATGTGTACTTTTTTCCATGTCACTTCCTGACACTATATGAAAAAACTTGCATGAAAAATCTACTTACACTTTGAAAGGGGAATGAAGTGTCATATCTTCACCTGCTCATGTTTTATTATGGTTTTGAATACTTAAATCTTCCATTGTTCTTTATCTTCCAAATGACACGCTGCTGTCACTGCTGTCTAATAGGATCTTGTCTCTCCTAAATTACTTTTGACTATTGAGATTTTAGAGTATAAATTGTAGTTCTAGAAACAAGAGACATCCACTGATGATAAACTAAATAATGAAACATGTAAAATGCCTTAAAAACCTGGAAGTTCCAGCCATTTTTTTTTCCAAGTACAATAAGCATTACATGTCTTACATAGTAATGTACTCTTTTCTGTGTTTCCATCTCTATTCCATCCTTCCCTTAATTTGATGTGCCAAGTTTTTACACCATGCACTCTTTGTAGTCAGGATTACTTTTTTACCATGCCTGGAACAGTGGGACCATGTGCTTAATTAGTAGTATCACCAATATTGAAGAGTGTATATGTTGTGTTGTGTTTAATATGCTTTTTATAATTGTTCCGTACCTTGGTTTATCCCAGAGCATTTACAACATGTATACACTATATAGAGCCCCAAACAGTCCCAATGTAAACAAGAAGTGCAATATTTCTGAAGAGAACAAACTTTGTAGGTCACAATGATGAAAGTATAAAAATATTCTTTGTAAATATTACAGTTAGTTCAAGGCCTTTACATGAGGTATAACCTTCTAATAAAACCTTAAAGAGAGATGGATTAAGAGGAATCCTGCAGATTAGGGATCTGTAAAATCATGAGGCAGAAGAGGAGCAGCAGGCAGCATTTCTGGGCCGGGCTGATTACTGCTGGCCAGCCACCCATCATAGACAGCTTCACTTCTGTGCTTCTGAAGGAGTTAAACAACTGCAAGGTTGAATATTGAGTTGGGACACATAGAAAAAAGAGGAAAAGTCCTTTGTATAGGTGTTCAGTTTGTAGATAATTGTTTCTGACATAGAAAATTAAAATGTATTGAACTGAAGCATTTGCACAGTTAGGGTAAGCCTGAAAATATAGACTGGATGGTTTAATCTTACTTCACAGCTCAAACCACAATTTATAAAAAACTTAAAAAGCCCAACAAACCAAACAAAGCAAAACATTGTGAGAGGCAGTGGTTCTAGGAGTGTTTCTCAATTTCTCATTAAGTACATGATTAAAAATATCCACTTCATTATATATCTTATGCCTCTACTACATCCATCATATCCTGAACCTTCTCTGGGCTCACATAAAAGCTCAGAGGAACTCAATCTAAAATAAAAAGTCATAAACAATGTAAACTAAAGCTTGCATTCTACTTTATTTTATAAATTAAACCCAAAATATTATGTGCAGAATTTCTCTGAAACCAGATTTATCTAGAGGAACAGAGAGCAATAATCAAAATCGTGATTTTACTTTTCTCAAATATCATAAATCATTTCACCCAGGGATAATTTAAACACCTGAGAAATCTCCCACTTAGATTCATAGCCCTTATGAATTGGTACTCTTTCCACTTTGCATTCTCTAGCAGCCTTGAAAGTCATTTTCCAATGGCCTGACAGGCAGCGTTCCCTGCCCACTTCCCCTTACGCTGCTCTTACTGCCTCTGGCCTTTCCTGAGGCCTTGGTGTCAATTAACCCACGATAAATTTCCTAACCTGGCTTGCTCATGCCTTTGGCTTGCACACACTCTGTGTCCAGTATGTAGCACAGCACAACCAAGTACTTGGCTGGGGCCCACAGGGACATTTCAGGATCAAGTCAAGGAGAGGTAACACAGATGCCACATGTTCTGTGATCACCTTTGTGTCCCCTTCAGGAATGTCACTGTTTTACAACTTTATGCTACCTTAGATGCTTAGGCATCTCAGATACTTTTAAAAACTACACTACTCCTTATTTAGATTTTTTTTAGTGTAGTACTGGGATTTCAGTTTTTATTTGAATATACCCTTAAAAAAACTTGCATATGTAGCAATATGACAGTGGCCACTAATACCTCACTGAATAAACACTCATGCAAATCCCAGCTGTAAATATAGGTTAAGTCTTTATATTGTTAAAAGGGTATCTTCTTAAGTACAAATCAGGGTTCTGTGTGCATCTGCTTGACTAACATAAAAACCTGTCCATATGTTGTTACAAGAATTTTTAACAGAACAATTTTATCGTGGAATTAAGTCAAACAGACAGACCATAATAATACAACTATGGGATATAAGCCATTTTTAATTGAACATTGCTACTGGCAGCATACTTAACCCTCTTATGTTTAGAACAAAATGACATAGATTTAGATTTTGCATTTAATAACAATTTATTTCCCAGACACCCTCCTTTTGTAACCTCTTTAAGTCTTTCAATTCCATCAGATTTTGAAGGAATAAGCTACTAATAAATGCAGTTTTAGATCTATTTAATTTAAACACAGAAATAAGTAGGAATATAGTTACAGGAATTCCCCAGGAAAATATTTCTGTGGTTTAACTTCTAATCCGTTTTTATTTTGGGATTAATGCAGATAGCATCAAAGCATCAAAATGAGAAACAAGCTGCATACTCAGTTCAGGTATTCTAGTAAAACAGCACACAGCCTGAAAAGTAAACAGGAAATATTTTCAGTTTGGAGACTGCTTTTGAATTTTGGTGCTTGAATATGAATCTTCTTCTGTGTTACTCTTCCTAAATATTTATTTAGAATGCCTGATGTCTAACAATATGGAACTGTATCAACACTACAAAAATAATTCAAACCTTGTGTTAAAGTCCATAAATACTCAAAATTACTCATATCAATTAAACTATAAGAAATATGTACATATGTGTAGCTAAAAACCTTTAGAGCTTAATATATATTACACATTTCTTATGAAAACTGAATAAAGAACAAATTATCAAAAATTTTATTGACAAATAAAGGAAAATATGATGAAAGATACTCAAAATGCTAACAACACACAAATAAAAATAACAAAAAAATTGTTCCTACAGACACTACAGTAGGTATTACAACTGCTCTTAAAAATCACTGAAAAAGTAATTCTAATATGAAAAATATACTTCAGCATAAAGGTATAGAGAAATCCACTACATGCTGGTTGACATCAGAATCTGAATTCAGAGACTTTATATTTATCTGGGTCTCTGAGAATAATTAACATTTTGGAATCAAAAGGAAGTCAGTGCTAATGGGGATGATATGCTAAGTGCAATATATTGCACCTGTGCTGTTGATATCAGAGTTCTACAGAGGAGAAAAAATAGTTTTCCCTGAAGTGCATGTGTGTGACTCACAATGTGTGCAAGAGACAGACCACTGAAGTGTGAACGTGCTGTTTATACCCAGCTTCTTTAAAGAGAACAGATGCTTCAAGATTATTTTCAAATATATATTACTATATATATAAAAAAAATAAGATGTCTGTAATACTGTGAGAACAAGAGGCCACATTTAGCTAATGATTTTGGTTTTAATTGTCCCTTTCATTTTCTCAATCTACAAATGAATAATTTGCATTTACCTTTCTGTTTAAGTAGGTGTGGATAAATTTGAACTTCCTCCATCAGTAACATGCAGTAATACTCCCCAGTTACAAATGTGCAAGCATTCAGTGCAATTTTCAGCGTGGTTTTAACATACAAAGCTTTTGGTGTAACCTCTTGGTCTCTCCGTATCAGGTGCCTGACAACACAGCTGGAAACTATGATGGTAACAGGGAATTACAAGGCTGAGTCTATTTCTAGAAGCCCATCATTTGCTCTACATTAGCTGGCCCATAGTATTCTCCCTTGGGGAGCTGTACTGCACTTTTCTCGCTCCCACCTTAACATGGAAGACCCTTGAAACCTATAATTTGGATAACCTGAGGAAATGCTGCTGCAAAAAAAGCTAATCCCATTTTTGCATTATTTGCAGGATTTCTTCCAGGCTTAATGTTTTCTCTTGTTTCAACAAGAGCATAAGTTGTTCTTTAAATCAGTAATTGGTTTTAGATGCACTCCATTCTATCAACTAGAAGATATGGGTAGTTAGCATTACCAACAGAGGAATACAAAAAGAAAATAAACATGATAAAATCGTGTTCAAAAGGCTGTTAGGTTAGCGTTTTTTATGTAATAGCAGATCATAATCAATTAGTTTATTGTCTTAATAAAGATTGTTTTTATTTCAGGAGTATTCATTAGGACATACATATGGAACTCTGCTATGTATAAACTGTGAAGCTGAATGGGCTTTCTTTGCTATTTCAAGTCTTAAGTTATATAATATTCCTCATAGGTATTATCTGCCTTTATGGATTCCCAAATTTTTATCATCTGACCTGTGCCAAACACAAGAATCTGAGCACTGAAGGACATTTGACTTGATATATTCAACATCAGATCGAATTTCAGACAGTGTAATTCTCCCTCTGGAGTGCTTACCCATGACTTGTTGGCAATACCACAGCACCCATCACCAGCTCTCAAAACAGAACAAATGTAATTTGTACTAGTTTTTCCATTAGCTGTACTCCACAGTAGTATTCAGCTTTAAACTTCATATTCCATCTGCAGAATTTTACTACCACAGAGAGTCAGCTACTGTAGTAACAGATATTGCAGCAGAGGAAGCCAGGCTGTTGTGCTTTGTGTAAAAGGGTCATAGCTGGCACACACAGAAAGTCTGCAATATTTATGTAGAATTTTCTTCAAAATACATGCACAAACACATCAGGGAGAAACAAAACTGGAAGCTTGTTCCTTCTTATTCAGACAGATGAAGGTAACCTTATAATCAGAGGAAGGTTGCACATTTACTATCTCCTTGTTCTGCAATCCCAGGTCAGCCTACAACAGTAAAAAGTCTCACAGATTACAGAGTGGGTGGAGCACTGTTCTTTGATGCATCCAAGATGCTCTGTGTTCAATTGTTTCATTTAAATACACAGTAAGCATAGGCAGTATAGAATTTATTTGGTTTTCCAATCATATGCAAAGTTAGCCAGAACTTGCCAGCTCAAGTGAGATTGAAGAACTGGTCAAGTTTCTGCAGTCTCAGAGGAATCCTAAGGTTACAAGGAATGTTGGAGGAACTCTTAGGTTACTAGGGCGTTAACTAAGTAGAAAATATATGATGGAGGTATTATTAGGAGCTATAGATCAGCACTTGATTATTTTATTATTTTATCACATCTGCTGCTTCCTTCCTTACCCCTGTTGCTCTTTAATTGTTGCAAGTGAACTCCTAAGGCTGTTTTTCACCTGCTTGTAGCTGTTGGATTTTCTCTGGCAAGAAGGAAACCAACTTCGTTCAAGAGCAAGTCCCTCATCACAGGAAGGTTCTATTAACTACAGCAGCATCCCCAGCACATGATATTTTTAACTGGTTTTCAGAAATACATGAAAAAAGCTTCCCAAAAAAATCACAAGGTTTTTTAATCTGCTTTTGACTTTCACTGCACCACAAGACCAGTTAAAGTCCATTTCAAAATGAAGATGACTCACGCTCCAGTTCCCTTATCAAAGAAATATTCTGACTGAAACTGCAATTTACTGCTGGCAGTGATGAGGACAGGAATACCATTGGCAAAGGTCTTCCCATGAAATTTAGGGCATAGCTGGATTAATGGAACCATTCCTACCCTCTTAGTTATCACCTCTTGCTTTCTACAAACATTCTTACACTTTAAAGCACTCTTTATAATTAATAAAACTAAAACAGGTTTTTTCTTACAAAAGAGGTTGGCACCTGTACTCATCAGGGGACTTTGACAGCCCAAGTTCTAAACACATTCCTGCATTGTGTTTAGCAGAGGCCACTTTCAGCAGATGACACTCAAATTCACAGTAGAAAAGCTGATAGTTATACTGAACACCAATTTCCTAAATTTAGCCTTAAGTACTTGTTCTGCAGGAAATAGGATGTGTTTAGGCAGGAAATTTTGGGATATCTCATTTAAGAAATGTGTTAAGAAAGAAACTTTAACACTATTACAGTATTTTATAAATCCAAGGACATAGCTAGTACTCAGAAGTTTTCCTTGCAGTAAAACAAATACTGCAAGTGAAATAGAATGGATCACAGACTTAATGTATACATTGTGAATTCATATATACACCCCTTCCCTAAGCACAGTTTACTTGCTTCCTGAGGAAGCAGTGGAATATATGTACCATATTACAGTAGTGGATTTAGCAGAACATTCTGAAGGCTACCTGATCAAGCAGATGATGTGTAGCTTGGAGGGACAGTATTTAATTTAAAGCATGCTCACACTCTTAGAATTGCAAGGGGACATTTTGGCAGACACACACTATTTGGTGCTACTTCCACCTTCCTAGCTGAAAGCAAAAAAAAAAAAGTCTTTGCACAGAATTCACTGCCATAAGGTAATGTGTAATTCAAGTAACCATGTTGATGCTGAACATACAATGTAAAGACATTAACAACAGTATCTAAATACAATTAGAAGAATTAGCATTTCATGCACTGTATGAATGACATTTATTAATTATTATATTAAGCTGTGAGATCATCCTGTGTCCTGCTGTGTTTTTTTACACATGCATTACTGAATTCTATATGGAACTTCTAGCCTCATTCATTATTTTTAATACCTAGTAAATACAATTGCTCTGAATGTGAACAATTGTCTTTTACAAGAAATGTTTAACGATAGAAGTGTAAAACTGATTTTTAGGAGAACAACTATACTGCACAGAGAGCAAATGTAAATACAGTGTTAACCAAGGCAACTTCTAGAAGGAGGCAAGATGTGCAAATAACAGTGGAGCCAAGCTGAGATTGCTCAATGTCTGTCTCCCTACAGCTGATACAGAGTGCCCACTCTCCCATCTGTCTCAAAACAGATATATCCATTTGGGAGGTATAATCTATAAACATGGACACCAGCGCTCTAACAGGAAAAGTGTCATAACCGACATTAATGTTCTCACAGGTACACTGGTCTAGTTTAGTCTCAATAGCCAAGTCCTATTCCATTCCCACATGCTGTCAAGACTGTAGTTTAAATAAATTTTAATTCTTGTAGACCTGAACAAGGTGGTGATAATGACAGAGAGAAGAGGATGGCCAAACTATGTCTCCTAAAGGAGGCATAATGAGTACCTAATTAATAATCAATACAGTCAACCTTAGATCTTCTATGAGGATGTAGTGCATACCACTAGATTGTTCTCACTCTATCCACAAATAAAATAATTCTGAGGCATTTTTTAACTTAAAAAATCCATTTATTAGCTTTTATATGCTGTTTCATTAACAATTTTCATATACAGTTGCTCCTATTATTTTCTTATTAGAACATATGTAATTCATAGAAAATGAATAGTGTATTAATGTTACAGACACTGAAACAGTGGAAGTGTCAGAATTATTAGCCTAACTACAGAATAGCATCAGGAGAAAATATATTATATAAATTTTTGCCTGTCCTCCCATTGTCTTGACAGTTAATCTGCAGCAACACCTACTTCCTATCAGTTAATTTTATCAAAACATAAAAAAAATGAAACCTCAGAATATGAAGAGGCTTAGAGGGAGATATTCTTGGGAAAGGAGGCTGTATCTAATAAATAAGAACTAAAAATATACCCAATATAAGGAGAAAATGGAATCAGAGTAATGAAAACTGAACACTAGTTGCTCAGTATGGAAGCACTGCACTGTTGCACAGAGGGATATCCAAGAGTGTCACTTCATCACGTAAATCAAGTTAGTACATAAAAAGTCAGCTTTCATTTTTTAATACAGTTGCACAGGTCAGTTTTTACAGAGATAAACAAACTTTTTTTTTTTTTTGGTCAAAAATACTATGACTTTGAAACTCAAGGAAGCTTGCTGGAGATCAGCTTGGAGATCAGAGTCTCCCGTAGTCTCTGAGCAGCAGGAGCTCAGTGCAGCTGTGCCAATGCACTGTGTGGGCACAGTGAGCATGCTCTGCCTCTGAGAGAAACTCCCATGGCACCCAGAAAATAACCCACAAACTTACAACTTTTATGAAGTGATGGGCAAACATTTGCCCCTCAGCTTTCTCCTGAAATATCATTGGACCTAAAATTTAATCATACAATTCTCTTAGAGCTGTATCCTTACCTCAGAATATATATATATTTTTAAAAGGGGCAGATTATTATGTAATCGTATAAATACTGCATATATTAATAGTTTAGGACAGTATTTATTCTGCAAAAGAAAATAAATTCTGACTTTGTGCTCACTAATTGTAAGTTTCCCTTAAAACCACTGCAGTGGAACCAGTTATTCCAAAATAAACTTAAGAGAACTGCCCATAATTCTACATATTCATTCAATTAAAAAAATTACATTAAAGATTTAGTTAGTTTGACATGTTAAAAAAAAATTCTAGGACTAATTTAACATTTCCCTGTGTCTTGGAAGTATCACCATAACCAATATTTACAATACTTTAGGCATAAAATTAATTCATAATTATAAATAATTTATTTAATTCTATACATAGGTGTAACTCACTCCTAGCAGGCTAAGTATGAGAACAATATTCTACTATTTAAATACTGAAAATGAAAAACCAGGGCCTCCAGGCTTTACATTGTACAATAACCTCATGCAGATTTCAGGGTGTTTTGATTTGGGAAGAGAAGTTACTGATTTTCTTTGGTCTTGGTGCCTATGGAATATCAACAGAAAAGCATAGTATTTAATTGTAGGAAACTTTCCTTAGACTTCTTCTTCCCTACAACTGCCAATTTCCAATTATATTTTAATATAGGAGGCAGCATTTTTAATTTGGCTTGACACTAAAATGCATCTATTCAAGTAAACTTGCAAACTAGAAAAGCCTTAGCAGCTCATCTTGCACTAGAAAATACTGATAAACAGATATGAACAAAAAAATTAACTCCTATATGGGAAAGACCAACAGAATTGTTTTATGATTGTATTAATTACAGACCTGAGTGAATGCATTAAGCAAGGAGATAATTTCATTATTTTACACAGACATGCCCCAGAGAGTCTTCTTTTTTAATCTTTATTTTCTAAGGAGGGTTGGCATTTGAAAAAAAAAATTCCAAACCCCTCAAAACCCCTGTTCTAAGAATTAAAAGTATAAAACATATTAGAAACTGTCCATATCAGTGCACCATCACTGAAGAAGCTTAAGGTCAAGCAAATGTATTATTCATTCACTATTATGAGCTGCGTGCTCTTTCTAAATGTAAATTACACTCTGTAATTATTTTTTACTTTTAAAGATTATTATTCATAAAGCCAATTAAAATGATGTGATTAAAATAATCAAAATTCCTGTACAACATCCCAGAGGGCAGCTGCAATGACATGACAAATTACACAAGTTTAGCAATTCAGGACGTTATATAGACTAGAAAGAGGCCATCAACTCCAGAGAGTGACAGAGTGCAATTCTGTCAAAGAGAAAATCAAAGCAACTTGTTTGCTGATTTTTGGAGGGGGAAGGGGTAGGAGTACTAATGCTGTAATCACAGCCTGAGAGTAGGGAGGCCAAAAGTATGGTGTTGTGGAAGACTCTTGCTCTCCCTGACCTGGAAAGCTACTTTGAACACCCAGCATAAGCAGTGTAAATACCTTCCCCACCACTGCACTGAAACACTATCAGCATGAAGCACTGAGTGAATCAAACAAAAACTCCTCCTCCACCAAAAGCAGAGATGCTCAAAGTTGCCTAGCAGCTATAGAAGTCAAACTGACATCAACTTGGCACCTAATTTTATCAGGTTTCACAAATAAAATTTCCCTTCTCAGCTCTAGTGCCCTTGGCAGACCCATGGTCAGACTACGCCTTCCGGAACTCAGAAGAAACCCCTATTCTGACAATATTTTTTGTAAAACTGTCTTTTCCAGTGATAAATACATTATGATCTTGCAATGTTCTCACTGTTATGCCATTGTTTCAGTAAATTCTTTTTTGCTTCTATTTTTACATAAGAAATGTTTTTAGACATAACTGAAAGTTTCTTCTTAGCTTCTATTATCCCGTGTGTCTACCTGGTGAGACAAAAATTAGACACAGCTTTACTTTTTAGGAAATATTAATTTAGAAGAGGGTTGTACAGTGAAACAACTTATGAAATAATTTTTCCTTTTAAAATGGACTGGAGAAGAATATAGGAAAACAGAGATCCAAAGTAGTTGCTATTATCTTAGTGCAAATCAACACTCCATTTTCTTCTCTGTGTATCCACCTACCTTCTCCCTATCCTCTTGCCTGTTTTCAACACTTAGGTCAAATGCTCCCACAGGTAAAGTTTTGAGAATTACTCACAAATCATGATTTTGAGTTTAAGGAGTTGGCAGTTTTCACTCTCCTAATAATTACAAGGTTTATAACCTTCCAGATACTGCACAGAAAAAGCATGAAAACACCACATAGGATTAAGCGCTTATAGGAAAGGTTCTCTTAAACCACCAAAATTATAGGGTTACTCCTGCAAGGCTCTGCATTTCTGAGCTATATACTTTGTGACATCTTACTGTTCTGCAGAAGGAGTAGGTGTAAACACAGCTCTTGCCACTCTGTTACTGTGCACCCCTTGTTCTCCTGGAAGAATGAAAAAGTGAATTACCAAAATTCTAGTGCAGCTTTTCATTTGAAATACTGCCAAATCTCCGAGGAAGCATGTGACATTTTACAGATGCTCCTGAGTTTCAGCTTCAGCTCAACCTGACAAGTCACCTCCAGACCCGCAGAGAGATTTGCTGAGAGTAGTACACCTGAAACTTTTCTTGGGTAACACTGAAAGGTTTTCAAAGTAAAAAAACCTGTGTTATTTCTCAGCACCAGTGTGATTCTTTAAGAAGTCATATTTGATCAAATGAGTGAAGTCTGAAAAGACATAGCTATTTAAAATGTTCGTGTATGAACAGCAATTACTTTTCAGAGTCAAATAACAGGACCAAAAAAAAGTGTATATAAAATACAATATTTAAGTTCTCAAAAGCAGTGAGAATGTGCTTTATAATCCCTTCTCTCCAATCCCTCCCCTCTTTACTTTGAGCAATAATGCCAAAAAAACACCTGTTTTTCCTCATTTTTTTCTCATTTTGAGGCAGAACATAGCCCTCTTATTTCATATCACAGGTACATTTCCCATCAAAAGGCATTTTGTTTCGCACAGGGCTCAAAATAAAACTCCAAAAACCAACCAAAATCAAAAAAACCCCTCACAATTACACTGCATTAGGTTGTCATTTGCTTTCTAGACCCTTTGTAAAGCTCACACCAGCACACAGGTGCACCAGTTGGAGTCCTGGCAGAATATGATTTTTCCTTCATTTGGGATGATATCCAGCTGATAGAAGTGAAGCTCTTACATCAAGGTGCATAAAAAAGCACAGCCATAATCATTCTCCTAATAATCTCTAATTGTGGTGTGCCAACAAAATGAAATTCATTTCAGCAAAGAGCAGAGCCTACTGCTTCATAAATTAGGCACCATTGTCTTTTTTTATTTTTTCCTACAGAAGTGCTTTATGAAGCCTGAAAAACATTCTCCCATGTGTGAACTCTTAACACTGAAATTGCCCCAGACATTTGCAACCTCTTCCTCATTTGAGGAAAAGCACATACACATGTTCTGCAGAACTAAAGTAGAGCTGTAATTGCTGCAACTGGTTGGTGTAACCTACAGCAGGGTAATGACCAAGTGTTCTGCTCTGAGGGGCAGTTGTGGAGGGCTGGGCCACAGTGGGTTACAGGAGGAGGTGACATTAGAGGGCAGCCTTGGGTTTCTCCTGGGTGGGAGTCTACACGCCAACACGTGTCACACGTGTCCCAGCTGTTCTAGGATTTCTGATGGTTTGTAGCAAAACGCACTTCAGCTTCTCAAAATGCAAGAAAAAATTTACAGTATATATTTTGCACTCTTTGAGGAAAAAAAAATATGCATAGTATTGTTTGAGCAAATTTGTAGTGCACGGGAAGGAGTAGATTATAACTTTTTGAAGGTTTTTAAGTAACTTTAATTATGTAAAAGTAATCTTTTCATTATTGAGAATTACCATTGGTCATTTCACATGAAAGTCTGAGTAAATCATCACTGGCAGAAAAGTGAGTCCTGCAATAGTACAGAAGTAATCACGTGACCTCCATGTAAATATATTACAAAAATAGGTAAATTGGGATTCCATAGTAAAAATCTTTGTCAAATCAGACTGAGACTGGTTTTACTACATGAACACATAACATAATCTTTTTTTTTTTTTTAGGTACCTAGATAATTTAGGACTTTTTCTTACTTACAGCTCAATCCAATTATCTAATGGGTAACATCTTTGTATTATTTACAATTAAGTAGAGACATTCCACAGAAATCAGGAAAAATGTTGTTTGTCATACATAACAGCTACATTATATTTAGCAGAATACATTCTGTGTAAATTCTATGCAAAAGCCCCTAAAGATTTTTGCTGTAATTTTCTTCATCAGATTACATAAGTTTTTGACACTGCATTGGTTTCCAATTACTCTGCTGAAGTACATTTGTCTGAAACATATGTCCAACCTTTTCAACTGTGTGAGGGTTGTTCAGTACGATAATCTCCATCAGTTTAGTCAACTTAACAATCCCCACTGATCTCTTCACATAAAAGGTTTAAGGACTTGGAGCTTAGGATCCTCCTCACTGTTAGCAGCAGAAGCTCATTTAAAGTATTCTTTTACTCTAGGTGAAACTAATCCCTTCTCAGAAAGTAAACAAAGAGTTTTGCATTTCATACAAGTAAACAAACATGCACAGAACAATGACAGAATATGAAATCAAACCCATAAATAACAGCACCAGAGGGCTTCACTGAGATGTCAGCTGAATACATAAGGACTCCCAAAGTGCCCAACTGGCCCAGACCCATAAAAGCAGCATGACACAAAGACAAAGGCAAAACAAAAAAAGGCAGAACAAGTGGCACTAATTCAGGGAAGTGACCTTGCTGGATGCCTGGGATGGTGCCCCTTGGACACCTATAAGCCTGCAAGCTTTCAGACAGAGCTGACAGCTGTTTTACTAACAGGGTAAGAACAAATTAAAAAGTCAAATAGTAAGGTTCTAGTATGGGTACACAGAAGGCACAAACCACATGCAGAAAGGAAAGATGGGTCCAGTGGATTGCAAGGTGAAAGTTTCTGATGCTTTCTTTCCTGCAAAGGCACTGATATGGCCCAAAAGCTGAAATATACTACTTGTGAACAGATGAACACAGGGACTTCAGCTAAGAAAGACAACTTGATTCATCTTTTATCAGATATGGCAAGCACTTATGTACAGGCTACAGTGATTTTCTGAACCAGATTCAAGCCAAAGAGAAGATATGCAGATGGGAAAAGTAGAGATGGGCAAAGATGAAAGTACTTAGCTGAGTGACTAAAAACTACCCTGTATGATGCAAAATACACAAACATTTTTCTAATATAAATATCTGTACTTTATTGGTCACTCTTTCCCATAGTATCATGCTAATATTTCAATTAAGTACCTTTTAAAGATATAGACTCATGACAACTTCCAATAAAAATAATTTTACCACCATGTCATGGGAAAAATAATGGAGGGAACAGGATTATTTTTTCATTCTAACAGTAACACAAAAAAGTCAGAAATTCAGATCAATAAAACAATTTACAAGTTTACTTTCATTAGATGATAGAGTTATCTAATATTTTTACTAAATTTTGATGTCTTCAAAAAGAACTGACTTTTTATATCAAAATACTAATTTACACACTGAAAAAAATCTATGTGTTTAACTTACATAGGACCATATTTTACATTGGGAAGTGAAATAAAGTATGTGTCTAATGAAATATTTAGTTCAACTTAAAACATATTTTATCCTTCCTTTTCAAGTAGTTTTTTTGTTCACCCAGTCCTTGTTTTGTTTGAGAAGCAGTTTCATAATACACTTGATAACACTCTCTAAGATTCCTACAGAGAAATAAAAAGATTTCCCACAGCTGCAGCTATCAGCAAAAACATATATATGAATTAGGTACTAAAGAATGGGTCTGTGTTGGTCTAAGCATTAGAAGGAGGATAAATTTGTATGTTCCTGCTAGTCCTGCATTTTCCCACTTTCTCAAAAGATGACAATGAATGTTGATCCATTTGTCATGATTTAACTCACAGTCCTGGTATTCGCCATGCATGGATTCACAACTGAATCAAGGCACAATAAATCGAGAATCAGAATTACAATGTGCAATTTTTATTTTCTAATCCTGTTATTTCTTGTTATCCATGGCAATTATGTTCCTGTTAGCCACTTAATATTAGACATGCTTTGCATTTAATTCCCTTTGGCCTACAGTGGACATTGAATTTAATTCTTGTGACAGAAGCACAATTGGATTTATTCTTATAGTTCTACCATTCAAAAGAATCACACACCTTCATTAAAACCAACTTACAAGGTCTGATCACTACACATGCAAGCCTGACACCCCTTGATCTACTCAGCTATTGGATTATATACATGTACATGACCACGATGCTCTGAGACCTCTGTTTTATATGCTGAAAATATAGTTAATCGTATTTCCAAATCTGATCAATAAAAATTTTTGTATATAATTTTTTTAATGAGCTGTTGATCATAAGTTATAGTGGCCAGTGACAGGACCTGAGGGAATGGCATGAAGCTGTGTCAGGGGAGGTTTAGGTGAGATACTAGGAAAAGATTTTTCACTCAGAGCATGGTTGGGCACTGGACAATGCTCTCAGACACATGGTGTGACTCTTGGGGTGTCCTGTGCAGGGTCAGGAGTCAGACTTCAATGATCCTAGTGAGTGTCTTCCAACTCAGAATAGTCTGTGATTCTGTGAATTTTTTTAATCAGAGGATGTAGATCTCTGCAAAAATCATCTCAATATAATCACACAAAGAAAAAAGTCTTTGAATTTATCTTTTTCAGATTTTTAAAAAGCTAATAGTCTAAAATATGGCAAAGAAATTTTGGAGACAAACAGTAATAGTATCAGAAATCTGTTCTGACAGCTTTGGAAATAGGCACATTGTTGATATGCACAGGATTCAGTCCAGGTTTACCTATTTACAGTCAAATTTCCTCCCATTTTGTTAATATGTTTTTCAATAACTATTAGGTATTACATACAAGGTATCACTCCATGATGCCAGACTATCCCACATCATTGTGTCTCACTGCTTCTCTGTATTTCAATGCCTGTACCATCTCTCAAATGTGCCTTAGAATTGACTGTTCCCTAGATATTTGTCTCTTTTATTGCATTACTAAAGCACAGGCTCTGGAGGCTAGTGTGTATTTCCCAGCATCTATTGATACTGAGAGCAATATGAAACATATCTTCAAGTCCATCCAGAGAATGAGGACATTTATTTGGTAAGTCCTTGTGTACTTCAATCTAAAAAACCATCTACAAAAATTTCTCCTCTTTCCAGAAAGTTGGAAAGTCACTTTAAAAATTAGACTGCTGCAGTTGTTCTTCTGTACTGGGTTTTACCAATCTGTCTCATGTCCCCAGAAAAGGCTTTATGGAGGAGCATTTTTTTTCAGACTTTTTCCTTTGAGTTTTTCTAGGAAGGAAAGGAAAATGCCTTGCCTCTTACTAAGAAGTCACAAATGAAATTAACATTCCTTTATGATGTTTCCTAAGGAATCTGTCACAGCACAATGTGGGTAAAGGCAGTCTCTTTAAGTGAGATTAGTTCTGCATAAAACTTAAAAAGGAAAACAAGGTTATCAGTTTTAAATGTGGCACAGAATGAGGACCACATTTTATGAAATGGTTTCATAGACTTAAAGAATGGATGGAGTCCTTTTGACAGTCCTAATTACACTGGATTATTTATATCCCTGACTTCACAGACAATCCATTAATAATAGCACCATGCTGTAACTTCCCAAGAGGTACTTGAGTTTCAGAGGGAACACTGCTCACACTGGTCTTTCTGAAGCAGCACAGCCCTGTCACCAGCAGCTCCCTCTCCCTATCTCTCAGATGTTCTCTGGTGGACATCTAGTTGCAGCAACTCTGCTGACTGCACCTCTGGTATCAATACATGGGGGGAAAAGATCTCAGGAAGGCTAATCACAGGACATTTCTAAATGAAAATAGTGACATTTAAAGCAGTAGAGAAATTCATGTAGTCAATGCCCCTACTCCGTTCCCTTCTCATCCTCAATCTAAACACATCAGAAGATTAAAGGATGGGAAAAAGGGCATTTTAATCTCATTTTACTTCTGAAGAATGATGGAAAAGGAAGGTCAAGTAAATTGCCTTAGTCTGTATGAGAAATTTGTAACAGTTTTTCAGGATCATAGCTCAGTGCCTCAATTTAACTGACTGAAGAAGCCAGTCTGTTTAAGTAAAATATGAAGTTCAACCCTTTACCTTAGATACATTTCACACTATCTCAAAAATACAGAGCAAGGTCCTGTCTGACATCCCTCAATTTAATTTGTGTGTATATTATAACTGAGACCAGCAGCAGCAGCCAGAATCTTTGTGTTCTTTATTGTGTTAGAATGGAGACACACAACTCCAGATCTCAACAGTAAGTTGAGAGTAAATAATCACCTTAAATAATAATTAGTGCCTGTTCCTTGTCCTAGCAAAATGGTGCCCCACTTTGAACCCACCCTCAAGAAGCAGGAAAGAATATTTTTTTTAAACTATTGCAATAATGGCAGTTTCTGTGGGTGAACAGTGATATGGAAGAAGGAGTAAATGAGAAAAATTCAGGTCTTGGACAGACAGTAAGACCTGCTCTTTCATGAGAAACTCCTATTTTCCAATCAGGCTGCTGAAGTGGAATAAAAAATCCAGAGTGGCTAAAAGCTCCAAAAAATGCCAAAAGTGCTGGGCGGATTATCCATGGGTAGCTGGATGTTTCCAAGGTAACACAGCTATCTTGTCTTGTAGGACCTTTTTCAGGTCTCACAATACAGTGTGAAAGGAAATCACCACAGCCAGAGTTCAATGGGATGTCATGCACAGCTCTGTAATTTGTCCAGCATACAGAAGCTCTCTATTTCCTACACCATGGAGCTTTCTTCCTGAAGGTCTTGCATATCAATAGCAGTGCATTCAACAGAGGAGCACACGGCACTGCACATTTAACTGAAATGTCTCCCCCATTTTCTGCATGTCCCTTATTCAAACAATTGAACAATGCAGAAGGGCAGAGAAGCTGCTTGTAACACAGACAGACCAGCCCATACACATGAGAGAAGCACAAAAGTATCATAGTTTGTCTATAGCAGGTACCTGCTTCTAAAAGGGGAGGAGTCTGGAGCAGGGAGGAAAAGATGGGAAAGAGCAGAACTGTGCATCTGATGTATACTGCTTTCTCCCAGAAAAGGTTATATAGTTAAAATTTAGAAAATAAATACAACCAAAATTGCATTGTGATCTAAATTAGGAAAATGGAAAAAATATTGATAAGTGGGATTTTTTTTAAGTGGTTCTGTTTTTCTAATCTAATACAAGAAAATGCTTTCTACCTAGAGGAAGGCTTCAAATATGTAATAACTTCAGTTTCTTCAAACCA
This sequence comes from Peucedramus taeniatus, assembly GCA_013400575.1. Classification (NCBI taxonomy): domain Eukaryota; kingdom Metazoa; phylum Chordata; class Aves; order Passeriformes; family Fringillidae; genus Peucedramus; species Peucedramus taeniatus. The sequence continues at coordinate 57,737 of WBNO01015764.1, forward strand.
TTAGCTTTGTCTCAACAGTCTCATGGCTGCTTCACTCTAATTTAGCTGCAACATCAGTGCCTGGCAATAAAATGTCCTGTTAAGCATATGGTGCCACCATATTCCAAATCTAAAAACTTCTAACATTTCCCTGCCCTTTCATGTTGGGGTGGAAAAAGGTTCATTAGATAAGTCTAAAGATAATATCCTTTCCAAAATATCTGTTCTCAAGACAGCATATAAGGAGTATAGTGGGAAAAAGTGGTAAGATATACAGAGAAAGTTGGAGGTGATTTCTATAGGTTTGTACTATTCCATCAGCACAAACTTTATTGATAATAACATAGCAAATAGGTGAAGACTGAGAGGAACTGGTGGATTATTTTTCTTCCATAAAGAGTCAAAGTGCTCGCACAGATCAAAGTGTTTATTTTTCTAATAGATTTTTTTACTTTTGAATTCCTAGTCTGATAATATGCAATGAATTAGAATTTTCAGGCCTAAATTAAAATACATGTGAGTGAACAAAAGTGAGATAAAAATCTTTACTGATTATTCTGGGCAGTTTTGTTGCATGCACTTTATTATGTGAAAAAACGTGCTTGAAGCAGTGCTAGCAAACTTCCCACATAGATGTTGGAAAGCTTTTTTCTGTTTAAATAAAACTGCTGTTCACACAGTGTAGAATATAAAAGCCATCTACTGAAAAAAAATTTATACAGTTTCATTTATCAATGCTACATTTTTAAAAACTGGTCCTGTCTTTAAAGGCAGGCCTATTAGGCCATGACTAAGACATAAAGTCTGTGTGCAATTCCAATTGTATATTTAATACAAAGAAAAAAATGTTTCTTATCTCTACAGTTTAAGAAATATACTTTGAAAGCGCACTAAAAAGGAAAATATGGTATACAAACACAACTTGCACAGGCTATTTGCCGATAGAGAGGGGAAAAATATTTGGTCTTTCTAGGTCATTCATCTAAAATACTTTTTATATATGCTGGAGGAAAGTGGACATAAGTTCCGAGAAGGAAAAAAATAGCAAGAGATATTCCGTAACCTGAAAAGTTTCATGGTTATATTCTATAGTCCTATATTGTTATTAATAGCATTAAAAAAAGAGATTGAGACCTTAGACTTTATTTTTTTTGATTCAGGAGAGATAAAAAAGCCCATAGCCTATTGTTTAATATTTTGGTTTGTATTTATGGCATACAAAACAAGAAAACCCTCTCATTGCTCCTGGATCACAAAGGTCCTCTAAGGAGAAGCAACTTACGAGAACAAGTCTATTCTTAAGACAAGTTTCAAAGAAGGGGAAAAATTGATAGTTGGATCACTGGAAGATGTTTCTAATTCCTAAGAAAGAACGATAGAGGTTTGCAAATTCTTCATCTTGCTGTGTATACTGTTCTTTATACAATATTATTTGGGGCAGTACATATGAGTTTTATTTTTTACTTCTTTTTCTAGACACAGATACCCTTTGGCAGAGTGAAACTGCAAGTCAGGAGAGGTAGCTAAGAAACTCAATAAATCACAGATCCATTCTGACTATTTTTTCTGTCTTTTTTTCTGACACTATCCTGCATTCATTCTCCCTCTCCTAGAAAAAGAAAACTAGCTATTTTGCTTAGCTGTCGTTCCAGCACTTTTTAATTACCAGTAAGTTCCCAACAACACCGGAAATAAAGTAAAGGTCATAGCAGCCTGTTTATTGTTGCTATTGCTTTGCTCCTTGGTGATAAACAAGAAGTTTATTATCCTTCCTATCTTCTGGAGCTCTTCAAGAACCACTGAAAGTCAGTTGCAATTTTTCCATCTAGAAAGGCAAATATCAGATATTTAATCTGATACTCAGAAAAAAATGCACCATGTCATGTGCAAATAATAAGGGCAAATAAATTCTAATACTCCCGATTATGTGTTTAGTATTGGAAGAATATCGGAAATTGAAGTTTGGCATCACTATGGGAAAGTTAAAAAAAACTATCTGTTTTTAATATCATACCTTTAGTATTGCTAATTTCCAACAACTACAAACAGCAGGACAACAGAGTTTTTTTAAGTAAATGTATCATAGAAATGAATTAAAAAATAATGTATTTGTGGACCTATGTAGCTATGGTCAATGCTGGCCAAGGCACCTCATACATTTTATAATTTAGATACAATACTGCCATCAAATTGCAGCATTTCTAAGACTGATAGAGTTAAACCTTAAAGCTTTACAATTTTAAATCAGAAATATAGTGAGACCAAAATACAACATTTTTTTCATAAAAAGCATAGTGATGCTTTGTAATTTAATGTGTATTTGATTAAAATCCAAGAACAAATAATTCATGGGATACTAAATCTTGGAATATATCTTGATATGATTTCACATGAAGTTTTATATTTAAAATCTTCAGAAACAGTTGTAAAGGATTTATCCTATATATTTCCTCCAGTTTCCTATAGAGCAGTATTTTTTTGTGTAGTGTATAATTTGCACATTGGCAAAGCTTTGGGGGCTCACAGCCTTTGAAAACACTGATAATCTGAAGATGACATGTCAGCCTGTATCATTAAGACATGGAAAGGTTGCCTCACCAGCTGTTTATTCTGAATACTTGCAATAGTGCCACCCTTACATCATAAATGGTAAAACTCTCATTATTATTATTATTATTGTTATCACAGCAGGACTTAAAATGGAAATGTCCTCTGTTCCCCGCAAAGCCCAAGAATGTCAATTTTCAGGCTGTGAAGGAAGCTTAAATTTCTTGAAGTATTTTACCCTTCTATTTCTTAAAAACCCAAGATTGCGCACAAAATTTCAGCTTTTCTTAAAGCAAGAAGCAAGAAAGGAGAGGGATATCAGGAGAATTATATGCCTTCTTGTCATTGCTCTGAACAAAGAAAGACAAGCAACAGTTTATATGAAACAAGCTTTAATTTTTGTTTAATTAGCAAGTTGAGAAGCATGGAGTTCCATCTGTTTTGCTAGGGGCTGCAAGAAATGCTACTTGGAATTGTGGGTCTACGAATTCACTCATTCTACTGAAATCCCACCTAATGCCAAGACTGTATTTTAGCCTAGAGAAAAAAAAAAAACAAAAAACCTGCACATGCTACTGTCTTGTATGGGTCTCAGACAGTTTTTGTTTTAAGCAAAAGGAGGTTTGGAGGTTTGGAGCCAGCTGGTATTTGGAAAGATAAATTCCACACAGGCCCTTTGACAATGAGTTTCATTTTCTGACCTCTGTAAGTCATCCTTGGCTAACAGACTGTGGCACCTTCTGCATCAAAGAGTAAAACAGGAGTAAAGAATTCTAGTCCAAGCAGCTCACTTCAAAAACAGGACTTCTGAAGTATCTGAGATATTGAGAAAAGGTTGAAAATTCAATTTGCAGGATGTTTTTTCTTAATCAATTATTAGTAGGTCACTATAAACCCAGACTTTGAAAATCTGGAGTCAGTGTAGTTTTCTACTCCATAACAGACGCTGACCAGCTCTTCTTCTCCTTCTGGACAGTAACTCCCTAACTTCTTTACTAGAAGTCCTTGGATCCTGCAGTTACATACACTGTAGAAAAAAGTTTCCTTTAGAAAAAAACAGTCATTGTTTCTCAGACCTGGTGAAATATTTTCCAGACAGCTGCTTATCTAAATCCATTGCATTTGTTTCCTACAAACTTCTCAATCCACTGTCCTAGAACCAAATCATTAAAGCGTTTAGGAACCTAGTGGATCCATACCTACATTACCTCACTGGGCAGGTAATAGCATTGTAAGCTGCTGTAGATCAGTACTATAACCATCACTGATGGTTTAAAATAGTGAAAAAAGCTTCAGTTATCTGCTCTAGTTCCACTTGAGGGAAAGCTTACTTTTCAGACTCAGAGGACAAAAAGGTAACTTGCCTCTCAATCTGTTCTACATTATATATACTATAAGTTGCATTGTATTTTTAATTGTATTATTTCATTGTATTTTCATTCTGTGGCTGCACTTGCAAAATTTACCATCTTCTGCAGTATGGAATCAAACAGCATGGCAGAAGAGAGAAAACTGGGATGGATTTTAACTTTCAGTACTATATGGTGAAATCTAGAACTATTTTTACAATGAGGCTTTAAGAAGAGAGGTAATGTTCGTTTTTCTACAAACTGGAACTAAACTGTTCCTTAGATATTGTTTGTTCAATACATTGTTACTTGAAATCTGCAGATACATCTCTTCTTATCACTTTAGAAAAGTGAAAAATTACATTGAATTTCAGAAATAATACATCTAATTTTCATTCTTGAGTGAATTCCTTTAACAAAGCAGAAGTGTTTGAATTTACTATCTCTCAAAACTAGACAAGATGTACAAAAATGGAAATTTTTATGTAAAATGTCTTCTTTAAATTGACTCCTATAGCACTTCTTTTTATCAAAAAAGGGACAATAAAGCAGTTATAGGGCTGACAATTTTAATACATGCAGTTTTTCAAGCATCCTATACCATTATTTATTAAGTCAAGACTGATCTCTTGATATGTAAACTTTGACATAATAATTTTGTTTTGCTCTCTCAGTTCTTGACAGATAGGATTACATCAAAACTATTTTGAAAATTAAGCAGACATAAGTTTCCTTCAGCAAGCTAAGTAAAATAAACATATCATAGAGACAGTATTCAAATTTGAAAGTAATTCTACTACAAATATAAATGAACAGTATTTTTAGACGTATTCATTAATGGAATTCTTCATTGGAAGAATTCCATTCTGTTCTTCACTGGAAATGCCAGTCTCACTATAGTTATATGCACAATATTTCATATAAAAGTCAGTGAATGGTGTTTATTTCAGTATAAAAGAGTAATTTTACCATGTCTATATCATACTCTCTAAAATAACATTATGCAAGAAGGGATCATATAACCACACATCAAACCTTGCTACACAATATTTTCATGAAGAATAACCTATTCCTCCTTAAATTTTCAATATGTAAAAATACAAGCTAAATTTAAAACCAAACCAAATAATTACTGTGAATAAATCTGATTTGACCAAAAATCAGCACATAAAAAATTGAAGGTAAGCATCCTCAGCTGCTCATATAATCTTTGAAACAGGTACTTTTACAGTAGTTTATATCCTTCAAAAGTACACAAAAAAAGGCTGGTGTATCTGTAGGCAGGTTTAGAAGTCTGGGTAGAGCTTCACAGTACAGATACAGAATATCAAGTGAGATGCAAGTTGCCCTGAAAGTGAAGGTAAAACATTTATATTGGAAAGATGAGTGCTCAGAGGCTCCCAAAACACTGAACAAAGAAGGGAATCTGTATTTCCTTTGATCTTTTATTCAAATTTATTTTTGAAAAGAGAAAAAAATAGAGCTGTACCTTTACTTAGCAAAAAATGTGTCTTAGCTGTGCTCACCATTTATACAATTTATATAATTGTAATTAACTCTCACACATCACACACAAAGACAGGTATGCACAGTAAATAAAAATAATGTCAACAAGCCTGCTGGGTTTCTCATGGCCAGATAAATTCACTGCTGAATTTTCTGAAGAATCTCAAACCTTAGTTTATGTAAAATCTTCAGAGCCATAATTAAACCCTGTCAGGAAGTAATATAACACTGTTATTTGGAAGAAATTAGGTGGAAGAAAATAATGGGTTTGACTCTCCATTCTTAGACTGGTTTTGTGCAAATGTGAGGTTAAAATCACAGCTAACATGTCTGGTTTTCTCAAATATGCAGAACATATGGAATGAAAATGTTCTTATTATTTCTTCAGTAGATTATACGATCCAGTCATACCACACTGTATATTCAGCTGCTATCTGAATATATATTTTTGTCATGTTCTGTGAGATGATAAAAGTACTGTAACTATATCAGAACTGTAAGTGGAATAACAGCAGACTAAATGGTGATAAAGCAGCTGGTACACAAAATGAGTGGGACTTAAATTTGAAAATATCCATATCTTTTTGTGTGTGTGAGAGAAATGTAATCCAATTTGTGATTTGGATCTCCTGATGCTGCAGCTGCCATAGGAAAACTTCCAGCACATTCTTCAACCACACTACTCTGCACTCCAGCTTCTCAAGATCAAAATGAACGCTAATTGTCTTCTTGGTAACATCCTCTCTAATAAAAACAGTTCCTTTCTCTAAGTTCTTCCTTTTACAAGAACAGTGATCTTCAAAAGAGCTAACTTCAGCCCTTTGCCCAATTGCAGAGATCTAGGAGATTTGTTACATCTTTGTTTGGTGAAGAGGGAATTACTATAAATTCTTTCATAGGTGCTGACTTGCCAAAAGCAAGTCATTTAGTCTTGAATCATTGGCCAACACACCTCATTCCCTTGTTCTGGCTACCTTTGGGGAAAAAATAAGCAGACTAAATGTGACTTTCAAGTGTTACAGATGCTTAATTGCACACTAATTCAAATTTCCTGTCAGTTGCTTAATTGCAGATTTAGACTTAGATACAGCGGCATTCTTCCTTTTCTAGTGAAAGCTGTGACCCAAAATAAAAATCATGGCAGTATCTCCTTGTGCATCTGGCTCTTGGATTTTCACCTTACAGCTCTGAAATCCTTCTTCAGTGATGAGTGGTCAGCTAATAGACTTTTGTCTTGAATCTGAAATCAAGTATTCAAAAACAGTTTTCTGAAATCTGGCATTCTCAGAACTAATCACAGAGAGGAAACATGCTAGCAAACCTATCAGCTCCTACAATATGCTGACTTTCCCCAGCTTGTTTAAGGTGAGAGGTTTCCAAGAGGTAAAAGCCTTTAAGTGAAGTTTGCTTCACTTAGATAATAAATGAGAATGATGAGAAAGAATTGCCTGGACAGTCCATTGTTTTTTGGAGAAAAGGAAGATAAGCTGTTTCTCAGATCAGATTTCTATACAGCCTTGCCCAGTGATACTCTAAAAGCAGTAAAAAAGCTGAGGAATAAAAAAGTTCTATTTATAGAGCTCCTAACTAGTCAGATAGCATGGAAAACAGATCCTGAAATATGTAAGCATTTCACATAAATCATATTCCTACCCACAGGAGTAGAGGTGTGATAAAAGACCAGCACACAAGGCTGGACTCCTTCCTGGACTCTATTTCAATGACATACCAAGTGCTTCAGCTGTAGTTCCACCCTGACTTTAGAATTTCATTAGTTTATTGTTTTACTCAGATGCCACAAAGTAATCAGCCTTTGGCTGATTGTATGTATGCAAAGTGAGACTAGATTGCCATACCCTCCCTCCAATTTGTCTGGAAAAACACAAAATATTTTACGAATAGTGTCAGTAATTAAATAATACTCAACACCATATTTAAGCAGTCTGTGACAGCTAATGACAGCTGCATAGCTGTAAGAGCTCATGCTCTCTCAGAGATATTTTTAAACTCTGGCTGCTGAAATCCCTCAAAATCACAAAAAAAACCCTTCCTACTCTCAAAAATTATTTCAGTTCTCCAAAGATTTCTGATGCCCTGCAGTTCATAACAGATTTCAAAGTGCTATTTTTTAATAGTCAAATATATGTATATGCAAAAAAGCACATGTTCAAATTCACGTATGTATGCTTGGTTTATATATATTTACAGGGAAAAAATAATCCAGTAGAAATGTGACTGCATAGGTACTATGAGAAAGATTTCTCATGTGAATTTCTCATATTTTTCAGGATGAAGCTCTATCAAGACATTTCAAAATAAATGTCAGGAAAAATCATTCTTCTACAGTATCATCTCACAAACATGCTGAAGTCATGGCCTACTTCATGGGGTTTACCATAAAGTACAAAATATGTATTATTTTTAAAAAGTCAGAGCTCTTGAAGGCGTAAGTGGATTAATTTACCATTGACCTAAAAACTGCTCCGAAACACTTTGGTTGAAGTGTCACAACCTCATTATGGTACTTCATGAAAAAAAGCCCCAAACCAACCAAACAATTAAAATACACAAGTCTTGCAGTGAAGGCAGAAAATATTTGAGAGCAGAAATGCTTCTCTATTCTACTGAGCCTAGCAACCACACAAACTGAGCTGCAGGTGCACCTGCAAGTGCCGCTTCTCTAAAAGAGTATCTGACCACTGATGGAATAACAACTTTACTGATTTCACTTAATTTGACAAAAAATCTTTTATCATAAACTGAAAAGATACCAAATTTCCAATCAGACTCTAGTCCTGTGAAGACACATGGAAGCTTATAGAAAAGGACCTGGAAATCAATAGTCTGTCATAGAGATGGGGGATGTTTTTTTTTTTGTGTTAGGATCTTTATCAAGTTAGTAAAATAAATGATTTTACTACAGAAATGGACAGATAACTCATCCTTTTAATTTTTTATTTTAGAAGTGATAAACAAGAACATGGATTTTTCCATGAGGATTTTCTTTGAACTTCTGAATTGCCTTTTCTCCTGCTTAAAATACACTAAGTATAATATTGCTCTAATAAATCCCCTCACAATTATTCTAGAGACAGAGTCACAGACCATGCTGGAGTCATGATGATTTAATTTAGTAATTCTGATTGACTGAAAGAGTGCATACTGTTGTTTCTCCAGAAGGTTGTTTGAAGAGAAATTCTTGGTACAGCCCACTGAACATAAACGCAAACAGGATCAGGAGCTGGTGTTAGAGACTATAATGTACATCAGATTTCCCTCTTTCTAAAGGAAAGCAAAGAGCTGATGCAAATTGCAGCAAAATACAGACTACTGGGAGGAACATATATTTCCCTTTTTCTCTATTTTTATTTATAACATGTAAAAATTCTTACAGATAAATATTGCATTTAAGTAGAAGATGCTTATATGAAGAGGGAAGGGCATTTAAAACTAGATAATCCAATGAACTCTTCCACTTGCTGAATAAAAAAGACTGCTATTTTACAAAGATTAGAGATTAAATTTGACACTAATACATTACTGATAGTTTTGTGCTTCCAGAGGTTTAAGCTTCCTTCTAAAAATTGCCTTTGAATGATAAAAAATCACAAGTAATGGAAGGATAGCTGGTTTCAGAGAACTGTTATGAATCTCCTCACAAGCTAAAAGTGGGAGAGAGGATGAAACTTCGCCCAAATCTCAAACTTGCAGTGGAGTTGGCCTGCTCAAAAGAGGGAATTCTATCATGTTCCCAGTCTCAGGAGATGAACATACAAAACTCACTGTCATCAGATGTGCTGATGTGATTTATTTGAGACACAAATGTTGATGTTGACAGCTTTACTTCAAGCAACAGACGTCTGTATATGTGTATTTAGTGTAAGTTACTAATTTCGTTCTTTTGCTGAACACACTTTAGCAGATCAGCTTTATGCTTCACTGCTCATCACAGTGCTAGCCAATCTATCCAAGGTTTCTGGCCAACAAAGACATATTATGTTTCCAAACCTTATGATATACAGAATCACACAATCAACTAGGTTGGAAAAGACCTCTGAGATCATCAAGTCCAACCTATGACCTTGTCAATCAGACCATGGCACTAAGTGCCACATCCAGTCTTTCCTTAAACACCTCCAGAGATGGTGACTCCACCGCCTCCCTGGGCAGCCCATTCCAATGCCCAGTCACTCTTTCTGTGAGGAATTTCTTCCTAACCTTCAGGTCCAACCCAAACCTCCCCTGGCACAACCTGTGTCCTCTTTTCCTATAGCTGGTTCCTTGGGAGAAGAGACCGGCCCCACCTGGCTGCAGCCTCCTTTCAGGGAGATGTAGAGAGTGATTGGGTCTCCCCTGAGTCTTTTCTGGAGGCTAAACATCCCCAGCTCCTTCAGCTGCTCCTCGCTGGACTGGTGTTCCACACCCTTCACCAGCCTTGTTGCCCTTCTCTGTACACGCTCCAGCATCTCAACATCATTCCTAAACTGAGGAGTCCAGCACTGGACACAGCACTCAAGGTGCAGCCTCACCAGTGCTGAGGAACAATCCCTGCCCTGGTCCTGCTGGCCACACTATTCCAGATACAGGCCAGGATGCCACTGGCCACCTGGGCACACTGCTGGCTCATGTTCAGCTGCTGTTAATCAGTACCCCCAGGTCCCTTTCTGCCTGGCTGGTGTCCAGCCACCCTGTCCCCAGCCTATAGTGCTGCATGGGCCTGTTGTGGCCAAAGTACAGGACACGGCACTTGGTGTTGTTGAACCTCGTATCACTGGATTCATTCCACGGACCCAGCCTGTCTGGGGCCTTCTGCAGAGCCCTCCTACCCTCCAGCAGATCAACACACACACACAGCTTGGTGTTGTCTGTGAATTTCCTAATGGTAGACTCAATCCCCTCATCCCGATCATCAGTAAAGATATTAAGCAGGTCTGTGCCCAAAGCTGATCATGGGGGATGCCACCAGGGACCATCCACCAGCTGGATGCAGCACCATTCACCACCACTTGTTGGGCCCAGCCATCCAGCCAGTTCTTAGCCCTGGGTACACTTGTCCAAGCCATGGGCTGCCAGCTTTTCCAGGAGTATGGTGTGGGAGATGGTGTCAAAGGCTTTGCTGAAGTCCAGGTAGCCAACATCCACAGCCTTCCTCTCATCCACCAGGTGGGCCACCTCATCATAAAAGGAGATCAGGTTGGTCAGGCAGGACCTAAATCTATTCTGGCTGGGTCTGATCCCCTGGATGTCCCCTTGAGCGTGCTCATACTCAAGTTAATACACCAAAGCCATCCACTGAGTCAATCTGGAACTTGTGTTCCCAACCACATGAAACAGAGGTTCAATTACTAACCTTATGTAATTTTTTGTGTCTATTACTAACATGAAAGTATGGCAAAGAAAAGCAGTTTCCATAACAACGCAAAAGAAATCTTTATCTTTACTTTATCAAAACCATACATTAATAGTTTTAATTTGCTCAGAAATGTGAAATGCTAGTAATAATTTTCTCCACATGATATTTATTTTTATAATAGAGTCCTAAGAAAACAATAAAACACACTGCAAATAACATGCATGGAAGAGATTCATCTGAAGTGACTGTATGACATTAGAGAGTCAATACAGTCTTTATCAACATAGTTGTATTGACAGAGGTTAGCTCAACACTGGGCTTATGTTCCTGGACTCCTTCAAAGAAATATGCTCTCCTAGAACCTGGTTTGGGACTGACAAATCTTGGCCCATATTCTGAAATGCTGTTTATCAGATCCTGCCATTAGAGAAATTGAGCCTACATTAGTGTTTTGTTTTCTATCAGGCAATCTGAAGCAAAATCCCTATTGTCTCAATTCACTTTGGTTTGCATTGTGATTTCAGGGTGCCTGGGTACCTCCTGGATAAAATGAAAATGAAAGATGACCTGTGAGAGTGAATCTGATGCTTTCCATCCCTTTGTGGATGTACAGCCTGAGGACACGATGAACTATTCCAAAACAACTTCCGTGTGGATGACACAGACACGCGATCCTCCTCTTTTGCTCTACAGATTGACTTTTACCCTGCCACATGACATACTAGTGGAGACAAAAACTCAAGAATCCAGATCAAGTGTCTTCTTCCCTTACTCCTTGGTTAGGCTCAGAGCACCAGCATATCCCTACAGATAGCCACACCCTCAACACATTTTCAGAGCTACAGACATCCCCTCACCGCCCTTCGCGAAGCTTTGCTCAGTGCCGACACCGTTGAGGCTGATGGTGTAGACAAAGTTATTCCTCACACTGTGCCACCATGATGCATGCAGAATACTTAATCAAAAATATAAATAAAAATTAATTTGTACTTTGTTAGACCCATCAGTAGGAGTAACACATTTCACAGGAATAAGCACTCTTAGTCATGCAGAACTGTAAAATTCCTCCTAGTGTAAAAATAACACAGAACACTTAAGTTTCCATGAATCATTAATTTTAATTCTTCCAGTGAAAATACTGAATCCATATTCTTCTCATTAGTTTACATCTTTGAGTGAATCACAGTTCAACTGAATTATGCCAGCTGTCACTTTAAAAGAATCCTAGCCTCATAGTCCTCCATAAATGTTCTGCTAAGCATAACTGCCAATTGAATACTGAACTAGACAGGAACAGATGAGACAAAATAAAATTAATTTACTAAAATCAGTACTAAGAAATTTAAGATTAAAAATATTGTGATGTGTACTAACAGTGTTGAATTCAAATTGAAAATACAACCTATAAATAAAGGGAAAACGATGTACTTTAATGCTTCTATCATAGTAATTTCCTCAAAAAAGACATTTCTTTAGGCATAGTTCCTCACAAGTTCCTCAGCAAAAATTTTATTCACATTTCAAAGTATTTAAAACCATTGAAATCACTTAAGCACTTTGTTGCTTGCCTTAAATCATAGGATGTTCAATGTGCCAAGTATTTCATGTTTTCTGCCTTCACCTGCTTTATTTCCCTGCTTTAAGACAGATGAAAGTAAAAGAAGAAATTTTCAGGTAGATGACCCACCTTTCAACACCACCAGCTGACACTGTTGATAGTGAATAGATTATGAGCATCAGACAGGCAACACACCCTCTCACCTTACAAATTTCTAAACAATGTATAAATGGACCTTGAGGAGAAAGTGCTTTATATAACATAAAATTAATTCTGTTCTAGGATGGTAGTGTCCCCTACTTGGTCCAATGTGTAGCAAATCAAGATGGTGGCGGCAGTATGATCTAGATCTGAGACAACTACTGGGAATATATTTGAAATGTACAATGAAATCAGCCAATTACTTACACTCTCCTCTCAGACAGGGATGGGAAAGTTTCATGAGTGCTGCATAGCAAGATTGGTAATATTCATCAAGGGAAAAACCTTGTCATTTCCAACAGATTATCATCACAATGTATACAGGATGTTGAGAACATTCCTCCACAGAGAAACAGTCTGTGCTCTCTCAGAACAGGCTATGCCTATATTGTTGAATAGGATATGCCTATAATGTGTAATAATCCTTAGTATCCTTAAAAGTCTGGAAAGCACCAGTACATTTCTTTATTTTCCATGTAAATTATGGTAAAATAATTCAACACTGAAAGCTCTTCTGAAATTGAGGCAGAAACACAGTTTCTAGCTATGATTCAGAAACTGTACCATGATCCTATTTCTGGAATAGGAGGAAAGCACTCCTATTGCTATTCCTCCTACTGGTCCCCTGCTTTTATTGGTCACATCCACTTAGCTGCAAAAGAAATAGCAGCTCTGGTTTAGCTGCTCCAGAAGCTCTGCTGCTTCTGGAAGAAAAAGAAAAGGTACTTTCTGACTTTATCTCATTACATTGCAAAGTAGAAGTGGCCACACTCTATATGACAGGAATTCCACATAGGAAAGTTGCATTGACTGCTCTTCTTGTATAATGTTTAGTTTCAACAAATAAAATAATGGTATCATGTAGAAAAAATGTTTTTATGCAAGCAAAAGCAAAAGCTACATGAATATTTGCTTAAGACAAAGACTTTACGCTCTATCTTTCTCTTTGGTTGTATCTACATATTTAAAGATCCTGTATTCTTCACTTACTCTAATTATTATGTTTTTTGAGTAAGCAACATACTTTATGAAGTCTTTAAAACTGAAAAATACTACAGAAAGTTCATTGCTCAAGTATTTTTTTAATTGATTTGGGGTTATTTTTGAAAGCATGTGTGTATGTATGTGCATACAGTTAGTTTTGACTTGTGGCTTTTGACAAGAAGGATTCGTTTTCCTGATTTCTACTACCAAATTTATGCTAATTAGGTTTATCTTAGAACCATAATGGTTCTAAATTTTTCCTTGTGTTTCTTCCTAGAGGAGGATACAAATGTAATTGTATAGATCTAAACAGTCAGTTAATATTCAGTAAAGTCACCCTTTCCAGTTCACTGCATGCAGAGCAGATTCATAAAAACTATCAGACCATTTTATTGACTTGCTGCAAAACCAAACTATGAAGAATATTGGGCCATGCAGCACTACTGATTTTTAAGCAGGAGCAGGGTAAATGCTGGGGCAGACCCACAGATGGGGCAGCTCTCAGCCCAATTTCAGCTAAAACTCAGAAGCCAACCAGAAAACAAGTACCTTTTCAGAGATGGTCTGTGTGGCATAGGTGTGGATTGTGGTTAAAACACTGTCTTTACGAGCTCTCATGGCCACAAATTACAGTTCTCTGGCACAACAGAATTATACAAAAAGAAAAAATCTGACTCTTATGCAAACAAAATAATTTCTCTAGATATCCAAGGCACATTAAATACTTCACAGTTACACAGTTTTAACGTATTTTAGCTGAACACTTTGACAATGTTCTTATTTTCCTGTCAGACTGAATAATTCTGTTCCACTTTTGGAGTCCAAGCGCCACATTCTCACCAACTCAGTAAAATGATTAAACTTATTAATTGTCAATACAGCTGAACTGATTAACAAATGTTCACATTCTCCATTCTAGAAACAATTCTACCAGATTAAAATTATTGTAAGTTTATTTGACATGGCATGTTTTAATGTATAAAATTTTCAAATATTTCTCCTTCAAAATTTTATAGCTGTGTACAGAGAATCAAATTAATCAAATATTTTTGATTACTGTCAAAATAACACTGCATTACCAGGTCTGTATTTGAAAAAAATACAGACCTGGTACAGTTCAAAATACAGAAAAGCTCTAAGTTTGTTCTTACCAAACAGCCAATAAAAATATTTATCACAGAATAATAAAAGAAAATAATAGTAAATAACACTAACCTTGAATGTGAGGCCATTTGTCATTTATTTCTGAATAAAAGAGCCTGTAAGCATATTTCTCATACTACTCCTTTGAAATCCCTAAATTCCAAAATTATATAAAACCCACTTTTACAGCTATAAATATTTCCAAGGTATTTGCAATGCAAATCACTTTTATTATTGTCTCCTGACTTTGACACTGCCCATATTTTTAAAAACTACACAGTAAAGCACTGGTCCAGCATTACTATTTTCTGCCACTGTTAACATGTCAGAAGTCTTTAAAAACTCCTTCACTGTCATCCTTTCTGCCACTGTTATTTATATTCACTAACACAGGTTTCAAAGCTTCTGAAGGCCACCACAACCTACATGATGTGCACCACAACATCTGCCACACCAACCCAGTTACTCAGTGGACTCCTCTTATAGCTGGCCTTTCAGTGGTGTTCACCATCATTACAAGTCACTAATTGTCTTGAACTTGCAGCTTTCACAAAGATCATGCCCCTAGAACTTCTACATGATGTTTCTGAAAAAAATGTAATGTGCCAGTGCCATAAATAAGAACAGAAAAATCGTTATTTAGGCAAAACTAAGGGAGAAATCTCACGCCTGGCAGAGGGTTGCTGGAAGGAGCTGCCCACATGCTCAGCCGGCTGAAGCTCAGGGTAAGATCAGATTTTTTTTTTTTTTCATGGACGAGGTGACACAGGTCTGAAAGTATACACAATTTTTTGGCTCTCTTCTGCATGTTTTATGGGGCATATTTTCTACATGTGCAAGTAAGTCTGCATAGAGTAGGGACAGAGTCACCCAATTTTACAAGAATTTTGTTGTGATATGAGTGGTAAGATACAAGGTGACTAATAATCCACCTCCATCACTTGGAATATGGTTGTTTTTTTTGGTTTTGTTTTTTTTTTTTTTTTTTTCATAGCACTGGGTTTCATAGCAAAGAAATTTAAAAGCTGTTTTCTTTGACACTAAATTATATTGCACTGAAATATGTGAAGCAACAAAGTAGTTGAAAAGTTATGGCCTACTAAACAAGCATAGCATGGCACACCTACTAACTGAATGCTAATAAATACAATTAAAAATTCTAGCAAGATACTTTCTCTTATAGAAGTGGCATTTTGTTTCATATAAGATACATGAAAGAAAATAGAATTACTAAAACAGACAGATAAAACAGAAGTTCTGGGTAGGTATACAGATAATTTAAATTACTAGTATAGATATTAACAGGATAACAAATGAGTATATCTAGAATTTCTTATAGAATCTGGGGGGTTTTCCACAGAGCTCAAAGCACATTGTGTACCAAAAAGAAACATTTTTACTTGCATTCTGTTAATTCACTGTCTCTTAGTAACTTTTAGTTGCTAAGAAGTAACAGCCCTCAGAAATCGGTATCATGGTGATAGATATGTTTTATGTATAGAAATGTTTCCCAGTTTCCCAGTAACCCAGTATTGGCTTTTTGATCAGCAATGCACTTTTACAGGACTTCATAGTACATTTACAATTTTATGTCACATGAATATTTTAGGATTTCTCTGCAGGTTTTGTAAGAAGGTAATTTTATTTCTTTATGGACCTTCTGATTGTCAGATAACTTTAAAAAATTGCTTTAATCCCCCCAGTTTTCAGAAAAGACCAGCCCTCACTTTGCTACTTCTCAGCAAAAAGGAGTAGACTCTCGTTATCCTGGGAGTGCATTTATAATACACAAATCTCATCTGACTATAAATGGGCTAGTATTGCTTCCAAGTCTTTAAAAGCTTTTGTTTAACATTTATGGAAACTGTTACGACATAGTGCTGATTTCAAAGCTGAAGATTCAGGAGGCTCCATGACACCATGCACTGCAGCAGTTTGAGGATGTTTTTTCTCTCTCTGCTGCACATCCCTAGTTCCTAAGTAGGAACCTACTGGCAACTCCTTTTACTTTCCATCTAGGTCTGTGCTTAGCTCTGGGCTTTAGATGTGTGCTTAACTTAATAACTGAAATTTGTAAGAGCTAGAAATACTGTTCATAGATACTGAAAGAGAAAAATAGTCTTTTTCAATTCTGTTGAAATAAACATCATGTACAATGTGAAGATACTTTGAATGTTCAGAAGTTGTGAATGTTAGTGTTCATGTCTTACTGTATATGACCAATTTAAGAAAACAAACAAAAAAAAAATTGGCTATGACAAAGACCAACATAAAGTTAAGTTGCTTTCAAATGACCAAAGCAGTATTAAACAACTTTCAGAAGCAAAATCTGAAATTTTAAAATTAAGTTCCTTTATGCTATGCTATAAGAAAAGGAACAAAACTCAATGCCCCAGAAAGAACAGATTAAATAAAAATATTTTTTCCGTGAATTAGTGTTCCAATTTCACAACCAATAATCAAGTTATCTCCTTTCTAATCCAAACTTTTCCACCTGTATCAATATTGGATGCAAATAACCATTAAATACAGCAAAGTACATGACCAAGCAGAGACCAATGTCACTACTTTAATTTTGCTGTTTACAGTGTTCATGAAAGATGCTCACTGTGGGACTCCTGAGAAACTAATTTATCCACCTCAAGTAGAAGAAGTACTATCTTTTTATCAAGCTTGAATGCAAAAATAAAGAAAATCACTGCTTTCTTTCATACAGCTGCAGAAGTCTGTCAAAGTTGGCACACACAAATTGAGATGAAATATAGAGATATTGAAATACAAAGCAGTAAATTTTGGTATTGCCAGTTATTATAAAGTTAAATCTTGTTCATAACAGCATTACAACTCCTTCCTTTTGGAAAATACATAACTCCTTTATATAAGCCCCTCTTATGTATTTTTTTTCTATTTTAATTGCTTTAATAAAGTATAGCCTTAGGATCAAAGCTTAAGCTTCTTTGAATTATAGCAGGTGGTTCAGGAAATACATTGAACAAAATAATGTTTTGAACATTTACAGAGTTTCAGGACAAATTTCCTGAGCAGAACCATGGTACAAGGAATATCATAGCTTCTAGACAGTCACAGATATTGATGTAATTAGGGACAGACACTGGAGCATCAAGAATCTCCAGATAGTTACTCTTTCAAACACTAACTGATTATTTCTAGCCCAAGTGCTTGGCTAGATGCATCCCTGTATGGGCCAGTCTGATTCCTTGGCCACTAGAATTCTACTTGGTCTTATTTCCTGAGAACATCAGCGAAATGCTGATAATAAAGTTACAACCTGCACACCTGTTTTTTTCTTCTTTCAGTACCACTTCCGTTGCTGAAGGAATTAATATCTTGTGTTATTGAATCAATGCACAATTAACTGTTTAATCATTACATCAATGTACAATGAAATCAGTAGATTAATTACTCATTGCCCTCCATCAATCCGTGTTCAGGCTCTCATCTCACAATTTTTTGTATTTTTTCAGCTTTGAACATGCTAGACATTGCTTTTGCTAAGATTATTTTCCTGTATTTAGGTTAAATAACAGTGTACATATTTCAAATTAAGAACCATTAACCTGTCCCATAACTTTGAAAGCTATTTAAACAAAAGAATAGTTCTGTCTCAAAGAGATTCAATGTAACATAGAGAAACAATAAAATAAGTAGGAAAGCTAAAGGTGAAAGTACTCTAAAACAGATCAAAATAAGTAACAAGAATCATATAAAGTCCTTCTCAGCAACTGTTACATTTGTAAACAAAGATTGAAGTAACTCAAGAGGGAAAGAGAAGGCAGCACAAACATGGTGGTCTAAAGCTAGGAGACAAGGAACAATGAAACCAAGGCAAGAACTGGAAAGTTGCTTCACATCACTTTATATTGCACATATATAAATAAACAAATGAGGAAAAGATTGAAAAAGGACATCACAGGACCATACAGGTTATCTTTGGTTGATTTTTTAAATTTTTTTTTTCTTATTTCTTAATTTTCAGGGATTTTTTCAGCACTGACAGCACCAAGCTGTTCTAGAACACAAACACACACTGTCCAGAATTAACAGCTTTACATTCAAGGTCATTTAACTCGACACTGTTCATTAAAGTGTCCAGGATGCAACAGGAAATTTAGTTCTACTTTCCTTCTATTTAGTGACGCCTTAGCATCTGCAGAAGAAATAATTTTGAAAAGATAATTTTTTTATGTGGGATAATGTTTACAGTAATCACAGGGAATGCCAGTAGCAATAATACATATTGTCAAAAATATATATACTTTAGCACTTATTTTCATAAAGTATCACAAAATAAGATATTCAGTTCAGTATCACAACCAAGCATCCTAATTTTTGTGACTTTTTCAACTCGACATGCTCAGAAAGAATACCTGATGTCAGGAACTGTGTTTAAGAGCATAGCTACAGTAGGCTGTACAGAATATTTAGATGTCAATGTGTGAAAAAAAGTAGTCATGCTGTAGAGGAACAGGCCTGGGGCACTCATGTCTCTGAATCACTGCCAGGATCAGCAGATCGTCACTGTTAGGAGGAGGCCGTTCTTTCTGCACAGCCCTCAACTATCATTTGACACCACTGTAAGAAGGGCAAGACAGTACAATTAAAAACAATGAATTTAAAAGCAGACAAGAATGAAATGCAGTCATTGGACCTAAAGAATGCTGTACCTGGGTTTTGTAGTAGAAGTTTGCTATTCATTTTATAATCAACTTTTACGATCATCTTTGCTTCAGATTGCTGATTCTGGTCATATACACAAGGTTTATTATATATTAAAGAATCCCTCTACAATAGCATAAGTAATAAAAAACACAAACCTGCTAGGCAGTAAGGAGAAGGAAGGATATTTAAATCCTAACTGTATCAGAGGCTGAGCTGAAAGAGCTGTTGCCACTTTAAGTTAGTGGAGTGTTTGATTTGCCCTGCAGGGCCAAAATGCTCTGAGGACCATCTGGGGCAGGGGTGTGTGTGAGGGTTTTTTTATTCTTCTTTAATCTTAGCGTAGGATTACATAGTTTCTTGGAGCCAAGGTACTGAAGATTACTTAGAATGAACTGCTACTGGAAGATGGTTGTAATTAGATTGGCTTGCAATTAAGATACAGAGCATATAATAAATTTTTTACCTTTAGCTAAGCACACAACCTTATTTACCAGGATGAGGCAAAACTTGGCTTAAAACTGAGAACCTTAATAATCCTATCAATAGATTCTGCTGTTTTATCAATTGCACATGCATCACTATTCACAGGAATCAAATTAAGCATCAGCTAGCATGAAATTACATTCAGAATTAATATTCAAAAAATCCAGACAGGTACAACATACAAAGTTGTTAAAATATATTTTGTATAACATGACTTTTGAATTTCTGGCAATTTCAACAGAGTGCTTATCTGAACTAAACAGAAAGACAGTGTGGGTCCATGTAAGGAACTATAATTAGAAACTCTAATTAATTGCTAGATGATACTCTTATTGGAAAACACAAATAATAGCAAAATCATAATGAATGTAATTTTGTGTTAGTATAGGAGCAATTACATGCTGATTTTTTAAGGCAGCAAACTTACTGTGATGCTATTGATTTCTTACATTTTTTTCTCCTACCTATACAAAACTAATGAATACATAAGCTTCTTAACATATTAGCTACTCTTACTCAAAGTTTACCTATCATTTTAAATCCTTTCAGTTTTATTGAAGTTCACTTACCTGAAAAGTATAAAACCGGGTCCCATTAGGAGGATGCACTTTAGGAGAGGCAGAGACAGTGTTCATATCCGAGAATATCATTTCTGGTCACACACAACACAATCCACAGAGAGCTACAGATGCAGAGCAGAGTGCTAAGCTCGGAGACAAATCCTTTTATACATTTAGGGAGGCAATTGGACAAAATTCCGTCTGCCCCATCCGTTCAGACGTACAGTGACAGCGCTTTGAATTCCTCACTCCTGCATCTGTGAGCTAAACTGTAAGGTCATTGCTCCCTGACCTCCAGCTCAGCCAGCCCGTTGTAATATGCACGATGAATAAAAATTAGAAATGCCAAAGAAAAGAGAGCCAGAACCTACAGTACATGGAGCTTGTGCAGAATCTGGCAACGCTTTGGACCTGCCCATCTGTTCTCAGTGATAATCACCTCCCTCCACCACAGCCTTGCAAAGTGATTATGCTAAGCATCCCAGTTAACCAATAAAACACAGTTTCATTTCAAGCAAGCATGCACAGTGAAAAACAGAGGACCTCTTCTGACTAACCTGAAGTATGCCTCATGTTCAGTTTATAGCTGTATTTGATAACAATGATAATTTTATCATTTCAGTTGCTGACAGCTATGTTAACACATACAACTTGCTTTAAATAACACAAAGGTGGCTTTTTGTCATTTTAACTGTCTTGTCTAGAAAAAAAAAATAAATTGTGTACTGCTCTCCAAATCAGTAGTTTTGCATTTCCTAATTTTGGTGCTACTACTGAGGAGAAATACATATTTGTAAGACTGTTTACAGAGCTATAGTCAGTTTAAATACAATACACATTATAAGCTTCTCTTTTCTGGTTTTTTTTTTCTACTTTTTTTTTTCTAATCTTCAGTCTGAATCTCTCTTGAAGAAAGGTTTACCTAACCTTGCTAAGTATAAGGTTGGAATTTTTTTCTGAGCCTTACTGTGCTTAGCAAAGCTATAGACCTACAGCTTAATTCATTAGCTATACACAAGATGTTTTAAAGGTGTTATTTTTTAAAGCTGATAATACTTGTGAACACCTGCACTGAACATTCAAAAATCATTCATCACATCTTTTCTTCAAACACAGATCATTTGAACTACATGAAGATGATAAAGAAAGTAATATTCTAAGAACTTGGCACCTTTCAGCAACAAAAAATAAGTGTTCAATTTAAAAAAACTGAAAAGTAGGGTTACAGAAAAGGGTAAAATTGTAAAGTGGTTGCAAAACAAACTTTGCATGTTCTGTCAAGCACTTTGTATTTTATTCACAAGGTTTAAAAGAGACAGAAAAACCACTTAAGAAATAGTACTTTCAAAAGGAACTTGTCAAAATTCTAAAAGCCTGGTGAGTTGCTAGGCTGCCTATGTTTTTTATTCTGTTTTATCTTAATGCTTTTAGCAATAGGAGATAATGCAGCTTCTAAAGTAAAATGACTATGAAAGGAATTGGAAAAGATGCAGAGATGACTCTCTGTTTAAATGTGTCAGAGTGGTGCATACTGCAATAATATTTTGTAAGTCAAAAAGAAAAAATCTTCTCTGATCCTATTCATACATAACAATTTCTTATAATTACCATGTTATGGCTTCTATAACATCTACAGAATCAAGGCAAAACTACTGTCTGGAACACTTTCTTAAGACCCAGATTTCAGATTACAGTGTATTCTCTCCTCTTTGATTTCTCTTCCAGAAGATCTAGATGCTTTTATTAGCAAAGAGGCCCCTCAGCTGGTCAAATGAAAGATATCAGTTTGTTTATAATCTGAGTAGAGAATCTTACTTTTTTCTTTACAATATGCCTACCAAACATGTGCTATTTGTCCACAGTGCAATGAATAAAGTCTCTTTTATGGACGTTTAAAATGCTTTGCCCTGGAAGAAGAAAGAAGTTTACATCAGAGTTTCCTCACCAAATGCATAATTTGAAGAATCCATGTGCAAAATCCCATGTAAATTCCTCTGATAGATAAGTACTTTCACTGCTCAGTAACTGTACCTATTAGCTTGAACTTCTCTTGCTTCAACTTTCATAACTTTTAATCCTTGTTTCTATCAGGGATATAGAAAACTCAGTTCATTTTCTCATGCTGGCATGTGCTAAATCTTAAGGTAGTTAATTCACAGTTAAACCCATCTACTCAGAGTTACAGCAATGCCTTTCATGATCATAACACTACTGCTGTATTTAGACTTGCTAGTTCCCTATTTGTTCCCCTAGGACTGCACATCTTCTAGCTGTAGTCTTCCACTGGGAGCTCTTACTGGGATCACTGTTCACCATGTCTTGGCGGCCTGTTACCTGAAAAATGCTTTTTAAAATACTGGTCCTGGTCTTTTATCTGTTGTTTTGGCTTTCCTGCCTAGGACAAGAAATCTGCAGTTGAAAAAACAGCCACCAATGCCACCACAAAAAAACAAAACAAAAAAAAAAAGCAGCAGCCCTCCATGCCTGCATTTCAGTTCCAATTAACATATTTCCTTATCTAATCAGTATAAATCTGGAGAGAAGGCATAGCAGTTGTTCTAACTCTCCACTAACTTCCACCTTGTGAGGAAAGGTAATGACTATGAATTTTCTTCTATCTAACTGCAATACAGGCAACATCATATTCTTGTAGGGTCCTCATGGAATTAGAATGTCATTTTGGTGTAATTCTCAAAACAGATTGAAAATGTTTATTTACAGCAGTTTTTTTTCTGAAAAATATGAAACTAACCTCCTGTCAGGAAGTGGTTAGAGCACAAGTAAATTCAGTAAAGCATGAACTGCTGCATGGCAGAGTGAGTGTTCACAATTACAGAAAGAGTCTCATTTCAGAAAAGCCAGCAGCCCCAAAGGAAGATTGCTGGGATTCAGCAATCTCCTCAGAACAAGGAGCTGGAACCATCTCCCATGTCTAATTGAATGCAGCAACGACTAAGGAGGGTATCAAGCAACATGAACTGAAAGAGAGCAGAAAATGGAACTGAAGGAAACTGAAGAGACCCAACAGGACAAACAGAGAAACACACCTAAAGACCATGACTACAGCTCAGGGGTAGAAGTACTTACAAAGGATGCAACCCCCATTCAAGTATTTGCTGCCATGAATCTTCCAACTAATGATTTAATTATTCCATAAACTGAGAACTGTAGTTGAAGAAAAAAAATCTCCTACATGAAAAGAAAAAGTTCTACATGTTGAAAAGTATGAGATATGGCAATGCTTCTGAGATGGCTTCGGTTCCAATTACTTTTCAATGTATGAGTTATCAAGCACTGAATCTGTATCATATGAATTATTT
Organism: Peucedramus taeniatus; assembly: GCA_013400575.1. NCBI lineage: Eukaryota > Metazoa > Chordata > Aves > Passeriformes > Fringillidae > Peucedramus > Peucedramus taeniatus. The sequence goes on from WBNO01015764.1 coordinate 81,400, forward strand.
TGAACTTTACATTTTAGTTAGATACTACTCTCCAAAATTTTCAGTGTGATTATTTACTTTTTAAGTGCCTTTTTTTATGTGTAGCCTATGATTTTTGATAGTAGATACAAAACACAAGATATGTTATATATATCAGATACATATATATATAAACCCAGTAAGTTACACATCAAAAAGGAAGGCATATATGTGTATATATCAGATGATTATGTAAAGTACTTTGAAAATCCAGGGACACTAATACAAACCCTTCTATTTCTGACCACAGAGACAAGATGCACTTTTTTAAATTGATGAACACAGCTTTTTAATGTGCTAGTGCTTGTGATGTATAGTTTCTCTTCAGACTATGTAGTGCAATATAAAGCAGATGTTTTGAGTTAAGATTTAAATCACCAGCTCTTATTGAATTAGGTGAGTAATTATCCAGAAACAAGGACTTCATATCACATATTATTCTCATTTCTGTCTGTATCAGGGAAAACCATGTTAAAGAAACATGCCTTCCTCCAGAAGCAGTGTGAGTGTTTGATTTTCAGAACATTAGAGAGCTTTCACATTAAACCACTAGTTCTTATCACTTCTAGTTCACAGACTCAGAGAAACCCTACTAATCTTCCAATATTGACAACACTGTACTTGAATTGATATTTCTGTATTATCTTCTGTTGTAGACATCAAAATAGAGGGAGTATCATATGATATGTTAGTCATCTGGCTTAAAATATCCTGATTTTGCTTTAAACTGAAAAATGTTAATGTTTAAAGAGTTCTGTTTTCCAACTATTAGTGGCTGGAAATGATGTTAAACCTTTACCACAGTTCAGAAAAAAGATATTCAATTGCATATAAAATTTTAATGACTATCTTCATAAAGTCACACATGAAATCTAATTGTTTTTATATCCAAATTTATTTACAGTTCCTTTCAGCTTATTTAATGAAGTTCTATGCCAAAAATATTTCTTTTTTCCCCTCATCAATAAAGCAACACAAAACCAAAATCTGATTAATATACTTTAAGGAATGTATAAAACTCACACATATGAAGTTTCAGAAACTAATAATTTCTAGCTGGTATAGCTCCCAGAAAGCAAAGTGGGAGAATTAGAGACAATCAAACAAAGAACGAGGAAATTCTTCTCCCTTTCAGGCTTCTAGTACTAACAGAAAATCCTTACAGAATTTCAAACTGGTAGAAAAATATCAGCTTATCTTATTGATAAGTAAAGCCTGTTTTTCATCTTGTCTCTGTAATTAAGAACCAATTATCAACATTTCCATCACTGGCCTTTGTTGCTTTTCAGTATGCAAATACCAACTTGTACCAGGAAGTGTCTCACAAGAACGAGTGCTGGTACCAAGGCAGTATGGACTTATGAGCCCTGTTTTAACTCTGAACATAAGGATTTGTGTAAACCCTTGATGACAAGTACACTGCAGGACAAGCATATCTTCTGTTAGAAGTAAAAAAATTATGTCAGAAATACTGAGGGATAAAATGTGTCTCAGCAGGTTTATTCTGTATGACAGCTTCCCTTTCAAGCATGAGAACAATGACAGAACTTTCACAGGAACTGCAATTATGAATACAATTCATTTTTAAAGTAATCTTGCTTTGTTGCATATATTGAAATATTTTACCATGCATTTACTGTGAAAAAAACAGAGTCAACATCAGCAAATCAACTTCAAACTCTTATAACCATTTTTCCTTTAAATGGCAAACTTGAGAATTCATTTAATTGACAATAAATCTCTCTATGCTATCAAAGGTCAATAAAATTAAAATTGTTCATTCAAATCTAAGTGAGTTTATGAATACAGTTGCTCATTCAGAATATATTTTGTATAACCTATCAAGTATGCAGTCCATAATCAATAAATATGGAAGGCAACCATAATGACACTAAGTCCAAAAGATGCCATTTGATTGCTTGTGCTGGAGCAAAATTTTCCTTTATTTTGTATTCTGGACAAGCAATTTTTGACCACAGCTAGGACTCCTGTGCAGCACTGCCCTACAATATTCTGGTCATCACAGGTGTAAGAGTTAATTCTTCCACTCTGAAGACTTAACAAATAAATAGTTCTATATCTGACTCCCTTTCCACATGGTTCAACAAAGCCAGGATAGAATATTCAAAAAAACATTCCATTTTTCTTGAAACAATTCAAATTCCCAGCACTGGATCTGTGCTTCCTATGTATAACTCAACTATCAGTAAGTCAAGATTGTACACAGTGGCTTATTAGGTATATAAATGCTGATATGTACACTGGTTTTATCTATTTTTAAGTTATGTATTGATGACACTTACTGACTGAGTGAATCTAAAAAGGAAATGGAATGAAAACTTAATGCTTGTATATAGAGAAGTATGCTGGACTTTAAGCATAATGAGAGAGCTGAAAGAGAGGATGGCAGAGTTGCAAGAAAGTGTAGTGAACCAAACCACAAAAACTTGAGAGATGTATCTCTGAAAGTCAATTCATACCTGATTTGAAAAGATATTTACTTTTCTCCACAACTCTTGGGTTTCAACTGCCAAAAGCACAGATACTAAGCTATATTTGCTATATATAATGGACCTCTGCCATTCACTTTTGATGCCAGGACTACATTTCTGTTTTCTGACATGACTACAGATTTCATGACAAAGTCTAGATGGTCCATGGAAGCAAAGAAAATTTTTTATGTAGAATCAAAGTGACTGCCTTTATGAACATATTTAACATTTTGGTCAAATCTAACATTAACTCTTGATAAATCAAGACCAAAACCTCCAAAGTAATGTGAACCCAGTAGAAAAGTTATAATGTAAAGAGTCTGTTTTTTAATTCACTATGTGTCATATCACTTAGATGTCACTTTTGTTATTTATGCTTTAAGTTGATTACACTGCAACATTATTCACAGTGGTATCATGGCACTTGGCAAAATACGAGTAGTTTCTTATCAGCAAATGTAGAATCTAAATCATGTACATTATTGCAAAGGATCACAGTACATTAAGGATGAGTGAAATTAGGAAAGAACATAAGATGATAATCATTGCCTATGCATCATCATCAGCAGAGTGGCTTTTTCTTTTTAAGTGAACATCTTACATTATGTGCCTCATCCTGAGGATAAAAATAGGATGAAAGCCTATGAGGGAAAAACAGAAGAAGATACAAGTTTGAGATAATGTGTTTAGGCACTACAACTTACTGTGAATAGTTATCCTAACATTCCTATCCTCCCTTTGGAAAATACGTTTTCTTCCTAACAGAATTATTTTATTCATTTTCATTCTAATATATTATTGTATACTGCAATTATTCTGCAATCTTTACATAGAGATTTATCCTGTTCTGGAAGTATAAAAATTTTTTAGAGAGTAAACTACTAATGAAAATTAGTAACGGAATTTTATCTAGAAGGTAAAGGCTGTCAGGAAGCATGTGCCAAAGCAATTGTCTTTGTTATTTATTTCTATTTCTGCTCCATCTGGAAAGTATCTTTTGTCATAATGAGTGATGCAGGTTGCTAAACTGGTCCTTTGAGTAATAACTTACAGAACTGAATCAAAAGCTAAAATTCATGACTGATTAGTCCCATACTTTGCATGGGAACTGGAAATATTCTCTCGAGTAAGGATTATGGACATCAGCAGGCCTTTGCAAAAGGAGGTCTGTTTGTTTATTTCTCAATCAAAATTTCATTATTTTTCTATACTGTCAGTGAATGTATTTCTGAATGAAATGAACACAAACTTGAAAAGTAAGAATAAACCCATAAAAATACATAATCATGCCTTCTTTCACATTGTGAAAAAATTGAAATGCTACTGATGATTTAATGAAATTCCCTTAAGTAGATTTACCCTGGCAGCTTTTCTGTCCTGAAGGTAAAAGAACAACAATCCTGAATGGGATCACAACCCTTGGAATTGGAATCTGCTGAAGGACTGTTAACATTGACAGTACCTCCAAAAGCAGTAACTAATTGAATTGTTTAATCACTAACATCTTTCATCTAATTTTCAAGGATGCTCAGTATCTGAATAGCCCCTCTTAAGTCACATCAGCCCTGCTAATGCCATTTTGAGCATTTAGGTCTCACTGTTGTACACTTAAGAGGCAAAGCACTTGGAGTGACTAAGTAAGTTTGAAAACGTCAGACCCGTTGCTCACAAAATCTATTCACAAAATGTAACCTCCTAAAGACAATGTAAAATTCCCTTTTATAGCTAGATACAAGCAATAAAACCTTTTCTTGTGGTTTTTTTTTTTTTTTTAAGTACATGCCACAAATCAGTAATAACATATTAGCTTGAGAAGACCTCAAGCTATGGTGCACATCTCTTCATTGTCATACATACAGCCTTGTAAGTGGCCATGGTGGAAAGCATAAAGAGTCTCTTCTAAAAATGTATCCTATCTGTGCTTGTCCTTAACCACTTGATGCCATTTTCCCTTCTAAAAGTGCAGTGGCAGTGTTTGTGTACTGATACTGTCTAAAATCATCTTTCCAGCAGAGAAAAGATATGGGACTATAAAACAAAACAGTCAATACCATCCTGAGGGCAAATGGCTGTTCCAGATCTTGACTCAGCACACTTTCATTTCCCCTTAAAAACTATTATAAAAATATAGAATGATCCAGCAACTGCACAGCTATATTAAGTAGAAGCAAATGTTGCATTATTCTGTGCAAAAAAAATCATTATGTACAAATACAGCTGAAAGATACTTTCCCAGTGCTAGAAAATGTTAATCCCATTGAACTAAATACTTTTTTTGGGTATTATTTTTTATTTAATTCACAATTCAGACTTGGGCAATTATAGAATATGCTATGCTGATTAATGCTGGTTTAGTGTTGATTTTCAGTTACCCTATTTATCTTCCTGGAAATTCTAAAAGAAATGTCAATAGACAACACTATAAAAACACCAGTTTTCCAATCTTCAGGCTGAATGGTTTCAAATCTTGCTAAATCCCAAAAAAAGGACTTTCTAAGTCTTAATCTTCACAATTGTCACCTTTTTGCTTTATTAAACATGCTTTGGAAAAAAAAAGTAGGATAGTATATTAAGTATTTCTAGGACACAGGAAAAGTAAAAGTATTACCTATTTTCTTTTTGCATTCAGTCAGGATGACTTCAAAATTTATCATGCAAGTGACTAAGCAGCATTATTCACGATTCATCTTGCCATGCATCTAAAAAGTGCCATAAACTTATAAGCAGTGGAATGTATATGTTCTTAACATTTTTATGGCTTAACCGGTATCTCAAGGTAGAAAACTGAGATGAAGATGGATTGATAATCAACAAATGTTTGTGCCAAAATTAAAAGTTAAATGAAGACAGTACTGTTATTAAATGAAGATAAAACTGTTATTATTAAGGATCACAGTCTAAAAACCTGCACTTGGACAGGAAAAATAGTTACTTGAGAAAAGCTGTAAAAATAGCTTAAAAATGTAGTGAAACCTAAATTAACACGGTGTTACTGACAGAGTACTGCTCTCATCTAACAAAACCTTGTCCCTTCTATATGGGAGCAGATGACTATTGCCTGGTGTTCTGCACTCACAGCTCATTTTGAAAATGCTGAAAGCTTAGTGGTATGACTATAAAGTTTCTAGATCAAAAGAAGAAAATTATTCATGGACAGAGAATCTCAGGTGGAATGAGAGCAGACAGAAAGCTGGGAATTATGTGGCTGCTATTGAGCAAGGACACATTGAAATCTCCTTGCCAAGGGAAGGTAGCTTTTGCATTTCTTTCTTTCATAGAAGCAATGTCAGAAATGAACCTTGGCATCTTCTGCTGGGTTTTATTTGCATGGAAGACACCATGTCTCTTGTGTGTTACCACAGGCTCCCTTTACAGTCAATAAAGACAGGCGCTTTCAAGGGGCACTGTTTCTGACCTATTTTAGATGTCTATTTTAGTTTGAGATGAATCACACTACAGAGGTGGGAGGCAGTAAAGACAGAAATGCCTACGCTCTAGATATCTGAAGTTAGGTGCAGTGAATCCTACCCTGGGAGCCTGAACTGAATGTTAAACAAATTATCAAAACATGACAAGAAGATATTATAATCAATGACAAAACCCCCACCACTGATTAAGTACACTTAAGTGAAAATTACTACCAGAAATAATTTTTCTATAACTATGTGAAGCAAAACCAAAACCACACAAACTCTGAAAATGGCTTTTCCTACTTTCCTCAAACAAATTATGTGAAAAGCAACATCTGCAGCAACAAATTCACAGTCACATCCAGATTAAGTATTCTGCTATAATCACAGGGAAGATTAACATCCCAGACTAAGATACAAAAGACTGTGGAGCATGGCAAAATTAACCCCAAAATTATTTATGTTTTATTAAAGGATATAGTGTGACACAAGCAAGTTAAATCACATCTATAATGTTAAATAATAAAGTAACCTCAGGCCAGGCAATTCCTAATTCCTAGTACTATATCTATGCTTATTTCACATTCACTGCAGCATGAACACACTTCTTATGAACATTAAACAGATATAGACATTTATTACAATTCAAAGCTCATATTTTTTTTAGAACTTCACAGAATTTCACATATTATATTTCATGCAATTTCATGCAGCAGCTTTAAATTTTGATTAGTGTCAAGTAGTGGTAATGTTAATTAGTATGTTCTTAAAGTGGCACAGAAAATCTTAAAAAACTGCAGAGCACTATGTTGAACTTAAAATGTATACAAAATATATGCACCTGTGGTAAATGGAATAGTAAAACCATAATATTTGTCACGTGTAGAAAATTCTCCTAACATTGGTGCACTAAGAATTTTCTTTTGAAGAAAAAAAAATGGTACCAAAAAAGAGCCAGCTACAGGTTTAACCAGCATTGTCCATATAAAGGTTTAGTTCTTTCCTGATTCTGATGTAGGACATATTCTCAGCAATATCTTACGGGGAAAATGGCCATAGGATAAATCATACACCATCTTTTCACCCACTGGCCTCTCTTCTCTAAAGAAAATATATAGATTTAAATATATAGATTTATATTATATAAAATATATAGATACATTTTTAGTGTAGCTCCTCTACAGAAGGTACATTTTACATAAATACATCCTGGTTTCTTTCATCTTTGACTAAACAGTGCCAATCCTGACAGCCTCTCTTCACTTAAAAATTCCTTCTTAGCCCTGATCATTTTCACTATCTGTGTCTACATCTCCAGATAGTAGCTTACCATGATGGAATAGATCTTGTTCCTTCTCTGCACAGCCAGATGGAAATCGAAAGGAAACATTTTATCTTACTCCTACTCCCGTCCATTTACCAAGACTCCTAACCTTCTAGCTGGCGCATGGAAAGTGGCACTGAAGTTGCAGTTAAGTGTGGTTTCCTAAGATTGAGCAACATTGCAACTCAGAAAAAACAGGTGGCATATAAAACAAATTGAACCAGCACAAATACAATTCTAACTCAGAAGTCAGACACTGACCAAGAAAGATATTTTATTAAATGGCAGAACAGTTTTCAATATCTGCACAGCCTGTTTAAGTGAAAAGATTAAGATGACCATGGACGTGGTTTCACAGACAAGCAAGATAGAACAGTTGGGAAAATAAATTGCAGATGAGTCAACAATTAAAATAAAACTTGTGATTTTATTTTTAAAAAAATTCCGATGACTCATTCACAATTATCTCCCCATAAGCTTCCACTATATACACTCTGCCTTTTAATATCTGAACAGATGAACTTTGGTTTATGTGCAAATTAATCAAGATATTTTATTGCTTCATGTCTTTGAACTGCTCTGGTTATATTAAAATAACCAGTGAACTCTTAATTTGCTTTACAAGAACCTTTGAAAATTCTTCCTAATTTCTGAAATTTTATTTTTGCAATTAATGCATATGAAAGGCAATATAGTAAAAGGCTATTAGAACAAAATGAACAAAACGTTATTAGAACAAATTTTTTACTTTGCAACACTGAGTGTTAAATTTAAAATGACATGTTTGATCAAGTTCCATGGTTAAAAATCATTCCTTTTCATGAGGGCTAAAAATTAGCTTTTATATTACCAGCAACTTCAAATACACACAATTCTCTTTCCTGGATAGCCTTTCAAGCAACTCCTTTTTCATTTCAGTAGTTTATTGCTTTAGTTTAGACAAAAATCATTGTCCCAAGCAATCCCATCCCAAGTGTTACTGTGTTTCACTGTTACTGCCCATTTCTAGAGTTGCAAGTAATGGAGCAAGAAAGAGGCAGACATAATGTGTCAAAGCTAAAACAGTAGAGGTAACAGAGTTGGCATGGAGGCTGTGACATCGTTACAGGGAAATGGAAAGCTATATTTATAGGAGTAAACTAAATGTGCTTGGGAAAGTTCCCAATTGTTGTGGCCAACTGGCACAATAGAGTACACAAATATGTTAGTCAACACTGAAGTGTCCAAAGAGCCTGCATGCAAACTGCTCATTGGGAATAGTCCCTGCAACAGTCCTATTCCCGCACCATAATTAGTAATTGCCTGGAAAAAATATAAATTAGTGTGAATGAAAAGTGTGCCAGAGTCTGGGCCAACAGATTACTACTACAGATGATTGTGTTTGACCATCCAGGAACATTTCCCAGTACTATTTGATTTACTTGCATATAAACATGCTAAGCCTTTCCAGAAGGTTTAATATTATGGAACACAGTAAAAGATTTTATGCATTTCCAGTCTTGCTGTTGACAATCATTTAGTGTTTAAAAAATTAGAGATAGGATATGAATGATCAATACCAACCATTTCTAAAACTTCAGTCAAGATAAATCAGACTGGATGCAGAGTCATAGTTGCATTTTTGGCTGAAGAACGCAACGTTGTATTTGGGAAGAGAATGCAGATTGGTACCATGGATAATGGTTACTTTTCATTTCACTGTTATCCCTAGCTGTTGATGTTGAAGGCCACTGCCTTTTGTCCTTTTGCTGCTTGCCTGGGAGAAGGTGCTGACCCCCACCTGGCTACAACCGCCTTCAGGTGGCTGGAGAGAGGGATAAGGTCACTCCCGAGCCAGGCTAAACCAGCCCAGCTCCCTCAGCCACTTCTCATAAGTCTTGTGCTCCAGACGCTTCACCAGCTCTGTTGTCAGTCATTCTCTCAACGTACTCGGCACCTCAAAGTCATTCTTTTAGTGAGGAGCCCAAAACTGAACACAGAATTCATGGTGCAGCCGCTCCAGTATTGGATGCAGGGGGATGCACTTCCCTGTTCTTGCTAGCCACACTATTGCTGATACAGGCCAGGATGCCATTGGCCATCTTGGCCACCTGGCTCACATTCAGTTGCTGACAACCAGCACCCCCAGCTACTTTATCCCTGGGTCACTTCCCAGTCACTCTGCCCCAAGCCTGCAGCACTACCTGGGGTTGTTGTGACCCAAGGGCAGGACCCAGCGCTTGGCTTTGTTGAAACTCATGCAACTGGCCTTGACCCATTGACACAGCCTGTCCATGTTTTCCTTTTATTCTATTCTAAGCATTAAAACTCTGTGGTCTGACTGTGCTTCTTATCTTATGGAAATATAAAGAGGTAGTTAGTTGCACAGCACTTTTGGGTTGGCTTGTTTTCTTGATTTGTCAGGTCAGCTCATCATGAAAATTTTCTAGATTAATGTATTACAAGACTTATTTCACATTTCCTAAAATGTACCATAATGAACTACTCTGGATGATGACACTCTTTGTGACCTAAAACCTTTTCTCCTGAAAGGGATTTAAAGTTATTGACATTTTGATATTTCTCTTTAAATAAGAAAGTACTGAATTTTTTAGGATTTGGTCTTAAAAATAACTTAATGTTGCTAACACCCATACAGAAAAGTCTGTATTGCAATGGCAATATATCTCTATATTGCAATGACATCCCAGTGATTCAGTCTCTTTTCTTCTGTGCAACTTGAGATGAGGCTGTTTCTTATTTTTTATTATATATCAGTAATTCAGACTGACATTGGCAAATTGTGGCCAAAATTACTAATTTTACGTCCAGCGTGATATTACATGATGGAAGAAATTTTGTCATTCTTACTGGGAATTCCTGACAACTGCAAACCTTAGATGGTCTCAAGTGTTAAGAATGGAAACCATCTGTGAAGACTAGCTCTTGATTATCTGTTAAGATTTACAATTATGACTTGATCAAAACACATAGTGTTTTGCTATATAGACAAGTAGTCTATAGCAGAGGCAGCATGGCATGCTCCAGAGAAGCATCCAACTGCTATAGACAGAATGAAGGATTTTTCTCATTCTGCTCCCTTGCCACACTCCAGTATCTTAACAGTTGTAATCAGTGGCACAGGAGAGTTCAAAAGACAACAACCGTCAGGAAGTGTTCCTGATGTAATTACCAAAATACAGATCATATTCAATATTGCGGACAGAAGTACTGCATAAAACTGTAGGTGCCTCTACTTGAAAAAACTGAGGTTTTATAAACTTGAGTTATTTTTTTCAGTCTGCTTGTTTCACACATTATTTCACCCTTCAGTAATATGCAGCTACAAGTAGCTGACTCTGGAGAAGCAATTTTTAATTAAAACCTGTTTCTCCCCCTTTTCGTTTCAGTTAATGATTGCCAGGAGGTCTTGCTAACCATAGGCCCTTTTCAATACATTCTGAGCATACTCATATCCTATCATCACCTTCTAGAGAAAAGATGGGTGCTCAGCATCTGTGGTAAGTGGGAGGACATGGATATTTCTCTGGCAGCTGAGCTGCGCTAAGTGAAAAGTCTCCACTGATAAGTCTTTATTTCTTAATTAGTTCTTCATTAAAAGAAATTACTTCCAGTAGTGAATAAAATTGCCCTAAAATCCAGAAGTACAGAATGGAAATGACTCTGTCAGTTATAAGAGTAAATAACTTTTGACAGAATGTTCATGATTTAACAAGTTTCAGTGTTTCCTAGATCAAGTCTTAAAGGTGTAATATTTATGCTTTAGTGATAATTTACTTGATGGTTGGTTGGGGATTTATTACCTAAGCTTGGGCTAGGATCATGTGGCTAAATTCAGAGCACTGAATGGTTTTGCTCATTCATTCCTTTAATGGAAGAGTGATTAATTATAATGGTTATTAAATGCTGTTGTCAAAACTACACCAGACCTTTTCTATCATAACAGTTAACACAAATGTTTCTGTTCTATGGATTTGGTAGGCTAGACAATGAACATGTTTCGGTTTAGGCATTGATAAACACGGGGTTTATCTTGTTTACTGGCTTGTTTCTCTTTATATTGGCTTCTTCAGGAATTCGGTATGTTAGTTTTATAGAAGCTATTAAGAAAATGTTGCTTTCATTAAAGTCTAGTTGGCTCAGAACTTTCAATGTTTTGTTGAGAAGACGGCAGAAGATAGGAGTTGTGTCTAAGGTTATTCAGACATGTTCCTATCCACAGAAGAGTCCAAGATGGTACAGCTCTGTGCAGCCCTTTTTGCTCTATCGACTGTGATGCATCAGCCCTGGAAACATACACAGAGAGAAGAAAATACTTTTATTCCTTTCCCCCAGCTGATACAGAAAACACCACTGACCTACACCCTGAAAGAAACACATACACTATGAACATTGCAACTTTGAAATGCACTCCCTAATAACTTACAATACGCAACTAGGCTATTTCAAAGAAATGTTATACTATATGAGTAGGTTTCAAAATTGTTACAAAGCAAAGGCTGCCTGGTGGAACAGTGTTTCTGCTGACACAAAATATTTACTGCAGAGCTATTGCAAAGATGACGTAAGGGAAAAAATGGCTTAGATTGGAAGATAAGGAGCTCTCCTCCTGAAATTAGGTTACATAAATAAAAGGATGAGGTAACAACAACGGACCATTTACATGACTGACATCAAAAAAAGACTTAATCTACCATCCAAGTCAGGACTTAACCCTCTTGAATTGGGTTTTCCCTGCAATTCAGCATACAAGCATCTTAATGTACATGTAAGTGTTCAAAATAATTGTCTAGTCCAATGAATACTAAGAAGCCTTATATTTTTCTATTTCAGCCAGTAAAAAGCTGGAGCTACTCTTTTTCTATGATATCTAATCAGCAGAGGGAGGGTTCTGTGAGTAGCACGTGAGCACAACTGCACTGTGTAAAGTGAAAAAGGTTCACAGCAAAATCCAGAATGCTTTTTGACTCCCTAATCCTGAAAGATTACATAACTGGAAGTAACTTAAAAATATTACTTTTTCCACTGTGTCTTGCACTGGGTTCCTGTCAATTAAGATATTTTAAAAATCAGCATTCTGTGATGATTATAAAGTACTAAGAAAACAAAGTTTCATCTTCAGAAAGATGAGGGTGTTTCTTCAGGAAGAAAGACAGGAAAACAAACCCCAAACCAAGTAAATAAGAAGATACTTCAAAGGAATTCACCTTATGTGAAAGATGCAACATTCTCACTGAATTGTGGTTGCTTCTAAAACAAAACCAGTTATCGCCATATGACTTGCAATCGCAAATACAAAGAGGACAAATGTGGGCATTAAACTATTCATGCCAAAATAACTTGTGAATCATCCTACCAAAGGTCACAGAGTTGCATACTGGCTTTTAAATACAAGCTTTAGAAAAATGCTTAGGAAAGCCGCTGATATACTTACAAAGAAGAAAACAACACCCGACCTCTATGGCTCAAGAAATTTTCTTTAAATATTTACCAACTTATAGGTAACTTATCTCAGAAAGCACAGGTTCAATTCCACACTGATCTCTGCCCAAGTATCATGGTTCCCCACATACAGTAAACAGGCATAGCATGCTCTGTATCTGAGCTTAGAAAGTGGCCCCTCAGTCACTAAGTAGGCTTTCCTTTAAGCATATGCATATCCTATTTAAAACATAAGGGCCCACTTTCTAATCTCTGCCAACCAGTGCATGCACACCTACCAACACTCAGCAACCCACGGGAACCGGATGGCTTCCCAGAGGTACAGTGATATATGCCCCAAATTCAACAAGCACTCAGGCACTAAATCTTTAGAGAATAGCCAAGTTGACACAGATGCTTCAGAGGCCTATTTTCATTTTAATGGACATGGAAGGGAAGATTTATGTGCACAGCTCATTTTATGCCTAGCAAGAGTCACTTGTTAAACGACACGAGAAAAACAGGCATCCTCCCAGCGAAACGCGAGGCCCGCAGGCGCGGGCCGTGCGCCTGCAGCCGCCTCGGAGCGCGGCCAGCCCCGGGCACGGACAGCGCTGGCGCCGGAGCCGAGCGCTCGCCCGTCCCTGTCCGCCGATCGCCACCTGCCGTCCCTCCCGGCCACCCTCCGCCGCATCGCCGAGGATGGCCTCCATCGGGAGGGAAAAAGGGCCGTGCCACAGCTGGAGACAGGAATAACTCTGGGGAGATGCTTTGGCTGGAACAAGGACAACGCTGGCAAAAATGATGTCTGCCAGGGCTTCTGCCCTGGCTGTCGCTCTGCCGCACAGGACTTGCTCTGGGGAAACAAATCCCACCCATGAGAGATGGGTGCTTGCTGGGCAATGCCGATTGCCCCATCCGTAACTGGTGGCGCAGATCAAAGAAAACCAGGAAGGAGTATGGAATATGTCGCCCTGACTTGCTGGCATCACCGTGTCAGCTTTATATAAAAAAACCCTCTAAAACTATTAAAACTATTCAATATTAAATTTCAAATTCAGACTATTGAATTATTAAAGTTTTACTTCTGTCAGTGCTCCATTACAGTTTATTACCTTAACTTAGACACTATAAATATAAACTACATAGAAAATCAAACTTTTCTGCAAGCCATATCTTCATTTCTTCCTGTCAGAAAAGACAAAGTTTAGCTAATTCACATGTATAGTCCTTCTATAGCTAATGCAAAAAAAATATAATTGAAGAAATCCTTTGTGTTATGTATTTCTTAAAATTAGTGATAAACAGTTCTAATGGAAGCTGAAGGCAATTACAAAGTAAATCAGGGGTCCTCTGAAGTGTTATTATGGCTGTTAACAAAATTAAATTAATTTATTGCCTCATTCAAGAGAAAAGGCAGTAAGGTAAGTTGTTAACTATTTCTAATACATGCATAAAATGTTTCACCTGGAAAAATATGGGACATAATTTTGAACAACTGCTTTCTTAAGTTTCTGGATTTTTTACAGCTCAGTAAAATGGCCAGGCATTAACTCATGAGAAGTCTCTAGAGGTCCAGTCTTGCAAAAATATTTGCACTTAAACAACTTCAGACAAAGATTTAAGATGAGCCTTCAAAATCACTGATAGATAAGAATACCAAGTACTTCTCATGAAATTTTTTCAATTTGTTTTTAGACTACTGAACTCATTAAAATAGCAAACATATAGTCTTACTGAACTGAACTTTAAAGCTCACAAGTCGGACAAGTATTCATATCCCTTGTGAAAAATTTGCACAGAACTGTGTGTCCTTCTGTTTCATGCAAGAACTGTACAAAAGACATAGTAACGCCTGTTCTCTAGAGTATTGTGTACATGACATCTGTAACAACACTGCTGCAAAGTGCATGAGGCTGAAATTTTATCTGAACTGTCACTGTATTAGGGTATAGGAGTATGTTTTAAAATTTTCTAGCAGGAAAAGTCAGCACTAACATTTTCCATTGAATTTATTAATGTGAAATTCATCAATCATAGAGTATCAAAATATGCAAATTCTGCCATTAATTACCAGCATTCTTGATTCATGACATAGAAAATTATGCACTGGTGATCTGGGAGAACATGTTTTCTCCTTCTCTGCAAGTGGGTGGCAAAATGGAAAGAGAAGCAAGCGCATGACAAGGAAAGCAAACTCTGGTGGGAGTCACCTCTTCTTGAGTCATGGGACCACACAGAGCACCAGCAGCTCAGCACAGGCGGGGGATCTGTCACAGCACCCCACCAGGCCAAAATGAACTGAGAAAACCTGCAGTAACTAGACAGAAATCCCAAAGTCTCCAGACAAGAATGATAAAAAAAAAAATAAAACCTGAAGGAATGGGATCTCTGAAATTGGGAACTTTGTGGCTGGCACAGAGTTTCTCTAGACTTCTGTGTCAGAAATAATGAGCTCACACATAACACCTGTATAGATGTGTTGTATTCTACATGTATGCTTCGACCTCTCAAATGCCCACCTGCAAACGCAGCCTGCCTGTAGGAGTGGAATCAAGGAAACGACTTCTGGGCATGACTGTAAAGCCAATGGATCTCAGAAGTAACTGTGGTTTTTAAAAATTGGGGAAAAAATTGCTCTATATCAAAGCAGCTCAGGTAAACTGAAGATTATTGACTCAGGGTTTTCAGAAGTAGAAACAGTAGGCAGCAGCACCAGTGACTATGTTTGCCAGGGCTGTGACAAATCTACAGAAATTTGTCAAAGATAACACACAGTACAGCAGGGAAATTGTGCTTTCTTGGCCACACAAAGACTATGACTTAAATTTAAGTAGTTGATGACTGCATTCTTTTGGTTCACCAGATTACAGACAACACCTTAACATTCACCTCAGCAAAGCATGATGGAAAGCTTTACCCAGCTTTCGGCAAGGAAACATTTTCTTATGAACATTTGTAAATTAGGTGCTTTGTATTTAATGTTTAAACAGAGCTTTCCTGTGTTTAAACATTTTCCTGTGTCAGCTTGCATGTTTTAACGATCTCTTTGGATGAGTATCAATTCTGACATTACATAATACAGGGCCAAATTATTGAAATTATTTAGATACACATAACAAAAGATAACAACTACTCCTGGTAGGAATACACATCCCACCGCCTTTTACAGTTCTGAGTAACTGTACCAAGCCAGGATCATTAGAGCAACTAGAATTTTTTACATTTGGAGGAGAGGAACAAGAAGATTTGGGGTTTTTTTTATGATTTTCTTTTAATGTATTTGCTGTGCACATTAAAATCTGAATAATATGCTGTAATAGCAGTATATATAAAAGGAGAAAACACAATAAAACAAAACTTCAAGCAGTGTTCTAAATAAGAAAGCATTAAGCATGGGAGAAAAAGCCCTCAGACAAAACACATAAAATTACACCACCTTCCTTACAACTCCAGGAAAGCTGTGGCTCTTAGATTCCAGGCAGATGTATTACTATGTGTGATTTCAGAAGGAGGCACCCATCACACATACCAAAAGAGGAAAAGCTGTTCCTAACACTAAGAAACTTTTCACACATCTTAAACATGAACAGACGTTGACTAAAGGCAATGACTTTCTCAAACTAGACAAAGTGGTATGTATCCTCATTTATAGTATTCTGCCTTTTTCACAATCAGAGATTCACCGTTGCACGTTACAATTTGTAGGCTTCAATATTAGCTCAAACTACTAATCAAAATTATTTGCACTGCTGCACTGGATTCTGATTTCCAATGGCTGAGACAATACATCTTTGCTTCTGTCAAAACACGAGGTGACCCAGACCAAGAGTAGGCATCTCTCACCTATTAAAAAGGTGACAATATCAGAAGCTGCTGCAAGCATTTGTTTCAGAACATCATCTGATAGCTTTTTGAGCAACATAAGAGAGAAAACATGCTTCCCAAAACTGCAAAGCAGCAGCAGCTAAATAGGGAAAGGCAACAAATGCCAATTCCACTAGAATAATCATTCAAAGACACAGAATTCAGAATATGTGCAGCCTATTTCTGTGAGTTTTCACTTCCAGCACTTACTGAGTTTCAAATTAAAGAATGGTCATTTACCTTCATGCAAAGAACATTTAGCATTATAAGATAAAATAAATTTTTAAAAATTCTGGAAAAAAATAAGAGCTCACCCAAGTGCCAATTTTTATCTTTACTTTCAAGTTTTAAAACAGAACAATACCTCTGCAAATAAAGCTCCACCAACAGAAAGGTAATTTCAATTGTAAATTGATAGGCAAACCACCCTTCAACATTTCTTGTGTTTTCTGTGGAAGTAGGTACGTGTAAGCATGGTTAAAGAGCATACCAGACTGTTAGATGTCCAGTCTTCTCTTCTTGGTAGCACTTGTGTTTTTCTGTTGCATTTGGCCAAAAGGTCTCCCTTACTGATCTTTCAGATGAGAGTGTAATATACAGTGTGCACTTATTTTGATCTGCATTCACTGGAGCTAAAACTTTGGGACTTCATTATATGCTTTTAGCCTAAATACACAAACATTAGCAGAGCACAGACAAAACACACTTGCCAGGATAGGAACAAAGGAACCACTGTGATCTGTCATTGTAGCCTACCCTCAGCAATAGTAAGAACAAGCTACTTTCTACAAAGAAAACTACAGTTTGAAGTGTTTCAGGAAGCCATCAAAAATAGTCTGACTCCTTCAAAAGCCTAAAGGGAACCTTCCAGGAAATTTTCTTTTTAAAGTCTGATTCACATATGAGAGCATGTGTTTCAGTCTGATTCAGTACTTTCTTTGAACACACACCATTTGACATGAAATAATAGTGACAATCAATGGCTACATAGGAAAGCTGGGACATTTAATGAGAATATAAAATTTATTTTCATGATTATGAAATTCACTCTGATAATTCAAAGTATTTCTAAGTACTTTGGTAAATCATCTAGCTATCCATTTTGAACTGCATTTATGCCCCCAAAAAACAGTTATTGCAAGGTTTTATATCCTGGAAAGAGACAAAAATATAAATCTGTACATTTACTCATTGAGTCAACTTTTGGAAATTATTATACACATACTAAATAACTGAAAATATACATCTGTATTATATATATTTATGTATGCACATATGCATATATATAAAATTTTAAAATAGTATCAGTGCAACAGAATGTTTGTCATAGGGCAATCTCTCCTGCTGTTAAGTGAAGACAAAAGAAATCCTGTATTTAATTTCTAAGCAAGAGGCATTTTTGCTCCTATACAAAGTCTTTATTTTTGGCATACTAAACACTCAAAGTCAGTGTGATGCAGCTGCCTGATGGATGCTGGTATTCTTGCTGGGACAGTTGTGCACTCTTGATCATGGACATGCAATACCAGGCCTGATTTCAACAGCCATTCTATGTTGTTCAGAGCCATAGCAACTACATTGAAGGGTCTGAGCATGCCACATACACTCAAAAATGTAGTACAGTAAAGAAAGTTAATTTTTAGTACTGATTTATTTTGATTTTATGTAAACTAGTGATACCTTGAGTAAGCTGATCAGTTCACATAAATTTATCACCTCATTTCCATTTAATGAAGCAGTTACATCTGACAATTTTATGACTTAAATTTGACATTTATGGCTTAATGACTTTGGAAAACAAAGCATGGAACAGAGCCGGTACAGAAAGATACACACAATTATTAAACATAACAGAAGATCTATGAAAACTGCAATTCTCCTATATCATAATAACATCTAGTATAGAAGTGACTGCTGTATAACAAATGCACTATTAGGCTTAAATCCAGGCTGAAACAGCTCTCTCTACTGCAAAGGACAGTTCTGTGTCTTTTCTTTAAAAGCCGTGGCATCGGTCTAGTGAACAATTATATGAAATTCTATAGCTAAACTTACAGTCTAAAATAGTTTCTGCAGGAATCATAAACCTCAGGAATTAGCCTCAAATCTAGTTTTGTCCCTTTGTCATTCTGGAGTATGTAGAGAAGTATCACCTTACTTAATCTTACCGTTTATCTACTTCAAAAAGCCCTGAAGTTAATTTTATGCCTCCAAATCAGTTCTCATGAATTCTTGTGATATTACTAAATGAATATGTTACTTCATCTTTTTTTTTCTGATTATTTTAATTCTGGTTTCTTTAATTCTCTATAGAGACTACAACTGCTGAAATATGCAGTGCTCAAGCTGAACCGTGAAGCTTTCTACAGGATTCTGGCTGTTCTGCACAGTGGAACACGTATCTCCACAAGATGGTGCTCTTTCTTAAAAAATCCAACTTTATTGTGCCTAATGAGAAAATGACAAGAAGCTGTTAAGGTTCAACTCCATTTTACCGGTGCAAATATTTTAAGTGATACGATGCCAAAGCCTGCACAATAAAACGTTTTGACTAGTAAACAATGAAGAAAAACACCCAAAAGGAACCAATTTGCTTGGGAACATGTGATTTAAACACTGTAGTCTTTGGTCACTGACCTCCTGCCAGGTCCAGCCAAGGTCAGATAAAAGATGTTTTGTGCCTTGCTTCCCAAGATGATCACCATGGCAAAGTTCTGGGAAGCCAAGGGAGCCCAACAGCAGTTCTGCAGCAATGGCAGTGGGTGTCAGGGTGCTGGGTGGGTAGAGCTGCTGATGCTTGCCCCATGAGGAGACACAGCTCTAGAGCTCTGGTATGTTCTGGGGAGCTTCACCCCACTCCTTTTATGAGCTACAAGGGTCGCCTACAGAGCTGTGTGATGGAAACAGAACTCTTGGTTTCAGAGTGCCAGACTGGGCGTGGGAAGCCTGGAGTTAACTTCCTATGCTCTCTTTGAACCCACCACTGAGGAGCTGGCTCAGATGGGCTCCAGACAGATTTAGATACACTCTTCAAGTCCGTAACAGCTGCGATTTGCTCCATGTAAAACCTTCACTGGCAGCAATAGGGTCATTCCCAGAGTTCAGGAATTCTGCAGGGTAAGCAGAATTGTCAAACCCAGGTTTTTGATCTCTCTTCATTTTGTTTCCTCACTTGGGAAATATAAGACGATTACATGTCAGAGTCCTGAGGGAATGAGGTTAGCACAAGTCCAATAAAGTTGTGTGTTATTCATAGGGACAGATAAATAACAAAAGCACACACAGTCAAGTAAAATATTAATAGACCGGTAATGTTCTGCTTTTGATGAAAAGGACAGGCTTTGGTGGGAATTATGCAAACATCTCTGAAACCTGAACCTCTGGTGCAATGAGGGATATGTAGTATTTATTGATCTTTGACAATTTTCATTAACTTAACAACATTTGCAGATGTTGACATTTGTTTTCCTTGAAAAAACATTCCCACTTGTGACCTGAACTGCTCTTAGTCATATGAAAAATTCTTTTATCAACAAAAAAACTTGAACTGTAATTTGTAACAGATACTGTTACAGCAATCTTGTCTTCACAGCAGAAAGTCTTCATTTTGCTAAAGTGCTATGAAAATGCAGGCTAAACAGAAAATAATATTGCATGACATTGGAAGTAGGTACTGGGCAGAATTAAAAGGTCAAAAACATGGATAAAATACTGCCTTAGGAGTGAGAAGTAGAAGTACTCTAGATAGGTAGTGGAGAAGTTAGAGATAAGGGAGATAAGGGCACTTGCACAAGCAATTTCCATTTAAAAAACCCACTTGTCTCTCATCCACTTCCCCCATGTAATCACCCTTCCTTACTGACACCCAACTTCTCCCCTTGAGCTGGCAGGAAGGGTTCAACACAGGACCATCTCCTTCTCCCGGGGCTTACAAGCAGTTGCAAGGACAGAGATTGGGAGTCAGAAGTGCCTTCCCCTTCTAATGCTGCCAAGAATCAGCTACAATTGGCATCCTGGCGTCACCAGTGCCAAGAGCAGCAGGAATGAGTACAGCCTGTTAAAAAAACAGCAGAGTTGCAACCTCTCTCCCTGGGCAATCGCTGAAGAAACAGTTCCCTAGAACCAGATTTGTACCAGTCTCTTTGGTCCCCTCATAAAAAGGAAATTGAAAGAGATTCATTTGCATACCTGAGCTAAGTAATCAAGAGCAAAAATAAACCAGAGGAAACCTGCTTTCTATGTTTTTTGTATTGTGATGGCTGCAACTTGCATCAGCTCACAAAAACGCACAATCTGATCTTTATATCAGTGGACCCAGCCTAAGGAGAAACACATATTAAGTTAATTTTGCACGAAACTGCCCAGGATAATCTACCCATTGTGCACACTCTTTTTTTACCAGTCCCCCCTCCCTGCAAAGAAAGTATCCAAGAGATGCCAGCATGTGAAAGGATTATCACCTGTCGACAGCCTTACAAATGCCCACCTGAACACAAAGCACAACCAGTACCTCCGTGCCCTCAGGAAAGCAGTTTTGCCCCCAGCATGTGCCCGCTCCCAAGAGCTGTGAGCTGCCTCTGATGCCACAGGGTGCTGCTAGCAGCAGTTTCCAGTTTCGCTCTCCCTCCAGCCAGCGAGGCAATTGGCCTCAGGTGGCTCAGCCTTTCTGAAATCGGATGTCAGGTAAGCTTGCTACAACATCCTTTTCTGATCAGTAATGTTCAGGCTAACTAATGAGTTGCAGTGACTCAAATTTCAGATAACTTAAAGTCTTTGTATGTTCTAAGGGGGCTGGATCAGTGAACAGAATAACCCAATAATTATTTGAAGTTACAGCATTGACATGGGCCAGAAAGGCCAAGGAAGTTTTCTGAGTTGCTGTAAATGTCTCAATAATTAATGCTGCAGGTGTCTGGTTTCCTTTAGCAGTAAATTCGAGTATCAAGAGAGCTCAATTGGCAGGAGACTTTCCAACACTGTAGCTACAGTGTGCAAAAATATCGGGGGAGAGAAATGGGGCTTCACATCCCTGCCAACCCCATCAACCTGATGCTGTGGCAGGTCTCTCTAGCTGCTTCACCCTAGGTTCCAGATTTACCAAGTTAGAAATCATACAACACTTTTCTAAACTTGACGGCTGCCAGCTCAGTGAGACCATGTCACAGGAATCAGGAATGCAAGTCAAGTTGAAGGCTCATACTGAGGGGCACCCTCACCACAAGATCTAGGCTTTCTCCCCATTCACATCAGAGCTCTGTCCAAGACCATCTATAGACGTTCGGCATCTAAACACACCCTGAGATTGTAATTCCAATTAATTCTGATACAGTAGTAGGTATAATCAATAACATGGGAATTCCCCAATGGACAAATTATTCAATCTTCTAAGTAAGAATTCAAAGTTCAAGTCTGAGGTGGAGAGATTCAGACTTAATATTGAGTCCCCTGTCTTCATGTACCCAAGTTACTGTTGTCTGCAAATTTACTAAGGGTTCACTTGATCCCCTCATCCTGATCACCGATAAAGATTAAACAGGGCTGGCCCCAATACTGAGCCCTGGGCAACACCCCTTGTGATATGCATATCACAGTGGAGCTGTTTCACACTACTGAAATACAAAGATTACTCCCAGAAATAATAATCATTAGCTGTCACTTCCTGCCTTAATCTTTGACAGTTTATATAGTTAAATTTTTCTAGTATGTTGGTAACCAGTCTTCCCCTAAGATTATGATTGCTGATGTCTGAGAAATATGTTTATTGATAAGCAAAAACTTGAAGCAAGAATTATATTTTATAGGCAGGTTTGGGGTAATCTTTCAATTTAAATTGAATATATTAGCAATAAGGTAGCTTTACACTACCACACAGAACCTCTTTTGTATCTCAATAAATTCAGGCAACCATATTCTATGAAATTCAGTTAAATGCGATTCTCTTGAAATATACTATCAATAAAAATACCAACAGTGGAAATTCCTTTGTCTTGAATAGAAGCTAAGTTTTAAATGTAATTTCTTTTAGCAGGGATCACAGAATATCCCAATATGATTATAATTTTAATTTTCTTCTATGAACATGGTTTGGCTGAGCCAGAAAAATGATCTGGCAATGTGTTAAGAAAGTCTTTCTGCAACTTCACTGCAGATATTCAGCAGCAGTTGTTTTCATGAAGCAAACAGGGATTTATGGCAATCTTTTAAAGGAAATCACTGAAAAGGTTTTGAGAGAAACTCTTGTCTCATTTGTTTAGTTTCAGTACAATGCTACTGTCTGTACCCTGATTATGCTATGCTTTAGGCACATATAAACACAATATGTATCATCATTTAGACAGGACAGAGAGGGAAATAGAATAAATATCAACCAGATATGCTCCCCCATCCTTGCTTTCTTGCTTTTCCACATGTAGGCACCGCAAGAGGAAAAGACAAAAATCCCATCTCCTAATGTTCAGAGATTTGTCAATGGCAGTTTGCTGCGGCTCACACGCAGAGTGGAGCAGCAGAGGAGACAACTGCAGAGAGCAAGTCAGGGGTGTGAAGCCTCAGAGAGCAAAGCCACAGGGACAGAACAATCTCTTAAGCAGCTGGGGAGAAGAGGCAACCAATTAAACAGGGAGCAAAGAGGAGCAGGAAGCTCCATATAGCAAAAACCATTATGTTTTCTCTTGTATTTTGATGAACGGTGGAAACCAAACAAGTGGGTTTTTTTTAATTGCAGAAATATATATAATTAAAGAATAGTCTGAAGCTGTACCTAAATATACAAACCTTTTCTTATCAGCAAACTACACTATTGAAATCAAATGCAGGCCCATGTTTAAAACTAAGGTTCTAATTTTATATATTGTTTTCTGTAGCCTTGAAAAACAAATAAACAAGCAAAAAAAGGAAGTTATTTTTCTACTGCTGAAAGTAAAGCTTCCATGAACAATTCTCCCTCATTCATACATCTCACTTTCATTCCTCTCAGTCTGGAATTGCATATTACAAAGATAAAGTAACCAGGTAATTGGGAAAGTCTACTCCTCTAGAGCTAGCACTGTGCATGGATTACTGTGTGTCATGATGCACAGGAAAAATTCAACCCTTAAACACCACTTGGGATGCTGGTTTGGATATGATGCAGTGAGAAGTCATACTGCTCCTCATCATGATGGCTGGTTAGAAGATCAGTGCGAGGCAGAGCTGGATCTTTTCAAGTCTCAGACTACTAGTATCAATTTTATCCTGTGAGCTCTTGTGAACAGCTCTTAGAGACAAAGGCAAGAGAAGACAAGGGAAATCCAACAATTACCATACAGGGAAAATGACAAAACATCTCCTGTGTCTTTGGGGTGGCCCTTGCTCTGGAAGAGATGGTGAAAGGTATAGCTCATGTCTCCACAAAGTCCTAGCTGTGTTTAGTCAACAATTCCTAATAATTCTTTCCAAGTCTTTGCATAATTGAGGACTTTTATTTGGTAATCAGATGGAAAAGTTTATCAAAATTCAGGGTCCAAACAGCTATTATTAAGAATAAAATTACTGCAGCAGGGTGACTATTACACAATGAACAATTATTTACTCACTATATCTATACTGCTGTTTTTTAAATCTGTGAAAAGTGTTTTCTTCAGTATTTATTTAATGATGTGGGGGTTCTAATTTTTTTTTACTAACAACTCTTGGTTGTTCTTTTTCAGGAAATGTATGAGTATTTTCATCTGACATCCCTGGTCCCTTTACTAGATTCATTTACATCTTTACATAACATAAAGCAATTTCTGGTGTCATAATTCACAATTATAATTGCAAAATTCACTTTTTTTTAAAGTAATAAAATTCCTCTTATCACCGACCATTCCTGTTAGTAAATTCATCTATTAAAAGCAAGAATGGCCTAGGAAATATACATATATTCTCCAGAAAAAAAATCAGGAAGTGATTTCAGCACTACTTTCAGATTTAAAAGCCATATTCAAAGTGTACATATGCAAAAATTTGAGTGTGCTTGTTATGAGCTGCTAGCAGCATGTAGCAGTCTCTTTTACAGGATTTTTGGATATCTGCCAGTGGTAGTCACAATAGATGCCTTTAGAAAGTTACGTGTTTTCATTTTGTTCCTATTGTACTATAGAATTGCAACAATATTATACAAAACTGACACAGTCATATGGTAGAATCTTAACTTAATAAAGGAAACATTACAGGAGTAATATCTAAAATGAGATACTGGGATAGCAGTATATTATGTATTTCTCAAAATGTGATGACTAGAAATGAGCGTGTTCTCACAAGGTGGTTAATGTATGACCAAAAGAGAAAAGATCAGAGGATTCCCAAAGGACCTCCATTAGAGTCAGGTATAAACTTCAAAGCACAGCTCTTTAAACTTAGCCAGAGAGGCAGGCAAAGACATCTCAGATTCCCTTTTGTATCACAGGCAAGGTCCTCACAGCTGAAGTGCCTCAGAGCTCTGCCCTGCTTCTGTCTTCTCTATCATCTTCTGTTCACCATCTCTTCTCTAGCACTGTGTTTCATTTGGTTTTATTTTTTAATGCAGAAGCACCTTTGTGCCAAAAGTTTGTGAAATAATGTCTTTATGAACTCAAGCCTGGAAAACTTTGAAAATGTACATGGGATTTAAATAAGCATTTGACAGAAAAAAAGGCAAAATCTCAAGATTTTGGATATGAGATACACATTTGATTCTCTCTTGATGTGAGACTAATTATGATGCAAGAACATCTCTGTGTTTATTAATTAAAATCCAGAGTAACTTACCACAAAATTTGACATACTCAATCCAAGTCTCTAGAATGAAGCAGTTTCAGCCACTTCAGACACAACACAGTACCCCAGAGGAGCTCTATGGGCAGATCTCTGCAGCTGATCTTCCCAGTCCCTTTCTAGTCTTACTTGTTAACAATGTCCAGATGTTGTTATTTTGGAGCATGGGGCATCTCCCCTTCCTCCCTTATTCCAAATGATTTATCTGCTAAAACTGAGAATTAATCAGAGAATGGATGATTGGTTTACTTTTGCCTTTTCATGTGACACACGGAAACGAGATTTAATATTGGCAGAGAGAGCAGTACTTTTACTTTACAGTCCCTCCTAACTGGTGCAAAATCATGTCACTTGTCTATTCAGGCAGTCAGCTTATTCAACAGAACACCAGCCTGCAGAGAGCTTTCCAAATTTAGCTGAGAGATAAACAGCAAGGAAAAAATATGCTGAAAATGGGATGCACATAACAAAACAGCAATCAAAAATGCATCACATGGGGATTCACCTTATAATGTTTACCACTTCTAGCACAGAAGGCGAAAGGCAACAGAAGTAGCAGGGATAGAAGCAGGAACACCATAGACCACTTCGACAGGACAAGTTTTTATTTAACCTACATTTTTTAAGATGCCTTTGTCTGTGTTGCTGCTTATTGATAACCACAGCAGGTTATTCCCAACACCCCACTTTATAGAGCTGCTGAAAACCAACAGAAATAGTTATTTCACTTAGTAGGAGAGTTTTCAGAACAACTAATACTTGACCTTTACTGCAAAGAGCTCCTTTTACTACAGATCAAATATTTTCGATTTGCAGTACCAGCAGCCTGGCCTGAAAGAACTTCATGAGACTAAATCACGTTTTATCAGATCCATCACATACCCAGTGAATCCAGGAATGATTAAACCTGACAGTCATAAACGCCTCAGGAGCCTGACTGATTTTCCTGTGATACAAGCAATAGTTCCTTTACTATCTACAAATATAATTATCATTAATAGTGATTAATTTCAGATGTTTCACATGGTGTTAACAAAACCTGCACCAGGTATCTTCAGATTTTTATACAAAGTTTTGACATTCTGTGAACTACTTTAATTCAAAGGGAGTTGCTCTTGAATTCAAGTTTCTGCTATGTTAATCCTATTAAATTTCTTTAATAATACATTTAAATGAAGGTTGACATATATATAGTTGTGTGGGTTTGACCTACACCACTCTGATTTTTAGGGTTATAAATTTTTATGCTTATGAAAATAAATCCTCTTATAGGTTTTTTGCTTCCTCATGTAAAAATTGTCTAATTTGTCTGATCAGGGACTTCATCATATTGTTTCCCAACATCCAGCTACCTCGTGTGACTAGACATAAGACCTTCGGATTTCGACCATGACTAACTCTCTGGTTTAATGGCTAGACATAAAAAAAGTGTCAGGAGCTTTTGTAAGAAACTTGGAGGCATCTGGTCACTGGGGTGGAATCCAAAACCCTGTACTAAGGCACCAAAGGCTTCACAAAGTGCACAGGAAATTAGGTATCTTAGAATAGCAACCCTAAATACAGACCTGCTGACTGGGAAGTTGTAAGATCTGTAAAATGACTCTCTCCTTCCTAGTATTAATAACACGAGTGCAAAGCAAACCATAAGTGACCCTTATTATAATGCTACCACTGAAAGGATTAAATCTAGGAAGAAAATAATAGGGGATTATTCTTAGTCC
Organism: Peucedramus taeniatus; assembly: GCA_013400575.1. Classification (NCBI taxonomy): domain Eukaryota; kingdom Metazoa; phylum Chordata; class Aves; order Passeriformes; family Fringillidae; genus Peucedramus; species Peucedramus taeniatus. The sequence continues at coordinate 108,428 of WBNO01015764.1, forward strand.
CTAACCATAACATTTATCCAGATAGTTTTCCTAGAGCTTCCTCTGCAGAATGACCTCCAAACTACATAATTTAAATTAATTATATGCTTAAAGGGGGTGGTCTAAAGTTGTAGGAGAGATAAGCCTAAAGAAAGTTCCAATGAAACTGGGAACTGTATTGCATACCATCATTTACTAGGTCAGTGGAGGGAGACAACAACTCTCCCTTAGTGCTTCAGAGGAGGATGCTTCATTTCCTGTGGTCTATAATAACAATTCTTTGTGTGGAAAAGACCATCACTGCCAATGTACCCTGAGACATCAGCAGTGCACATTCATGAATTTTATTAAGAAAGATTTGGTCTAATGTTTTGATCACAACTGTTCAAGCTTCTTTGGAGGCTGTCTGTTATTTCTGGGATATGGCAAGAGAAAGCAGACAAAAGTGTATTTTGTAAAGTCCTTCTAAACTGCTCTAAGAATATTCGACCCCCTACATGTACCTTCAAGCTTGACAAGTGGTTTGGAAGCAGCTCTAAAAAACCACTAGGTAAATTGTTTATATAACTCTTAATTGGTTTTGGTTCTCTGACAGTTTGCTGTTTCATGGAGATATATTGTGATGCATTCCAAGGACTCAGCATTTCCTAGTCCTTTCTTTCCATTACTGAAAGGCAGGTCTCTCAAGAATGTTTAGATGTATCTGAAGTATATAGAACAATACACTATAATAATGATAACACTCAAAGATTGTCTCCTCCAGGCTCAAGAGCAATGCATCCCTAAAAAATGGATCGCAGGGAAGAACACCAGGACACCTGGAGCTCCTGGAAAACGTAAACAGGAACAAGTAGCTTACAGAGGGTGGAAGCAGGGGAAGATATCCTGGAAGGAATACAGAAAAAATTCTCTAAACAGCCAGAGAGCTGCTTAGGAAAGCTAAAGCACTGGCAGAAGTAAATCTGGCCGAGGACACTAAGGGTAATAAAAAAAGAAACTTCAGGTACATCATAGGTAAAAGGCTACATCCTGTTGAACAATTGCAGAAGAAGCCACTAAGTTAACCACAGAGCTGGGACACCTCTCTTATGAAGATGGGCTGAAAGAGATTAGGCTGTTCAGCCTTCGGAAGAGAAGGGGAAACCTCTGGGAGGTCTTATAACAGCCTTCCAGTACCTAAGGGGACCTAGAAAAGAGCTGGAGTGGGACTTTTCACAAGGGTATGTAGTGACAGGACAAAGCGGAATGGCCTTAAGTTGAAGGACGGTAAGTTTAGATTAGGTATTAGGAAGAAATTCTTCACTGTGAGGGTGGTGAGACACTGCATCAAGTTGCCCAGAGCAGTTACGGACTCCTTGTTCCTGGAAGTGCTTAAGACTGAGGTTACTCAGAGCTGGATGGGGCTCTGAGTAACCTCAAGTCCAGTGGAAGGCTCCCTGCCCACGTCAAGCAGGTTGGACTAGATGGTCTTTAGGGTCCCTTCCAACCCAATATGAAGTAAATTCATATCCTGCAGTAAAAACACACCGAAGGGTGTGAATCAGAGCTCCCAGTTCAAGAAGACAGCCTTAAATTCCAGGCAAATGCCTATTCTGTGTGAGAGCTGCTGACATGGATCTTGCTGATGCTAGGACTTGCAAAACAATACAAAGGTACAGAAACAAGGCAAAATGAACCTTGCTACACAAGCCCTGTGAGAACCTGGGACACTTGGTTGGAGGAAGGTTAGTTCAGTGTTTGTCAGTGTGATTCCAGTGGCCCAAGCACCAGGTGCTGGAACTGTCAAGCTGCCCCTTCCCAGCTGGCTGGTCTCACCACACTTTTGCTGGATTCCAGCTCACTCTTGTTCAGCCTGAGAGGTTCTTGCACTTGTGTTTGCAGAGTAACACAGCTTCCATGTGGGCAGGATGCTGAGGGGCCCCACCAACAGCTGCTGGCAGACTGGTGCCTAGGGCATTCATTTAGGGTGACAAAGTTACAGATCCAAGTTGAGAAGAACTAGTACCCCAAATCTCCCATTCTAACTTTTAGACTACTAAACAAGAGCCCATCATCTCAGAAGATAACTATGTCCTGAATAATTCTCAGAAGCACTGAGTCACAAGTGCGCACAGAAATATCTGAGTTATTATCATTTTCTACCAGCTGCTTTCAGACTTCCAGGCTAGCATGCAGATGTACTGAATCACTTCACAGAGCAAGATGACTTGGGAAACTAATCTTGAGACTTTGGCTCTTGGTTTAAGCACTCTGGACTGCCCACCTGAAGATACATACAGATATGTACGTATACATACATAGTTCATATTGAGAACTGGGACAATTTAAATAAAAGAGTGCAATGGAAAATATCCAGAATGGAAAAGCTGACCAATCATAAGGTACATGTGAGGAATCTTATGCAGAAACCTTGGTGATGTTGGCCCTTCTTCTGTTGATTCTAGATCAATCTTCAGTGCAGGAGCAAGCATGGAGAGGAAGAAACACATCAAATTGTCAGAAGCTGTCAGGACTGACACTGTTCAAAATATGACCAGTAGTATTCCATAATGGAAAACAATGTCTATTTAGGACAGCATATGCCTAAAACTACTCTTGAGCTACTTACTCTTTTGTTTGATTTGTTCTGGTGGTGGGCCTGAACTTGCCTTCACCATCAATAAAACAGACTAATGTGCTAGTGAAAAAATCAGCAATTAATTATTATCAGAATTTTAAAAGTTCAGATTTACCCATGACCTTACTAGTTCAGAAACAGAGTGGATGATACATATATATGAAATATACTCTATAAATAGGCATTACTAAGATTTTTACACTAGAGGGCACCTTGCTTATTCTCTTATATTTCAATGAATTAGTGCACTGTAACCTGTATGGGGTTCTCTGCAGTATTTGAATTCCAGAATCTTTTAATGTGTCAGTTGGTTTTGGTTTTGTTTTGTTTTTTTTTTTCAACAAGTATCAATTTCAGGCAATACCTGTTCAAGATAACCTTGAAGATCTCAAATTGTAGGGGGAAAAAATTGGAAGATGCCCAGTTTAAATCCTTCTAATGACTTTCAGGGCACTGAAGGCATTGAAAGTGAACCACAGCTTTAACTATTTTTTGCTTTATTGCTATGCTAGTATACACTGGCTAAAAATAAAATACACATGATAGCTTCTAAAGTATTTTGTAATGGAAAATTTTAATCATTATTTAATATAACCTAAAAAAGCTTAGCTTATAATTTGCAGAGTACAGTGGCCATCAGGCTCAGATCATCTGACTCCTGTTGATCTGTTGAGAAAAGATCAACATTGACACACATATATAAGATATTTTACTATCTCCTGAAAAGAGCTATGTATGTTGCTGTCTATAAATAAATGGTCAAACAATGAGCAAGTCATAGCAGTTCCATTACTACACTTCATATGCTCCTTTTTTAGGCACCAGATATAAACAAGGCAAGTATTTAGGTCAGAGAAATTAGAACTATGTATATATATACTCACACATTTCTTGAATGAGAATTATTTTAAGACAATCTGGTCACCATGTGATACTTTGTACAGTAAGTGGCCTTGTTGAGAAATCTGAGGTCTGTGCATTGACTAATGTTGCCCTCAGGGGACTGAATAGTCAGGTTTTCAGCCTCAGGAGACTGAATATGGGGAGTAGAAATCAACAGAGAAGCCTAATACAACAGAGACCACACCACATTCTCGCTTTGGAGTGGTGGGTTCCACCCTTTAAAACAGTAAAATTATACTGTTTTTCTCAGAGTTTGTAGGAGATAAAACTAGAGATTCTTTATCGTCTCATTTCCATTCTATTATTCCATTCCCTTCTTTCCCCCACTATCATGCAGATATCTGAGGATGAGTATATATACCTGAGGAGCTAACAATGGAATCCTACCAAAGGAAGGACTAACTTCACTAAAAGTGAAGACTTTCAGGGTTATGCAGTCTTCCACTGAAAGCCATTGTTGCCTGGCATACATGCCCTACGGCAAGGTTTTGACCTACTTGAGAACAGGCATTATGCCATCCAAACAGATGGGCAAAAGCGTAGACAGTCAGGAGACCATGTTTGTACATCAAGCATGGATGATGAGGGCATGATTCTCAGCTGAGAACATTTAAATAATTGTTCATTCAGAGCTTATGCTCCTGTCACAGAAAGTAATGTGTCACCATTAATCAAGCTTGGGGTTTAGTGCCCTTTAGGAAAGGCATTGCAATGAAAGGTGGATATTATCACATAGATAGGATTTTGGGACTGATAGGTCTGGAGCACAATTATGAAAACGCTTGACTTCTAGTCCCACCTCTGCTACTAACTTCACAAACGACCTTGAGCAAAATCAGCTACACTCTTTGGAGCTGCTTCTTTTGTTTTACCAACATCAACTTACATACTGTAAGAGCAACATTATGTGAGCAAATCAACGTGTGCAAAACAGCTACAACAGAAATGAATACACATCCCTATAGATGCTTTATCATGTGACCTCCTTATGTGAAATTCTGGTACAACAGCTACAATTTTCCATTTTCTGACATGACAAATTTCCCATGGCTAGACTCATATTGTTGGCTTCAATATCATACAGACTTTATTTTTTGAAGATTAAAACAGTTAATTTGTAAGCAGAAGTGGACAGAATTGAAAATGCTTCCACTTTGTCATTTGCAATTTCACATGCTTCACTGATTTTCTACATGATCAGTATGTGAAATAAAGATGAGTGGGTATAACAAATTATTCCAGACTAATGCCAACATTAATAATAGTCACTATTCATATATTAATTTGTGCTAAAATTGTTTCAGATGACCAAATAGAAAACACATATGGTATGTACATATTTTTGCAAACTAGACACACATTAAGCAGGATATTAATAAAGTCAGGTACTATACAGAAACAACTAGATATAATAAAATTGCTCATGGCAAATGTCAACTTTTAGAAATAATGTCTGGGTTGTCATTAGGATATAAAGTCCACCTTTATTTAACAGTGCTTGTAAACAAGCAATTCATAAGTCAAGGCTATCTACAGAGTAAGACCTAAGCCTGAATATCAAAAAAGTATCTAATGACACCAGACTGAGAACCTTTCGCTATGTGACTTTCATAAGGTAATTTGTTAGCAATGTCTGAAACTTAAATTTACTCAGTTCATGAGTCTTAGTAGCTTGAATGGGACTATTTACATTATGTAATGTCCTGCAGAGTTATTCAGGTATTTTTGCACACTTACAAGCAATCAATTTTTTGAAGAACTACTCATATACTATAATCTTTTTTTCCTGCCAATTAGATGCTGATTGAATGGATATTATCCAAATCTACTGCAAGTTGTTCTGAAATACATTTAAACTGTACTGGGATAAAGTCAATTCCCAAATACATTTATCCGAAAAACTATATTATCTTAAATTAGTTATCATAGTAATTAATTACCTGTTCAAATAAACTGTCCAGTAGCAGTAAGGTTTCCAGAAAATATACACTCTTAGTTTTATTATAAGTACTGTAGGATATTTTAAAAGAAAAGTCCCATTTCTAAGACAAATTCTAAGAAATCTTGGCAGCTTATTTGCCAACTGATAGCATTGTAGCATTTTCAACATTTAGTCAAGCTTAACTCATTTTGGGGAAAGGAGTCATCCTTCAAATATGACATGTATTTATTATCCAATTCACAAAGGTTCCAGTGCAACAAAGCAGCAATGAGCCTTTATGATGATTAAAATGTCAAAAGAAAATCTAATCAGTCATACTGTGAAATTCCCCCACATAACAACCACTGCTGTCGTACTCATATATTTCACTGTTGATGACAGAGCAGGTCCAATATGCAGGGCATGCCATGATCTTTTCTGTGTAATATATAGTCAGGAGTCATTCTCAGGGCATCATTAAAAGCCAGGTACACAGGGAGAAACAGAGAAGCAATGACTGGAGCTCTCAGATCACTCAATTGTAGCACAAATAGGAATTTAGCCTTGCAAACAATACAAGCCATTAAGGCAGCAAATTATTCCTATCCCACATCACCTTCAGCAATGGATGACATCTTTCTCAGAGTGTTGCTATAAGCACACTTCCTGTTGAATGAGTTGTTCTTTTTGTCTCTCCCTCCCTGAGGCACAAAAGGCCCCTCTGCATTTCCTTGAGGTCTGTACTTCGCGCTGTTCGGGTCTGTGTCCTACAGGCACAGCCTTGCTTTATCTTTATACCTATGTGCAATTAAGCAGTATGAATGCAAATGTAACTGAATTCTCCTGAGAGGATCAGTTATAAAAATATGATTTTGTATCAGAAAGTAATACAGAAACAATGTGAGTCCTTTGCAAGAAGAAAAGCAAGAGGCATGAGCATGTAATGGATGTACTCAAAATTTCCTTGAGTTGGGCATATTTTATCTTTTGATTATTGTTTCTAACATTGAAACATTGCCTTATTATGTACTTAAGCATTGCAATTACTTTAATAATGACAGGTGGCTTCAAGCTGTTCCTAAACTTCATAAATAATATTAAATTGTTTTTAATAAATTATGTGCCTCTGTGAGTACTGTATAAAATTTCCCTTATAAGTATGTATTTATAAACATATTCAGATTCAGGAAGATCATACATGAGTAGGAATACTTCTCATTTCTGTTCAAAAAGAAATACCCAGCTCCCATTGGGAAGTGGGATAACTGGAAAAGTAGATATTATTGGGACTGTTTTTCATGCATAACATATACAGTATCTACATTCCTTTCTAAATATACATTAAAATAAATTTATTTTATTTTTAAGAGAAATGTCAGTCAAATCACTAGCTTGAAGCAAGCACGTCACTCTTATCAGGCATCGTTAACACCTTCATAGGGAGCATGGCTTTGGCTCATACAGTTTGAGAAAAAATCTCTCTCTAAGAAATGAAGTAACACAGTAATAATAAAGCCATAATTATATTTTAACAATTCAGAATCATAGCTGAAGAACATTAAGTCAACCTTCCATGTTAATGGAAGATGGCGTGAAGTTCCAGCGCGTCCCAAAAAATGGCAAAGGGCTCCTTCACTACCATCTTCTCTGGGGCCAATACGCCACACTGCCTTAGAGATTTTCTAAAAATGCCAACACATGGCTGTTGCTGACTGGAGCTGACATCCCAGACTCACTGCAGGAATTATTATAGTCTATGTCCTTAGAGGATCTCCCACAAAGAACATCTCACACTGCCCTCTTGCATTCACTTCAGGATTGTATTATTTCACTGTGTTTCACTGAGAAAGGACAGTGTTCCTAATATATGGAATATTTTATTCCAGGCAGTTTAATAACTTAAATATTTCCACTCTCAGTACTGGACATGACTTAGCTGAGATGCCATGGTGCATGCAGTTGGCCTGGGATGATTACAGAAAAGTATTATGAGTTATAGAAGGATTCCAAAATATGGAGAGCAAGGCAAACCTCAAGATCCTTGTAACTGTTAAAGTTTCCTATGTGAGACATTAAATTTGGCTGTTAATTTTACATTTTCATGCAAATACATTCACTATCTTAATCTTCTTATCTACTCTATGTTTCAAGTAAACAATCCTATCACTTTTTGGTGGGGTTGTTTATTCTTCTTAATTTTCAGATGAAAGCTTTATCCAACATGGTTGTAAAAACTACTTTCCTTTTAGTGAGATGATAACTTCTGGTATTAAACTTTTAAATAAGATCAACTCTGACTTTTTGTTAATATACAATATTAACATATCTTCACCAAAGATTCTGTAAAAAGAACAGCTCTTTCTCCTCTAATGTATCTAAATAACATGCCCGAAGAAAGTCTAAGATATGTCATTGTTTAAAAATGTTCTTTTTGGAATTAAACTGTTTCATTACAAAAGAAGATTCAAAGTTCAAACAATGGGCTGCAGGCTCACTTTCTGTCTGGAGTTTATGGGACTAACACTTAGTGATCCTTAAAGGTCTTCTCTAGGACCTACTCTTTGATTCCTCTAAGAGGTGAAAAAGTTTGTTACATATGGTGAAGGTTTTACACAATGAAGTTTTAAAAATACAGGATAGGAGACAAAGCCTACTTACACATCTCATATTTTTCTGCTTGGACACTATCAACATGAAATTAAAATGTGCAATAAGTTCCTATATATAGCTAATGCCTTCAAAGGGCATCTCATCTTTCATTTGATTTCTGCTGTCCCCAGAGTCCTGAAACATTGGGTGCATCACATATCCTGGAAATTTGGAAATATTCAAGGTCAGATTTGCTGGGGCTCCAAGCAACCTGATCCATTTGAAGATATCTCTGCTCACTAGGAGTTGGACTAGGTGATCTTTAAAGGTCCCTTACAATCCAAACTGGTTCATGATTTTATGATTATTATAAATAGTATACACACCAGAATAATTTAGCTGTATTGTCATGACCAAATAGGGTACTGTACAACATTGGAATCTTCAAAGAACCACAGAATAACATAAGCAGAAAAGGCAGGGCTCAACAATTTCCCCTGCAAATTGACCTTAAACAGCTACAGTGATGAGGTACTTACTCTCTGGACAACCTGCTCCAGTGTCTTACCACCCTCACCATAAAGGAATTCTTTCATCTATTCAATCTAAATCTACCTCATAATGTTCAAAACCACTGTTCCTTGTCCTGTCACTTCAGGTAAAAAATCTCCACCTTTCTTATAATCCCTGCTTACATATTGAAAGGCTGCAATAGGATCTCCCTGGAGTCTTCAGAGCTCAAAAACTCCACTTCTCTGAGTAATCTATGAGGTTATTCAGTTTTGTGGCCCTCTTCAGTTCTTATACATATCACACGTCCCTCTTTTTGGGCTTTTTGGATACCACTGGAGACAGGAATATAAAAATCCATGCTTCAACTTCTTCTTTGTGCCTTACACTCCTCAATGATTAGTAGCAACAGTGATTGCTGCGTGTTTTTAAGATGTATATTGCCTACAGGTATTTTGTAATTTGTATGGTTCCCCTTGAACTGATAAGAGGAAATGAGAAATCATGCATAAACCTGCAAAAAGTTCAACATTTTTGCATGCTCCTTTCACAGGGACAGGTCCCTCACCTGTTATTTGCAGGTGACTTAATTCTTTCATAGAGTCCCCTGGGAGTGACACAACCAGAGCAACTTTCCACATTCCTGTCCTCTTTACATTTTATCCAGAAAACAAATTCTCCATTACATTCTCTCTCCCACTCACCTCCTTTCATTTCTCTCCATCCTATTCACCTTTTCCTTCTGCTGATACAAAAGCATTTGGCTGTAAATGGACCTCCTAAAATTGTAACACGCATTTCTGTACTGAAGCCATACCAAAACTCCATAAAAATAACAATATAAAAAACCCATGAGGGGGGAATTAATCTGCAACAGAATGTCAGATGATTGAATCAGTGGTGCAAGGATAATCAGGAAAAATGGGAGAATTTGACAAGGCAGAAATTACTATTATCCCTTCGGACATGGGTTCACATAAGGGAATAGACCGATGAGCCCAGAGCAGCTCATCAGCTTCTCGTGTTAGTATCACAGTGAAAAATCCATTGTTCCTCTTTGGCTACAGACTGTTTGCTTTGCATACCCTCCTCTAGCTGGCTAGTCAGAGATACATCCTAATCCTTTTCCTGACTCCTTTTAGAGTGAACACCCAGTAGCTATACTCTGTGCATCTCTGAGGGAAACTCCAGGTAGCAGTAACAGCAGCACCACCAGTAGAATTTAAAATAGCCTTAGCAGTTCCTTTAACTTGCAGCAGATTTAACTGGCAACTCATGAATTTCATGCAGTTTCAGAATGCTGTGATTATTTGGGAGAGATTATTTCATATTGGGAGCTTAAAAGAGAGATACACCAATATATCTCCACTAATCTTTTTCCTCCAGCAAATGCCCAAGTTAATTTTTATTTCTGTTTCAAAAGACAGCTGTGACTCCAAGGAAGTTCAATTTATAGGTAACTCTACCACTCACAATGCACAAAGTGGACACAGATGGTTCCGAGAGAGAACTTTTCTATCCCATCACAATGCCCATCAGTACAGCAGAATATTTAGGTGCAAAGAGTTAGGATGTAAGAGTGGTGTTTGCAGACTGAATAGCACAAAGTACAACCTCAGACTTCATAGTTGCAAAAAGCATGTTTCATGTGTGCAGAGAATAGTGCTACACACAGAAGCTGCACAAGCAAAGCACTAATTTACAAGAGAGGCTACTATGATGCTGAGAATCCAGCTGTTAATCACTTAAGTACAAATAAATAATTTCAGTGAAGAAAAATGCAAACTTCTTGTTTGAAAGAGGGAGTAAGGTAAAATAAATTGAGAATGTATGACACACTCCATTGTGCAGATACAAGAACAGAAGCAGTACTGCTCCAGATTAAAAATATTAAAATTTTTCATTATCCATTGAAGCAAAGGGTTTTTTTAATAAGGGTTTCTGAGGGATATTCTTTTGTTCAAAAATGTTGGTTTGTTTAAACAAAACCATTTTAAATGAATGTAGATTTTCTAACTTCACTTGAACTTTGAGCAAAAATGTCACACAAGAACTTACTGTTGAAATGGTCCATTCATATTCTTCCAAACTAAACCTTTTGGATTTCTGCAATAAAATTGAAATACACATGAAATAGAAAAGCATGATAAATTCAAATCAAACTTTTTAATGGACCAAGACTGAAGTACTTCTGTAACTGAAAGACTTTCAAGGAAGATTAAGGTTGTTGTTCCTACTTATTTCATAAGGATGCTGAAATCACAAACCCTTCTGTCTATCAGTGATGCTTTATTTTCTGCACACACCTACTCTTCAGGACTGTCCCTCCAAAATGCAAGGCTACTAAACAGAAGAGTAAAGGTGTGTTTAACAGAACTACACATTTCTATTATGAACTTAGGAAATGTCAAGAAAGAGCATTTCTTTTCTACATAATTTAACTTCTTAAAACTAATATCAGAGATCTTTTTGGAACCAGTAGAATGTTCAGGACTCTAACGGCAAAAATTCTGCTTGGAATCACTTTAGAATTTCCAGCCTATTATAATACTATATAGATGCATGAGTTACACACATCCCTACATATTATAGCAGTGAGTGAAAATTAATTCTATTTCCAGACAACTTTGCCTAAATTTGATGCTGGTATTTTAATTGTTAATAAGATGAAGAAACCAGATAAGATCTTAGAAATTGCAAAGCTAAACCAGATGTGTTGCATTATCTGTCAACATAGAAGGAATATTTATCTTCATGCAGTATGAAAAATTTAAAGATGGTACTCTTACTTCTTTGTTTCTTAAAACACAAATTCAAGTAAATTTTTAGGCTTCTGGGGGAAGACATGGTTTGATCATTCTTGTATGTCTTATTAAGTCAGCAATGGCTTTTCATCCATCCTTACACTGACTACAAATTAGTTAATAGATATAATTGAGGCAATGAACAAGTAGTTAACTGCTAGTGGTTTTTAAGACATGCTATAGTTGGCATAAGATATCTCTTATGAACTCCTTACGTGCATTTCATCACTGCTTCTTAATTATAGACTAAAAGAGGAGGGAGAGGACAAAATTTTCTCTGACAGTCTTTTTCACTGAATGCTTAAATCATACAATATTTTGAGATAAAGTCATCCTTGTTTTCACTAATGCCTGTCACATTGTCTTTGCAGCTTCCACAGAAACACTGTTTTCTCAGACTGTCTTTATGAAAAGGGCAAAAAGATTAAATATAAGTATGGTTAAAATTAGCAATACATGCCAGTGTTTGCAGGCACTCTCCCTGTACAGCCTCATGCCAGTGGGATGACAACCTCTTGGAGCTGCCATGGGTTTGGAAGTTTCAAGTTCATTAGCTCTGTTCACACTTTTCAGGTTTCACCAACAGAATTGAGCTACTGGCCAAACATAAATCCCAACTTCACCACCCCTGTAAATCTATCCTTAACTGGACTTCGTAGGAGTGAATTTGAATTACCTGAACTTGTCTTGAATCAGTGGTATGAAAGCAAGACCTGAGTTTTCGCTGACCACCTACAAACAGCAGCTCATCTCCATCAGGTTACCAGGTAGGGAGTATCTGGTTTTCCTAGCAGGCATTTATGAATTATTTTTGGTA
>WBNO01015773.1:0-10962 GCA_013400575.1 Peucedramus taeniatus
TACACATACATATATATAAAAATTAATCTTTGCTATTTTGAACCCTGCATGACTGGTTGCACACAGCACAGGCAGGAGAAGCTCCATGCAAGGCTCTGCAGAAGTCTTAAAGGCAAACAGTTAACTGAACCAGACAAACCAATTTTTTAACAGAAGTAACACATATGAAAAGAGCAACCAAGAGCCTCAGCCACAGGTGACCAAAAGCATTGAAGCCTTTTTTGCTTTATAAATTAGCATGGATTATGAGGAATATAAGGCTTTCATCAATCCACAAATAAACTTGGAAGGAGTTTATGCTAAGTTTTAGGTAANNNNATTATTTATTTACATATTCATTCTCATTGTCAAGTGTTAAAGTTAGAGCTTTTCATGGCAAGATTTTTCAATGTTGAACATTTTTATATATTTCAATGACTTTTAAGAAGTCTTTCCATTACAGGTGTCCCTCTTCCTTAAGGTATGTATTTATGTACTTGGCTAACTGAAAGGGAGACTCGTGTGGAGAAGTTTGTACGCAATCCAACATTTCAGCATTTTCATAATTTGCTGGAGATATAGCTCAGCTTGAATGCATTTCCAGTGAGGCTGATGCAGTTGAAAGTAGGGAGATTTTATGAGCCTAACTGCTATAACACAGCACAATTGTGCCCATCTGTTTAAATCTATCGTTTCACTGAGTGAGGAGCAAAGAGGCTACAGTGTGCATACACAATGGTCATAATATGTGCAGTAAGGAACTTTATACGGGAGGCTCTTGTCACAAAGTGTATGAGATACTTTTCGTATCAGATAATCTCAGGAAAATATGTGAGGAGACAGCCGGGAACATCATCAGTGGAAAGAGAAGAAAAAGAGACCGTGTTGCACCTAATGGTGAAAATATTTGATTTGTCTATAATAGTAGCCTTGACTTTTAATTTCAGTTTCATTTATTGAATTTGTTTGTACAACTGTTCTTAGAACCATATGAAAGTCTAACTACCTAAAGTTAAAACTTTATTTTTAATAACTGCTGTTTCTATTTTTAGTGCTCTAAACATTTTAAATAACCTTGACACTCATCCTTCAAGAACTCCAATGTATCAGTTTTTTACCAGAAAAATCTATCAATCTATAATTAAAAAGTAATGTGGGAGATCCTATGGCAATTGGCTTGTACTATTTCCAGTATTAAATTATTTTCTTTAACCTGACTTTGATTGTTTTATGATCAAAAATATTAATCTTAGCAGGAAAAATCTCTTTTCAGGGCTTAAGTATTTCTAATATTATCCAGGCGAATACCAAAGTTACAGAGTAGGAGACGGGTCATCTTCCATAGGCTCAGTTCTGTTGTACTTAATTATGCAGAGACCAGTGGTGTCCTTAGTATGCACCAGAAATGTGTATAAATACCACTGACAGTACTAATGCATCTAGATTTATACATGCAGCTGACAATACAAATGGCCAGCAATTTTTTTCTGAGGTTGTTCAACTTTAATTTATTAAAACAGACATCTTCACTCCCTCTAATCATCCATTCTCACTGATGTTTCTCAGGCAGGTAATTTATGCTATTATTCACATGCTTAAAACTTTCAGCAACTCAGTAAGTATCTATTCCTTCAGTGACAAATTGTGCTAAGAAAAAAAGCACAGTAATATCAAAAACAATTCCCAATGCTATGATGTTCCATCAGAAAGTAATTGCTTCATTTTTTCCTTACAAAACAATCAAGAGAGAAGGAAGAAAGCAAACATCCTAAAGAATGTAAAATGTAAAGTTGAAACAGGCCTAACATATGTTGGTTAAAAAGTTGTGCTGCAAATCTAAACTGGAAGAAACATCTTCACTGCAAGAAATTCACAAACAGTGATTGCTCCCTAAAATCTTCAGGCAGGTAGGACACAATTACAGAAGGATACATATGATAAAGAGGGAAAGAAAAATAAATTATATGGCAAATGAAGCAGATCCTCTTTGTCCCACATTTAAAGACTCACATCCTGGGACATTTCAGCTAATAGCCATGAATTTGAGAAAATGAGTTCCATATATAGGATGGAAAAAGCATTTGCTGACCTTAACAGAAATTCAAATCACAGAATGATCACATATACATATTAAAAGGCAACTTAATCTATGAAACAGAGTTGCAACAAACAGCCTTTAAGTGGAAAATTATAGCTGCACTCTTATATTCTCCAAGCCAGTCTTCAGCACTCTAAAACATTATGCCAGAAAAGAAACAATACATGCTGAGGATCCCACTGTCCTCCATCAGGACACAGTCCCACCTTATGTGTGTGCTGCAGGGACAATACTCCTACTTACTGTTGGACACAGGTTGAATCCCCAGGAGGACTAAGGTGAATTTTATAGATAGCAGCTGAACTGAAATATTTTAGAGGTGGTAAAAAAGCATTTCCTATTTAGTTAAGATAAATATTTGAAACCTAAATATCAGGACCACAGCAAACAGTGACAGCAAATATATTCTTGGTTGTTTCTGTACCTTGGGCATCCAAAGACCCCAAAGGCTTCTGCATAGTGGACAGGAAGTGCAGAACCTGTGGAATAGAGCAAACTGAAGAGAAACTTCTCTACCTTCATTTCTGGATGGCTTCAAATTTCCAGTAATGAATATGCCTCCAAAATTAACATGCCATTCAATTTCCTGGACATCAGGAAATGCTAAAATATGCTGCACCAGAAGCAGAAAATACAAATTAATTTTCAATTTTATTTTGAAGGACCACATCCCACCTTAAGCAGTATAGTTATATTGCTTCTCATTTCTAAACAGAATTAGACCCTGTTTGGAATATTCAATTATTACTGTCCCTATCTTTAACTTATGGTTATACACAAGTTACGTATTTCCTGGAAGATTTTTTTTTTTGACATGATAGTCAAGTTATAATGCCTTACGGACCACAGCACTCAAAAAATGCTGCTTTAAACAAAGAGGGGCTGTAAAGTTTATGACAAACTTTGTGTGCAATTGCTAAGGATGAAAACACTCAGGTTTTTTTCTTACTAACAGCTTTTAAAAACATCTATATTGTTGGAACAAGTTTGTATTTATGTAAGCAGTGACAGCAAGACTAAAGCACACCTCAGACAGAGGAAATTAATTATTTTCACTTTTCAGAAAAAAAGGAGTGTCATATAAGATGTAGCATATTACTTATCTTGTCATTATTTTCAATTGAACTGTAAAGCTATGCATGTCCATATTTTGCCTCCTCAGTCCTTAAAACGTTGAGGTTGCTCCTGCTGCTGCCACTTGAAATGCTATTTGAGATCTAGGATCTCAGTCACTCGTTGGAAGAAGAGGTTTGTAAGTTTCCAACCTCTTCTTGGCAGGGACCTGTCAGGGACATTCTTAATCAAATGGGGCCAAAGATAACAAGTGGGTGGGGAACTGGAAACTCTTTCCGCACCCGGAGAACTTTACATTCCCCACCTGTCTTTCCTATGTAGCAATTCTCCATGCTAATGTTGAATCAAATTCAAGGAAGAGGAATGATGCTATTTTTACATAGAACTATTCATCCTTCTAAGTTTCAACTTTACATTTCTCTGAAGAAAAAATGGCTCATGTGACTTAATTCTACAGGCAGCTGAGAGTAAAATCTTTTCTGTCATGCTTCATTGTGAATGACAATGCTTATAATATGTCTGTAAGATGTAATTTTTTCATGTCAATAGAAATTTGATATTCATAATCTAAGCAATGATTATCCTTTGTAAATGCCCTTGTTTTTAGCTGCCACTCTTATTATGGTTGTTTCAATTCACCATCTCCAGCCTGGAGAGAAAAGAAATGGAGCTATTTATTCCAATGAAGAGAGAAGAAAAAAGATTTTTGTTTTATGTAAAAAAATGTAAAAAGCTGGAGGGGTTAATACAATTAGCCTAATGCTTGAGGCCCTTCCTACCTTCAAATTTATTTCTAGTGTTCTGAAAAAGAATCCCAAAAATTTAGTTGCTTCAAAAAGGGGGAGGTTCTATCTCTTCCATATATAATTTCATTTATTTGTTATACTTTTATCTGTTTAATTGTGTAGGGTGGACTGTATAACTTCCTCTTTGAATAGATTCTTCACTGAAAATAGTTTACCTGGTTGGAGAAAGCCAATCGACTTTGATTTATACACTCTAACTAAAAGGCATGGCATCATATTGTTCTGTATGTACATTGTACATATAGAACATTTGTACAGAATATGGGGTAGGGTGTAAGAAGGGATTTCCTTTCAGCTGCTATTGAACAGCTGACCTAAAGCCTGAGGACTCTGACTTGATATTTTTAGCATTATACATGCATGTAGCTTTGCCTTGTCTTATTACATTTTTACACTTAAGGCTAAAGGGAAAGCATACTCTGCATACTCGTTTCCAGCTCCTAAGACGCTGCTACACATTATTTGCAAGCAAGTCTAACTCCTGCTTTTCTATTTTATTCATTACCAAGAGTTAAAGCAGACTTTTACTCCCTTTATTCAGCATACCTGTGCAAATTAAAAGCCATTTCAATCCAGTGTACACGATAGGCAAGTGGGCAAGAATTGGCTTTCTGCTGACCTACAGCAGGAGATCCCACAGTCAGACAGGTCTACCATGCCCCTGTCTCTCCCCAACAGGGAGCTTCCTGGGATGCTGTCACAACAGGTTTGGCAAACCTTCAGGCCCTTGGATGTTTTTCCTTTTTTGGAAAAGCAAAAGCTCTAAAAGAAGCACAAAATTTATACAGTTTACACAGAAAGAGAAAAAAAAAAAATCTGGTCTTTCATCCATCATAGAGATTGCTATGCTGAGGTTCACTGGGAATTAAAAAGATGTACAAGGCAAGATATCCCAGTCATTCACCCCTCTGAGATTAACTACACGTCCAGCTGCTTTTCTGACAGAAATTCCTCCTCTTTTCCTCTTGTTGTATCCCAATTGGCAGATGAGATGAAAACTTACCGGAAATATGAGTAAAAGTAAACGGTGACTCAGTTCTCTGGTAGGTCCTCAAAAAATGGCAGCTATCTCTTCTAGGAGTAACCTACCTTTGCTTAAATGGCTCCCTTTCCATTGCAGAGTTAACCATCTATAAATGTGAAACAAGTGCAATAAGTAATAAAACCATGTTGTCAAATTGCATTGCATGCAATCCACAAATAGGAGGTTTACATTTAGTACCTTTAGCTGAAAGCACAAGAACGTTGTTACTAAAAGGTGGTGCTCCTATGGGTTTCTCCACACTCTAGCTTGATAGGATAAAGGGGAAGTGGAGATGTCTGAAATAATTAAAACCCCTGCAAACTGCTTTCTTCCTCCAGGAAGTGACAGCATAATATCCATGCTCAGGATTAACCTTCAAATTTTACTTCTCCTGTGCAAAGTGATTTCCCTTGATCAAAACAAAGATTCCAGAATCTGTCCCCAAAACCTTACTTTCTTGGCTCTTCCTCTAAGATGAGACACCTTCCAGCAAGCACATATCTGGTCACTAATCAGTCCCTTTGGTGGGTTTGAAAGCTGCAAGAAAGGCCATTCATTATGTGATAGATTTGCCCACCACAACAGTTCCTATGCCTCTCCTGGTTCTGACTTGCTCTCAATGCTCCTACTGCTTCTGATCTTTTTTCTGTATGTAGTCACTTGTTCATTGCAATAACTATACATTTTGATCTCCTGAGAGAGTATAACTGGACAGTGCGGTGCTGTGTGTCATGTCTCATTCACATGGCACCACTCAGGAAAATTCATCTGAATTATCCTTTCAAGTGGATTAGTTGAAGCACATTAAAAGCCTAGCATAAATGCAACCCAAATTTGTTTTAGTTTAATATGTTGCAGAAACAAATTAAGCAAAATTAAAATAGGCCATGTTTTTGTTGGGTTTTTTAAAATATGTGGTTTCACAGGACTGTAATATGGTTTACCTAAGGTACCTTCAGTTTATACCTTTGTTAGTCTGCACAGGCGAACCCTTATGACCCAGGAATTAATATCTAAGATAATTTTTCTATACATGCAAGTTCCAGATCAGGGCAGGTTGCTTGATGAAAAAAATCAAAGCAGACAAAGTACTGCTTTCAATTTTCCATTCAAATATGGCTCCTTGGACCCTCAGTATCACTGTATGGAGACTGAATTCCCAAATTCTATGTGCCTGTCTTTGGCCTCCACTTTCTAAGACACTCTTCTCATGGAAAAAGATGCATATAAAAAAAAAAATCTTCAGAAAGGAGGGGAGAAAGGTGGCGTAACGTAAGGAGAGGAATGCAGCCAGAAAGTAAACACAGGTAAAAGAAATACACTGTCATTTCAGTAGGAAGCAAAACCAGGAGGATCCTCTCTGTGTTATTTCAGTTAGACTGAACTAACCAGAAGGTAGAGGATGGTGAAGAGAGAGAATAGATGAGAAGGGTTAGTTTTCTTCATAGTTACTTTTAAAGTTAACAAATATGCTCATGTATGGAAAACATGGGGCGGCCTGCAGAGAGCTCCAAGTAGCAGGCAGGGAGCCAGTCTTGAGTTATTCTTACCAAAAGGGGGAAAAAATGCCAGGAAAACAGAAGACCTCAACTGAGACCAGAATCCCTAATGCACTCGAGGGCAACAATGTCAATCTGGACGTTTATTACAGGCAAGAACAAGTCCCCGCTGGTGAAAAGGACGGAGATGCAAAACATCTTTTCCAATGACAAAGTCATCAAAAGCCATAAGCATCTTGTGATCCCTATGGTTTTTGAAGAGAAGGTGCTGGGCTGCAGGGGGAGCTGCGCACCCATCATTTCGGTGCAGCAGCTGATGAAGGTAATATGCTCCTCCAAACAACAGTGTCATCTCAGAGGAGTATTCCTATAGCAGCAGCAATGCACAGACGCCATAGGGCTCGGTGGAACCATATTATTGGTTACATTTCTGGTTGCATTTATTCTGTTGGTTTTCCAGCAGCTCTCTGAATGCTACATTGAAAGTGTGCTCCCAGACACTACAGTTTTGTCTCATCTGCACATTGTGGTTAATTTGAACTGATGCAGTACTTCCATTCTCATTTAGCACAGAAAACCTATCCTTCTTCCATGGTGAAGAGCCAAGCACTGAAAAAACACACATGGTTTAAAAAACTCATTAACTGATGACTATGCCTTCTTCCAAATAGCAACAAAAGGCCTCTACCAGCACAAAGAATGCCCAAATGAGTAACTGTTTAATTTACCATCACTATCAAGGAAACAAAATGTCTGAAAAATGTTTTATGGCCAGTCACATCAAAAGAAATTTAAATATATAGTATTCATATGGCCAAAATACAACTAGAAAAAAATGTTACAACAGGAATGCACCAATAATTCTTGTATTTGGAAACTGAAAAAGTCTTACAGTGACCTGTGAGATTGTAGAACATGCAGTGTGTCTGCTAATTTTGTAAATCCAAATTTATGCTTCAATTAAACAAAAAAAGGAATAGAGAAACCAACTGTAAAAATGCAGTATGTATTCTATTTAATAGATAACTACACAAAGTGGATGTATTTGTTTCAGTATATTCTGGTACAGATATGCTTTTCCTGCAATGTGCAAGGGATGTAAGGTAGAACATAAGCTATAGGAGGAATAGGAATGAATAAGGGGTGGAAATAATTGTTATGATCATTCCTGTCTAAGCTCACAGTGATTTATGACTTGGATATAGTCACCTAAAGAAAAGATGGAGTTGCTACCAGTGGGGGGTATTTCAAGTGATCAGCTCTACAGACACAAACTTAACATAAAAATGCTTGGATATGGCACTGATGGAAACTAATATAAAAACCTGGCTGCAACAACATTTATCAGAGTGAGGAGTTCTTGACAAGACCTCTGAAATCCCCTGCTTCAGCTGAGAAAAAACCTTGCTTTTTCGTGGGCTGTGCTAAAGGATAAAAACAGAAGTTTGGCCAGATATTCTCAGCTAAACTTTGCTAGACAAGAAAGCTAATAATTTAGGCATTTTATGAAAATCTGCTTTGAGTCAGGCCTAATAGAAGGCTGAAAGGAATCTTGTGATTATACCAGGAAAAATACATAGGTAAATACTCTAAAACATTATTAATGGAGTAGAAAAAGCATTACAGCTGGACAGTCTTTGAAAGCTTTTTTGTCAAGGTTTCTGTCTTGCCTAGTTTTTATTTAATGTCACTTGGCAAAACTCTGTTTTGACCAGAGATCACATAAAACTAATTTACTGACCATTTCCCCACTTTTTTTCTCAAAAGCAATTTTCCATATTAGTTTAGTCCCAGTACTGTTAAAATCATTCATTGAGAGAATCAACAATGGGGAACATATAAAGAAACTATTTATTAAACATATATATATATAAATCAACATGAGCAGATCAAGCAGTTTTAAGAAGGAATTAGCAGTGCATACATATGACATTCACATTTAAATGAGAACATGGAGGTAACTTTTTAATACGCTTTACATGTGTGTGGTAAAGGGAATGTACAAGGGCGAAGAAACAAAAATATTCCCTCACATCCATCAAACAGTACCTTCTAGAGGCTAATGATTAAAAACCTCTGAGGGCCTCTGAGTCTCAAATTTGGTTGCTTTGTGAAACTGTGGCCTCCTTGGCTTGTACACATTTGGGCATATCAGTCATTCTGATATGGACCTGCAAAATCCAAAGCTTGCTTCTACTTCAAAGACAGATGGAGAAACTACTTTGGCTTCTTAACTATTAGCCTTGAAACACCATCTTTATCATGCCTGAGGTATGGGGAAGAAGAATGTAGACCACAGCCCAAAAGCAAAATGCAGATTTTGCATGTTATTAACTGAGAGCAACAAGAACACAAGTTGGTGCTATATGATGTTTCTTTGAGAGAAAGATAATTCTTTTGAATAAGATTTCAAATAGTTTGCAGCAATAGAGCATTAAAGTAGCATGTGTAGCATATTTGCAGTAGGAATTGATCAATGCTGCTCTGATGAGCAGCAAAGGGTTATATCCTTGCATGACTCCACCAGAAACTGCCTGGAAAATCAGCAGAAAAAGTATTGGCTTATCATATAAGACTACTTCCTACATTGTTCCTGCTTCCCAGGTATTTCAAGAGGCACAGAAAAATATAACTGCAAGAGGAGAAAAAGGTTTTAGTTAGCTTAAGTCTTGACACTTTTTTTTTTGTTTTACACGTAGAACATGCATTTCCACCAAGAATCCTGGACATTTTCGGGACATGCTTTTGGTGCAACAGTCAAGAAGAAATACATGGGAAGGTATCTTAAGGTTGTCCTATTCGAAGTTCAGAGAGAAGTAATATACAAGTTTCCCCATCATGTTCAAATTCTATGCCCACACATGCCTATCACCAGGGTTCTTTAGCCAGGATGACCCCTTTTGTTGATTACACCTTAATGTAGCCAGCCAAGGACAACAAATTTGCCCAATTAGAGTCAACAAAGATGAAGAAGGGTCAGGGCACAAATTGTATGAGGGAGCTGGGTGTGCTTAGCCTGGAGAAAAGGAGGCTCAGGGGAGACCTTATCACTCTACAACTGCCAGAAAGGAGTGTAGAGCCATGTGGGGGTTGGTCTCTTCTTCCAGACAAGCAACGACAGGACAAAGGAGAATGTCCTTAAGTTGTGCCAGAGGAGGTTTAGATTAATTGTTAGGAAAAAATTCTTCACTAAAAGGGTGGTCAGGCACTGGAATGGGCTCTTTGGGAAGTTATGGAGTTACCATCCCTGGAAGTGTTCAAAAGGCATGGGGATGTAGCACCTGGGGATATGATTAAATGGTAAAGAGGCAGTGCTGGGTTAAGGGCTGGAATCAATGATCTTAGAGGTCTTTTCCAACCTTGATTATTCTATGAATCTCTGATTAATCCTGCTCTCTCATTGAGAATTTGGACAGTGGTTGTGGTAGAGAAGGGGGACAGATAACAAGCTAAACAAAGAGAATTTCTTCCATTTCTTATCCATTCTTATATACTGCTCCACTCTTGGTAGATACATGCTGTCCAAGCAGCCACCCATTACTTTCTCTGAGCCTAGCTCTTACTATACCAACCATAGACTTAAAAGCTGAACAAACTCCTGTTCTCCCTCAGGCCACAACAATTCATCCAGGTATAGTAGGAAATGGCTTCAGTCGTCTCAAAAAACACACATGCTGCTAATGAAAGCTTCCACTCTTCTGCCAGACCTCCTCACACCTGCAGTAGTGTCATCTGATCTTACTTGTCATTATAAGGCTTTCCAAAGCTGAAGACATCTTTTGGAAGAGACAAAAGCCCAACGACACGCACATGTAAACAACCACGCCATCCTGCTGACCAGTCCCTCCTTATTGAAAGTCAACTACTGCTGCTGTATCAGAGGAAATCGAGGAAGGTAACGGATATGTCCTCTCTTGTTCCTCTTGTGAGTGACAAATCAGGGAATGAGGCTCAGTGCCTTATGGCTAATTTACCACTGAGGATGTTGAGGTGTCTTACAGAGACATTCTGCTCTTTTAGAGGTATCCCATTTCTTGCCATACTGCCATTTACTGTGGCTTGGCAGGCGCTCTGCAGGTGCAGTTGCTTGACATCAGGATGCAAATATCCTCCCTTCTGTGCTCCAGATGAAGAAAATGTAGCCTATGAGACACCATAAGAGATTCTGCATGGCTGCTGAGGAAACTAGGAATGCTATAATGGTACACGAATTAATACTGGGGAGGGAGAAAGACCAATAGAGCACTGAAAAGCAATAACAATAAAGAGTCCATGCATCTGATATATGTCTGATAAATGACTGCTTTCCCACAAGACATGTGGGAACAACACCTTAACTGAATGTGTAATGGCCCTTCCCAGAGATAGGGCCAATCTGTCTGACAGATGACACTGGGCCCAGAAATGCAGGAGCATTCTCCTTGGGCCATGGAGCAATAAAGCCTCTGCGCAAGAGTTACTGCCGCTATTAAGAAGAGGTGC
>WBNO01015773.1:11116-43744 GCA_013400575.1 Peucedramus taeniatus
TAAATAAATAAATAAATAAATAAAGTTTCATTTCTTTCCAAGTAAGGAAGGCCAGATATTTGGAGACATTTGTGGGTATTTTTATTTGAGGAGGCTGGTAGGTTGTTTTTACCTTGTAATTTTCTGCTGTCCTATTTTGAAATTAATTGACCACATTCACTCCATAGAACATAACTCATCTTGAAGTCCACCAGGACTTAATAGCTCTTAGGCATATTTTTCATATTATAACTAAACATCTGCAAAGAAATGAGAGCAGAGGAAAAATCCCATCATAACCTTGCTCTACATCTCCATGTATTAAGGATATCTAATATTCAACATGGGACTATTATAGCCCCCTCCTGGCACCAGAACTTAGCATCAAAACACCTTGTATGACCATTTTACTTTCAGTTCCCAGAGTGGTGTATGTAAATTTGGTGACTAATTCTGCACATCTTGTGCTGTTTTCCTTTCCTTCTTTCTTTTTTTTTTTTTTTAACGGTGAAATGATCTACAAATTTCTGCTACTTTATGCTTTTAATGAAACTTTATTCTCTTAAAAAAAAAAAAAGAAAGGAAAAATGAGCTCTAATGCCAAATTTGGGAAAATTTTAATTTTTTTAAAAATCTACTTACTCAATGGCATATTAGTTTTAAACCTGCTTCTTTACTTTGCTTTACAAGGATAATGTTAGCAAATCCACTTTTCCTTATTCTCCCATTTGCCAATAGACTACTTGGAAATAAAAAGAAAAGAAACAAAATTACAAAGGTGGGCATAAGTGAAAAGGAAGAAATCACAAATTTTGGAGATAAAGCACTCCCTTTTCTTTCTAATATTTTCATTTTACTTCTAATTTCTTGAATAGAGTCCATTCATGAGTTTACCTTGCTGTTTGCTTCCTTTTTAAATTTAAAATAGTTTTCATATAGGTTTATATATTTAATTCTCTTGGGGTTGCTGAAGAAACCATTAGTCAATGGTTTATACAACTCTAATTTCATTTTCCCAGGTTGTTAAAAACTAATAGCATGCCATTTAATTAGACTAGATGATGAGAATTCACTTAAAAGTTAGAAATAGACTTACAAACTGCCTATCCTCTTCCTTCCTGCCAAGCAAGACTTTATAATAAATCATTATTCCATTTAAATTAATTTAGTAATTACAAAGGACTTCGTTCTTCATTATATTCACCACAGCTATACATATTTCCATAAGTTATCTCATTTATTTGTACCAAGAGTACTATTAAATATAGCATTAATTTACCAGAGCAGGGCACAGGAAGAAGCCCTTAGAGGATACTGTTCGTAATGGTCTGAAACAAAGCTTTCTGCTTATCCAAAGAATGAGCCTCTCCAGGAACCCTCAATATTAGCTCTCACGCCACAGCACAGCAATGCTGTAGAGCGCTGAGGAAGGAGACAAGGTACAAGGCAAAAGAGTGATTCCTTGGCCACATCCTTTCCAAGTGCAGTTCCTGTGCTGAGCCTTGAACTGAGATGACAATTACTGTAACCTGTACTCTTTCCGTAAGGAAATGAACCTTTCCCTAAGGAAATGAACCAAGACCTCCAATTTATTTCACATAGCCCGTTTAAGAATCATTGGATAATAACGGTCTTCAGTCACTGCCAACACATGGTGAATTTAAAATAGTGACTTGGAGGGGAAATGCTCTATGTCATAACTCCCTAGGCACATGATCCCCTCTATCATGTCATTTATTAGGTAGCTTGGCCCTGGCTCCACATTTATTTATAACATGATATTTCATGCTATATAGTCTGAGGTTAATAAAGTCTCGTTAATAGTTCCTTTATGGACTACTCCTTTATGGGCAGTCCCCATAAAGTTCTCAAAGATTTCATTTTACAATAATGGTAAAAAACCTCACAATTTATTTTCCCCCATCCAATTTTAGAGACCCTACAGCAACACAAAAGTGGGGGAGAGAAAGGAGAGAAATTAAAAAAAACAAACAAACAAAAAAAAAACCAGGAAAATAGTTCTCTGTGGTGCAGTGAGAAGAAGGCAAAGGAAAATGTGGCTATCTAATAGGCAAATATATTTTCCCTATGTGCCAGACTATATATTCTGTTGGTAAGTCCAATACTTCTGCAAGAAAAAACTTGGATAAGGATGACAGAGATTTTTAGTTGTCTCCTTGTTGCAAATTCTCATTGACTTGGCTTGAACTGGAATTTCACCTCATACCCTGTGCAGGCTGCTCTCTTCTAGAGTCCTTAGAACTTCTGAAAGCTGAACAGCCTTTCTCTTGAGGTCTTCTTAGATACAGTCCCAAAAGCCTCTGTGTCATGGTGGTTTCTTATTTGAATTCTGAATATCACTAAAACTTGTTGATGCTTTCTAAAATAATAATATTTCCGAGGTATTGGGGATTAGGTGTTTTTTTTTTGTTTTGTTTTTTTTTTTTTTTTTTTTTGTTTTTTTTTTTTTTTTTTTTTTTTTTTTTTTTTTTTTTTTTTTTTTTTTTTTTTTTTTTTTTTTTTTGTAGAATATATGAGCTCCTTACAAGTCTTCAGTATTTGGATTTAGTCGATGCTCATAACTTCTTTCTTAACCTGTTCAGTATCAGAAGAGTTCTGGAACATCCAGAAAAGAAAATAAACTAATAATACATTTATTTAAACTAATAATAACTATAAACTAATATATCAGCTGAAGAGACTTCTTAAAATGTGTATTAAAAAGAAACCTATAGGAGTTTTTAAAGGTAATAAGACAGTCAAAGCTGAAGGAGTATGCCAGAAGGTTGTGGCAGGAATAAGATGCATTTACCTTTCATGTACAGGAAGGAGAAGAACAGCACACTCAGCAGTCCCCTGTGAGACAGGACAAACTCGGTGCATATGTCATTCTGAAATAAATACACAATGTCTCTTCACCAAAGAACTCACAGTCCAAATAAAGGAAGCACAAAGAAGTGGAAGACAAGAGAAGCAATAAGAAAGAAAATTATTTGTCCAAGATCAACATGAAATCTTCTGGCTTCTATTCTACACCAAACCTAGAGGAGAAGGGGTCAGGTCTAATCTGATATTCTGCCATATGGCCATTCCTTCCTGCTTCTCCCCTACCCCAAAAATTAGTGTTTATGTGAACATGGAATTCAAGGGTTTTGGGACACAACAGGTAGATATTACACTGTTTGAAGAAAAGCAACATATATCAGTTGGTGCTTTCTGTAATTCTAAAGTGGGATTAAAAAATCATAAAATGCTTATTCTCCCTCAATTTTATGTTTACGTACAGCCAAACACAATTAATGTTCTATTTCCTAAAAAAAAAAAAAAATGAAAGCTTTCACTGAAAAGTGAGTAATGAGTGGAAAAATTACATATCACTTCAGAGAAGAGGAAGATGAACTTGACAAAGAAAACAGTCACACATGAGGAAAGATAGATGGATGTCAGAGCCTGTGAACAATATATATATTCTGATGTAAAGCCTATATTTGAGATTTCTGCCATATTCAGGTATTTACAAAGCCAGAATTTGCAGTGACAGACATCATAGGATTATAAATACTAAAAGGGAAAGATAAAAATAGCTGCTTCTCAAATAATAAAAATTATTCAATGAACATCTAACATATACATAATTTTTCAATGAGATATTAATGATATCACACAGTGAAATTTAAACATTTCCGTAAATGCTCAGTCAAAAGAGATGGGATTATTGATATATGAAACTGAATATTCATATTTACTGTAGTCTCTCGTCCTGATTGTTTTAAGTTTGTAAATTTTATGTGAATAAAAAAGCTATATATTGATGCTGATCTCTATTATAAGAATTTTAGGAACACAGAAATCAAGATGAAACCATTCTCCCTGTCAGCACAGCATCTGCATGACAGTTTACTGCACTCCAACCGACATTACTTCTAACAGGTGTCTAATTTGTCAAATTTCAGTGATGGAATGACAGTTTATGCTAACTGAGAGCTTCAGTCTTCATGTTTTTTGTGGCTAGATTTTTTGTCTTTTTTTCCTTTTGTTTGGGATTTTTTAAACCCATATTTAAAGTCATATAGATGGGAAGTGCCTTTGATTTTTTTCCTGTGAATGACAAGAATAGGTAGGAACCAGGCCCATAGAACTATTTCACTTTTAGAAAGAATACTTGAAAAAGTTTTACCAAAGATAGTGAGTGACTTTCTATGTGCTTCCTTTTTCTGGATGTTCTTCCCCCTTTCTTAATGGTTTCCAGTCTTCTAATAACTGCTTTGAAACAGATATTACATGGAAACTGTCCATTTCCTTGTGCAATAGGGTGTTATATAACTCAGTCAGACAAATTTCAGTTCTAGATGACTGAAGTCAGAGGCTCAGATTATGAGGCATGAGACTGACACAGGCCTGGGAAAGACACATATTTAAAACAGATATTCTTAGCAATATTGCTTTAAAGAGTACAGAAGGTAGGTCCGTATATTAATTTGGCATTCAGCTCTGCCTGTAACTGCATCTAAGTATTGATCTCTCAATCTGTAGTAGTTAACACACAAAAAAAATTTCATTTATCTTCACACACCTGTCTTCCATTATTCAGAACTAGCATGTCCAAAAATCAAACATTCATCAGGTTTTTAAAGATGATTTTGTAGTAACAACTCATTTTCATATTGTTTTTATTATTCGTGAGAGAGTTTAGACCTCCTGAGCAGCTCAACCATAAACTGTTAACACACAGACTAACACAGCATGAGAGAGAGAAAACAACTTCACCCACAAATAAACTCAGCACATAAACAGGCAGCCCTCATTTGCCAAGTCAATTGCATTAAAGTATCTGTAAGAAAAACAGAAATAAGAAAACAAGGGTGGTGGCTTTTGCATGCTCTAATTCCAATTACTGAGAAGGAAAAAAGACTGTGGGTAGGTAGAGGTAAAAAGAGAAAGGAAGGGGTAAAACAAAAAGAATTCCAAAACAGAGCACCAAACAAGAACACAAGAAACTCATAGGTGAGAGAAACCAAGAAACCTTCAAGAAAAAGGAAAGAAATACATGCAGAAGATTACAAGAATGGCCAAAAAGAACCCCCCAAACTAGTAGTGCTTTGCACTCATCTTAGTATCTCGAGAATCACTTTTAGCAGTCTAAAGAGAGGAAAAGCAGAGACAAAGCACATCTACCAAAAAGCTGAAAATATTGACATTTATTTCATCAAAAAAAAGTTTTTAAAAGCAGAATATTGAATTTATAATCATTTAGAGTCAATAAAAATTACAGAGAAATAAAGAAGCATCAATAGCTCTGACATATCTGTAGGTAGTGGGAGTAACCAAGTATCATAACTGGAGAATTAAATATATAAAAATACATATACAGGTGAAAAAACTCCCAAAAAATCTCAGCATCCATTTTCCAACTATTCCAAGTGGAATTCAATCTATAAGACAGGTAGAAAAGTTAAAGTTTTAAACCTGCTCTCCTTTTAAATTTATGCACCACAATCAATGCTACATGTATTTTCTACACTTCATTCTTGTTTATTCGTGATACGCTGGTAAGAGAATTTTCAAGGGCAGTAAGACAAGAAATCACTTCAAAGAGAAAAGCTTCAGTATTTTTGATCGAGTTATTATTAATCAATCATATTCATAATTTCTCCCTTCTAAGGTAGTTCCAGGCAGCTCCCTTCGTAAACAATTAATTGAAGATATGCATGGCAAAACAGAAAAAATGAAAAAAACCACATCCATTAGATACAACAGCTTTAAAAAATAAAAGAACAGCATGAAATTTGCACTGAAGCCTAGAGAGAGTCACAGCAGAAGAAGCAGAAAAGGCTACTCACATAACTGCATTTCTCAGATAAATGCTGAAATCTAAAGGATCTGCAAATATTTCTCATGATGAGGCACGAGTAGGAAAACACAAAATACAAGGGTATGGACTGCCCATAATTTCCAGGTTATTGTCATTCTTTCAGCATGAGCTACACATGTAAATACTAGATGAAATAAGGAAAAGTCACAAGAGCACATGTAAACCCATCAGATCCTGAGACACTCAAATGTATCTGTAGTTCCCACATTGTGACCCAATGAGGACCCATGTGCTCACAGAGCTGCTAAGGACTATAGGTTTTACTAATTTTTTGCTTACTTCACATTCTTGTTTTGTGGAGAATAGATGTCTTTTTTGCAGAATAAAAAAGGTGAGGGATGGGAGGGGAAAAGAGACTGAATAAATTTTTCAATGTTTGGACTCACAAGGAGTAATAAAAAAAGAATACTCATTTGAATTTCAAATTTGATTTTTTTCAGACTCAAAACAGTGGGGAAGACACTCAGTACTTGTTCTTAGTATATCAAATGCTTCTATCCATCTCCCTCCATTTTGCCCTCAGAGCACACATCCTTTCCACATTCCCAGCCTGAACAAATAAGAAAATGGGTATCCCATCCTCACTGCTCTACAGTAAAGCAATACAGGAAGAGGGAGGAAGAATTAAAAGCTATGCATATGCATTTGAGTGAAAACATACTCTGGCAATGCTTTGAAATGATTAGGAGCAAGGCAGCACAAATCCAGAAACACTAGCTCAGGTTCAGAGGTGTGCTCCTATGTGCTGCCTCTCACTACATTCACATTTGTCTTGCACTGCTTATTCTTGCTCCAGTTCTTTGGAAAGGGATTATCCAAGGTAGTTACTCACAATAGCAGGGGTTTAGACTCAGTGACCCAAAAGGTCCTTTAGTCTGAAGTCTCTCTTGTCTAATTCCCAAATCACACCCCAGCCATACCCCAAAAGCTGCAGCTTTCCAAGTTATAGCATGATCGACCTTTGCCTTATGTACATCTTTTATTGAAAGCAGAAATATTTTTCTGTATCCTAGCACTAAGTTGTACCACAGTAACTGAGCAAAATAGAATTCTGTTTGCACACTAGCAAAAAGAGGCAATACTGGCATCCAAATAAAGAGTTTTATCTATAAAATCTTTTATTTTAGACTATTAGGACTGGGTTTAAGTTGCATTTTAACCATAAACATGGGAGAAGCTGTCCCAGATGGTGAATGTAAAATGTGCTGTAAATTTTAATGAAGCAAATAAGTCACTAATAACAATAATGCCAACGCTGCTGTGTTTTTGGTAGATGTTAATAAAGCAAAATTTAAAAAAAAGAGCATGCAGCATTCAAATAAGTGCTTAAGAAGCCAAATATAATTTGCTAATTCAGCTATTCACACTTTGATTGCACAGCTCCTGGTTATCTGCTCAAATACAGCTGCTTCATGTAAAAACAAATTTAAAAAAAATATTGTCTACCAGATGTCCCAGCTTGTAATACTTGCTGCTATAATTCAGGTCACCCAAGGTTCAAGCACATTTAGAAATCGATTGTTCTTGGATGGTCAACTTTGTGACAGTGGTCAAGACATTTCGATCCTGCGTTTATTCTCCCGAGAGGTGAGGAAGCACTCCTGTATTGAATGAATATTCATGTTACGAATATCACAGGCACCCCAAACAGGCAATAACTACCACAGCTTAGGGAAAGAGCAGGAAAGGGCTGGACTGAAAAGAATTCAGGAAACATATGCCCTGCTTTATGAGGCCATTGAAAACCTATTAACAGGGCCCTACCAGATTTTTTTTTTTTACTGAAAATGAATTTATTATTATTAAAGAAAAGTATAAAAGCACAAGACACAACAACCACCACTGCTGTGCACCAGCGTTCTCACTGCTCTTGATGGGAACTAGACAATACATGTAGTGCAGCCAGTGCTTCTCCCCAGATCAAATGTAAAAGTCAATGGAGCAGAATTATCAGCTGGAGCTAAAACATCTTGCGCCAAGGGTGTCTGCTGCTGTGCTGCACAAAGCAGGTTTGAAATCAGCAGGCTGTGTTTTGTTTATGGATTTCACAGGGCTGACAACTAAGGAAAGGCTGGACTGGAGGAAAGGAGAGCTTGTTTCTGGAAACACCTCCTCTTCCAGAGCAGGAAAAGGGCATCAGTGAATGGAAGGAATCTGAGCAGAGTCAGGGACTCCTGCCAGAGCCATGCTGAAGACACATCTGTAGCATACAGATGCTGACACCAGATCCCCACCAGGGTGAACTGAGAAGGCTGATGATTTTATACAAAACTGCAACACACCCAAAACATTATGCCTTTACTGCAGAAGATGCAAAAACCTGAAACATCCCAAACATGTCAAGATGTTTCAGAGTAATCTTTCCTTAAGCGGGACCTGTGCAGCTTGTCTTAGCAACACAAGCATCTGTTTGTCACCTTGTCCAATGATTTACAGAGAGCAATATCTTGACAGGAATATTTTCTGAGAAATAATGTTGTTGTGCTATACCTAATTTACACAGTGCTGCAAAGTACACGAAAAATTACATTTTCATCAGGTGTCTACCTCTCACTGTACAGTTCCTCTCAGCTACCGAATTTTTGCAACTCTATCCAGTCATCACCAGCCCCTGGCACTTAAATGTGCATTGCAATTAATAGAACAATTACTTGATTGAAAACTATCTCTCTTGAGCTTTACCACTGTTAACCTTAAAATACAGAAAACAAAGGATTTCTCAGCTACTTACTGATTTCACATGAAAATGAAAGTCCCTTCTGTCCTAGAAGACTGAATTTTGGAAGAGTTGTTAACGTTTGTGAAAGAGCTTTAACTCTCAGCTTGGACAGATTTAAACCATCGGTATATTTGTCCTTCAAAGCCTGCCTTTCTCACTTTCTCAGAGTTCATGAGTGTCTCCTTGCCCATTTTTCCACCTCAGCACTTATTTGCTTCTCATCCTCGCAGGTGACCTGCCATGATACCCATGCAAGCCAGTTTATCAGAGTTCCCTCTGCTCCCCATTTTATCACCATGTCCTAAAGAAAAACCACAATCCAATGATTTGAGTGCTCTTCAAAACCTCAGTTCTCCTTACAGTTTGTCAGCTACCAGTGGCAAAGAAATACCTCTATGTCTTTTATCTTCCTCCATCTCTGTTTTGAAAATTTTCTCCCACCTACATCAGTAGCCAACTGCTGTCTCTGTACCCTTGGTGAGGCACTAAATAGCCAACAACAGCCTGGAGGAGATGGAGCAACAGCTGGCTCAGTGACTTGGCTAGACTGAAGACAAGAATGCAGTGCTGCTGGTACTGGAGCTACACAAGGAGCCTCGTGTCTGCAGGGCCCTCTGCTATCCTGTACAAGGGGAACAGGAGAAGGGCAATACAGCTGGAGAAAAACTGGGTCTGAGCCTCAGGCTCCCTGTGACTTTGGGTCACCCACTTCATCAGCTTTAACAGCTGCTTTCTGACACATCAAAGCAGAAGAAATATGTTTCAGAAATGCAGCGAGCTTACATCTACCTAAAAGACTGTGGAATAGACTCAGGGAGAACAAAATGCTGTGGCTTCAAACAGTTAAAGGGATTAGGCTTGAAGATGTTGGATCAAATTTTAATCATGTCAGGAGAAATCCACCTACATGCCCAGAGAGCAAAATATCTAGCCCAGGACTTCCAGAGAGATTGTCGTTGCAAATGCACATCCTTCCCTTTTCCACACAGTTCAGGCAGGGTTTGGTCTGTGCATGCACAGAGCCTTCGCAGCTGCCTGCCCAGCACTCATGCAGTGGCTCCCAGTTACTTACCCGTTCCCTGCTCTCCACCTGGGTTGGCTGCAATTGAAAGGCTGTCTTTTCATTCCCATCTATCACAAGTCCCCAAAAGCTGAGACAAATGTCGGAAGGATTAAATCAAATTAAACAGGGGGAAAAAAAAAAGGGGGCATATGTGGGAGGGAGCAGAGGGATGAGAGGAGATACCCATCCTCAGTGGAGCTGGGATGCAAAAGGAGTGAGCAGGTGCCTTCCAACAATTTACTCTGCTACCACATTCTCTGGAGGGCCCAGTACCCTCAGGTGCTACCCCCAGATCAGGCTTTTCATCCTGGAGTGATGCTGGCAGCGTGCAGCCCTTGTGGAGACAAAGGGAAACCTAATCTGCTCTGTGCCAAGACGGCAGCCCCACACTTGGGATGCCCTGGAAACCCACCCCAGCTGCAGTCACTCTGCCTTCATTGGCAGGCAGCACCACGGCACCAAGTGCCACTCCTGGCCATTGCACAAGATCATACAGACTAATCCACTCAGAGGTTATCCTAATGAATTGGCAGCTACTGGATTAGATGGGCTGTAGGCAGGCTGCAGCTGAAAGCTGACTGATATTTCTCCTTATACCTCTGTATCTAAGCATCAGATTCAATCTCCATTTATCAAACATTTTTTCCTCCTTTTTAACCATTGGCTCTGTTGTGGACCCATTGATTTGAACAACAGTTTTGTTTGACAAACTACAAAATTTGATTAGATCTTTTTAAGATTCAGTGTCTCTTTCAGGCTATTGTTAGCTCTCAGAGTTTCATTTCCAGGCAGACAATAACAGGTATTTTTCAAGCTGCAAAGACTAGAGTCCAGGGATTATATAACTGGGAAAACAAAATGTGACCCACATCTAATGGCTCAGAAAGCAAATGTAAGAAAAGAGTGATTATTTGTCAAGTCTCATTTTAAGCCTATTTCAGGACCTTCTAAACACTGAGGGTTGAACAATTTGTGTCACTGCCAATTCCTTAAAACAAAATTTGTCCCCTCTGCTGTTTCAGTTATGCAAACTGCACTGTATCTTCAGTGTTTACACTTTCAATAAAAGATCTTAATATCTAAGCAGACATGCAAGCAATTTATCTCCCTGTGCCTTCTTTGAGCATTTATCACAAAAAGTTATCATTTACATGGGACTGTGCAATTAGACTTCACCCTTTATTGACCTCTGTCATACTTTGAATTATCCATTACCTAGGTTGTTACTAAAAAGCTGGTTTTGAGTCTCATTACATTTGCAGCTTCAGAAAATGGCTAATTCATCTAATTCAATGGAGTTAGATCTTGCTTCCACCAGCAGAAAAGAACTGGGACTTCTGTTTTCCAGCCTCCCCAGCAGGCACAGACAGGTCTGATCTTCTCTAAAGTCTGTGGAAGTCAGTCACCCACAGAGATCTTCAGACAGGTAATGTGAGCCAGCTTCTCAGCTGTCTGACATCTGGTGAAATCAGTAAATCAAAACGGATTGCTGCAGTTAGGCAACATCAGACCATCTCACCCATATGGGTAAGAGAAAGCCATGGAACAGCAGGAATCTGAGAAAGCCCTTAGAAGCCAACATGTGGCACTATGCATAGAATACAGGAATATTGCTGATGGCTTTTTTTATTCCTGTTCTCCTTTTGTTCCAAAATGATACTTCTACTGAGCTTTATCCTCTAGATTTCACAGTTCTCAGTCTTCTGTGTAACTGTAGCTAATACTTTTTCTTCAACTAACAATAATCCCCTAGTCACGTTATTGGTTTAAGGCTCAGCCCAAGGACAGAAATAGAGCTTGCCATTCAAACTAATATGAATGTATTAGCATGTTTTTTTAAACTCTAGGTAGTGTTATTCTGGGAATATTTTGCAATCTGATGCCAAATTGGATTTAAATTCTGGGGACACCTTTACTGCTTGTGATCTGACCTAAATGGTCCCAGATTTGGTGTATTTTAGAGATACAGGCAATATTCCATGCAAATACTCCCGTGAAAAAGAGATAATAGATCAAATATTCCAGCATAAAAAAAAAATTTAAAATCCCCAAATCCTAAAGAAAATACTCACCTAGAAGAAAAGCAGACAAACAGCTATAGAAGAGGGCTACTGACAGACCTGTTCAAAGTGCAGTTTCGGATTTTCACTTTAAAAATTTTACACAATGAATCTCTTTTTGATGATAGCTAAGCACATTTATCTCTGTACAGCATGGCATGCTTGGTAAAGCAGTGTAATACTTCTCTTTCTTCCTCTGAACCTCACATTTTCCACATCCTTAGCAACATGAATGTTGTAGTAGAAATGCTTCAAATATAGCCAGGGCATAGGGTCTGTGGAAGAGCACAGAGCGAAACAAGTGCCTCCACAGGCAACAGTTTGGAAACCAGTGCAATACAGGTGAAATCTGCTTTTGCAGCTACTGCAGAGACTTCTGTTTATGTGCAAAAAAAAACCCTCACAAAAACTGATCCGAAATACCATGCATGAAATTCATTGAGATACAAGTGGTTTAAATGAAAGTTTGACTGAAGACCCACATTTATTTCCCTTGATCGACTTTCATCCCCTCCATGGCAATTTGATTTTTATATTTTAACAGCAGTAAGACATGCTTCCCTTTAAATTAAAATACTATCTATTTCCCCCTCAAGAATATTTCATCTTCTAAGCTACAGTGATTCTGAAAACTTCACATTAAGTGTGAATCTGTTGCAGAAAACTCAAAATTATCTACTAGGAGAACCAAGCTTGTGAATACCACATGTAACTTCAGTCTACCCATATCTAGTGTGTTTAGAAGTTAGCTAATGAAACCCATTTAAGTAAGATGGTCTCCTTTTGCATTATATCTCTGCTTACTATTCATGGCCTGCTTGGGCAATGCTCTGTTAAAATCCCATTTTAAAGCCCCTGCTTTGTGAGATGACATTTTAATGCAGTCAGTGCTCATCTCCAGAGTTTTCCTATTCAAAAAAGTCTGTCTGTTCTGAAGAGATAAAGCAAGAACACAGACAGGCTCAAAACCCTTGTAAGGGGGCAGAGGTTCAATGCTAATGTTTCTGTTCTCTTTGCTTCTTCATTAAATATTTTCCTAATTAAAAGCATTTGATCTGCTAAACCCTTTATACCTGGTCAGATATGAATCCCTCTTATCCTCCATCACCACAGGACTACCTGCAGTCCTCCTCAATCACTGGTTCTGCCTTGGAACCCATAGGGATTTTGCACAGCCTGAATTTATATTAGTTCATGCAGAGCATTTTCCTCCCCCCACTCTCTGCCCACACTTTGTCAGAAGATGTCTGTTGACTTGCATTGACGAGGATATTAACAACCCTGGGGAAGCTTTCTTCCTGAGCTTGTCTGTGCAAGGTGACACTTGACATGCTCAGTGCCACAGTCTAAGCACAGCTGGGCAATTGCTGCCCAAACATGAATACTCATGATAGATGAGTTTATTTAAAAGCTATATCTGATACTGATGACTGGCTTAAAACACCTGCCTCACCGGCACCACAAGAGAGCTGCCAGGCCAGTGAAACACCAACCATCACTCATCAGCAAGATTCGAAACTTGGCTAATAGTTAACTTTCTGACCAATTATTCTGCTCTTTCTGTTTATGTGCCGAAGTATGAAAGATGAGGAGGGCACATTTAAGTCATCTGATGGCAAACATATACCAAGATTTACTTGCACTTCTTGATATTGTTGTCATTCCACTTGAACACAAACAGTTACACGGAGAATAAAAGAAAACCAGAGCTCACTTGCACACTGATTTGGTGTGCACTACTGCAGGCACAGCTTTCTTTACAAGAGTCGTCCTACAAAATTTCATTCATTCAGCAGCTAAACACCAGTCCTGGTTGTGCATCAGGCACCAGGCTGGCATGTTGAAAAGTGATTCATTCCTCTTAGCATGGCACTAGAAGTGCCCGTCTCTCTCCGTGCTTAATATAGAAGCACCTGGGTCAGCAAACTTGGGAATGGTTAAAGACAGCAAAGCCGAAACCCTCCCTCAGCTCTGCAGCATAGAACAGCCACGGATACAAACCAACTGTGCAAAAACCTGTGCTGCTCGCCAGGAAATTTGTGAGACTATTTTGCTCACCCACTTTACTAAGTGAAAGTAAGAAGGACAATTAAAGGAGCATGAGCACAGCAGCCAAAACATGAGCAGCTCCAAGAGGAAGCAGCCAGACAGCTTGGGGACAGCAGGACCTTTGG
The DNA here is from genome assembly GCA_013400575.1 of Peucedramus taeniatus. Taxonomy (NCBI): domain Eukaryota; kingdom Metazoa; phylum Chordata; class Aves; order Passeriformes; family Fringillidae; genus Peucedramus; species Peucedramus taeniatus. The sequence continues at coordinate 24,984 of WBNO01015773.1, forward strand.
AAGCTGAATGGCCAGAAAATCACCACCAGGGCAACCTGCATGGCAAACACTCCTCTCTCCTGCACCTATGAGCTACAGAGATGATGGATGCCTCCCACCCATGGCAGCAGAATTCAACTCCATCCTCCAAGGTTGTGTCCCAAATGCAGAAAATTAATTAGAACTAGGTCATGTTGCAAGACATAAGGCCCTACTTGGCAAAATTTTCTTGAAACTTCAAGCAATCTCTAAAATGATTGCCTCACACTCTTAAGGGAGAAACACTCCCAGTGACAGAAGTAGTGGAAAAAAAAAATCTGTTGAGTTTTTCCTCCCAAAGCAGAGGAAAATCTGGATAAAAAGCAGGTAGTAATAGTCATTTAATAAAATGAGACCATGACAGAAAAAAATAAGCACACAGCTTCTTTAGCATGCAGTGTACACTGTAGGTAAGTTTAAAATGTTCATCTTGTATTTTTTTTTTACTCTGAAAAATATGAAAGAAATTGCAATGCTGTACAGGAAAGGCCTAAGTATGGGGTTTTCCTTTAGATATAGCTCTAAAATAAGCAAAAAATATAAAACATTGAAAATGGTTGTATCGTTAATTTAGCAGCTAAAAGGAAGATTTAGCAGCAGATAATGGTATTTAAATTAAATTAATAGAAAATTCTATCAAGTCTATCAAAGTGAAAAAGTTATGATCTAACATTCCTGAGGCACCATCTTTCCATATGTCGTAAACCCTACTTTTCCTAAAAAAAACCCAAAAAAACAACAAAAAAAACCCCTAACTAAAACAGCTAATAAGGAAATCAAATCAAACCTTCTCTATTTTTAATGTGCTTATTGAATTTTGTATGTTTTATCACATAATCACACTAAACTGATCAAAACTTTCAAAGAACATATCAGTAGATTAAAACTGCTTCATGAATTAGCTAAATAAAAATCTCTGAATTGTCTTTTATCAGTCACTGCTTGTTCCCCTTTCTCTCCTGTGTTTGCTAACATTTTAATCAGAAAGACAACCTATTATAGGTAATGGAAGAGATTTGTGTTTCTACATTGTCTAATTAAATAAAATTAAACAAATTTTTTTAAGTTTTCTGCAACATTTGCAATGAAATGTGTTTTGTTCAACATTTCTTTTTCATAAACCTGTTGGAAACACTTTCTCAAACTTGATTCATCTAAGACATGGAATGACAAATCATTAATACTATCACCACTACTAGTGTTACTTTCACTGTCTTGATGGATGTAACTAATTATCTACACAATTTCAGAACCTACTTCAAATCTCCAAATCTTGAGTTTGTGAAAGCAGCTGCTGTGGAGGATTTGGATTATTTGAATCCTAAAAGAATAGAAGGAGCACTGAATAAAATAAAAGCAAAAGACTAACAAATGTTAAAGTTTCAAAAATACCTGGAGAGAAGGCAAAAGGCAGTAGGACATAAGGACAAAGCAGTTCATATTTTGTCCAGGCTGTTCTACTCAACATTACTGGTACCCCCTTAAAAACACTTAAATAAGGAGTTTCTGATATCTGCTTTCTTTGTACACTACCAGAGTTACCGGAGAACTGCTAATAATGAATATGAGACCTCAGAATTAACCTAGTCAGACTGGAAAATATCTTAGTTCATTGTTAAAATCTCAAATGACAAGAAGGAGATTTACTAAAATTATTCTCAATAGAAAAACAAAAGTATATCATCAACAACAGGAAACTTGAAAACTAATTTTCATTTCAAGTACAATTGTGGATTTTTGTAGTATGTTTAGCTAATCAGAATAGTCCTAATACTGCAATAAAAATAAATATAATTGACCACAATTCCCTGCAACATCAAGAGTCTATGAGTGTGACTATAAAACAGACTCTTACCTAAGTACATAGGAAATTATTAAAGTCCAAAATCAATACTGGAATTTACATCTTTATCAGAATTAACATTGCAAAGAGACTCCAAGAATAAGAATTCTATTCTTTAATAGAATAAGAACTAAGACATCAGTATTTCCACATCTGAAAAGTCATGGTCTGATTTGGGATTTTAATTTCTTAAGCTTCACTGCCAATTAAAAACTTCTAGAGCTTTCAAAAATTATTTAGAGGTGAGATGAAGAGGCAGCATGACCAGCATATATTTTACTTTTAGCTCCAAGGCCATCCACAGCTGTCAAAAACATCTTAGAGGGAATGAACATGGATAATATATGGAATGGAGTGGTCATACCAGTAGCTGCGAACAATGCCAACTCAAACATTAGTTTGTTCCTGTGGGCTGACCAGACAACTCAAACTGAAAATACCCCCAACACAGGTGATTCATCCAGGGGAGAGTTAGAAGGGATTTCGATATACACAGAAAGGGCCAGCAGCAGTCAAGTCATTGGCCCAGACGTGCCTACATGTCTGCTACCTGAGGTGCAGCCTAAGTGATCTGAAGAAGTAGTTTCAGTTTAAGAGCAGAGCCTAACAAAGACCAGAGACTAGTGTCTGGCAAGTTAGGAGCAGAAACCAAGTGCAATGGGACTTTTCCTCCAACCACTGCAGGCAAGTGAATGTCAGCAGAGTGCACAGCAGTCGCCTGAAGGTCTTGCATTCAACCCTATTGTGCTGAAATGTCAAACAGGATCTTTGCCAATGGCATAAACATTTTAGAGAAGCTTCAGGGAATATACTATGTGTTTACGTCTATGCTAGCTCTCATCTTGCCACACAGGAAAGATCCCTCAGAAACAAACACAGACTGTGACTTGTAGCAAAGACTAGGATTTCAGCTGTGAACAGATGAGGTTTGGGAAGGAGGGGAAGAAAGTCGAAGTTTGAGAAATTACAGAAAGGTCAGTCAGATGCTTACCTTACACATGCAGTTATTTCAAAACCAACTGATGCCACATGGGACTCTTAAATATATAAATAACAACTTTCCCTCGGCATTTATAGCCTCATATCCAAAGTTCCCAAGGAACAGCAGAAGTCAGATGTATGGAGAAGGGTGTGACACCAAGGCCCAACTCGGTGTTAAAAAAAGAACTGCTTCTCTTTGGCTCTCTTTGTGCTTATCTGGATGGTGATCACATTAAATGGCAGAAGACAGCAAAAGGGCACTCCAGGCAAATCCTGTTTCATAGCTTCATGGCCTGTGTGAGATTCTGCTCCTCAAGAAAGCATTCTTTAGAGAATCAGTGCTCCCCCTCGTAACCAACCCCAGTAAACTTTGAGGCACTGTACAATGCCACATGAAACCTTTTCAGAAGATACAGGTTCCCACAAGTGTGAACAATTAGAAATTATCAAATTAATAAATGCAATACTTACATCCAAGAGGATAGCAAAGGGAAAATACTGCAGTAATGATCTCTATTTTTTCCCAGAAGGTGAGGTAGTCTTTGATTTAAAAATACTGTGATGTGCAGCTTTATATAGAGACTCCATTCCCACTCCAGTACTTTTCTTAGACAAGCTTTACCAAGAGAACAACTGATTAAAAATATGCAAGCACATGTTTAGAAGGCAGTGTGATGTCCTGAAAAGATGGCCAGCCTTGTTACTTTTTCATCCCTTGTAAAGAATGTACACAACTGTGGTAGGATTGCTGAGAGTTGTGAGTTAAATTGAGCTATATATAAAGCTAATACAAGTTGTGCTCTCACAATTTTAAGTAAAGCTGAGTGCACAATGTGGTTAATTGCATTTATTCTTCCCTTTTTATACTCACAAATAATTTCATTTCATCTTAAGAGCTGTATTGGAAAAATGTAGAGACTATGCTAGTTTGTATTTTGTTGGCATTTATTTTATGAACTGCATTCTCAGACTACATTTTACTGCTGTCAAGAACCACAAAACCTTAGAAAGAAGCTGCACAGATTGGTTTTTTTCCTTATTTTATGCTATTGTGGCACTGTAACAAAAAGTATTAAAATGAACATTGCTTCTCCATTTAAGGTTTTGTACAATTGTTGCACAGTGAATGACACACAAATAAATTCCTTTTTCCCCCCTTTAATTCTGGCAGATATAACAGATTGAGACATTGCTAGACAACTACTAGACTGAAGTACTTAAACAGTGTAATGTGCAAACAGCATTTTAGAGTCAGCAATTAAATCACTCAAATTAGATGTTTTATTTGCCCAAACATGTCTGTAAATCTCATTGAACAAAAGGCTTCATTTACAAACAATGCAGCGCCAGACTTTCAAAGCACAGTGCTAGAGAACTGGAGACCACAGCCTGTAGCCAGTGCCCCAAGAGATCCATTTCACTGATGCATGGATGAGACTGATAAACACTCCAGAGCCAGCCCAGCTCCCTACATTTACAGTGGGCACCCAAATGGTGTGTATGGGCTGTACCTCTGACTGGATGACTGCAGAGCTCTGAGGGAGGAAAAGAGAACTCTCAGAAGCACAGGATAATCTGATCAAATGTGTTTATTCATCTTTTGAAACTTGTCTGAATTTTAAATTAGTCTAGTGTTTTTGAAACATTCCTGTTCTTGGCCTTGAAAGCTGAAGTCTTCGAGCCTAGTTAGAGGAAACATGGAGAAAAAGCAATGTCCACAATGTGCTTCCTTAATTTTGTGGTCATTGTTGCAATATATTTGAGAGAACAGCATCATAATAAAAATAACATTCCACTGCATGCTCAGCTTCAGACCTCCTGCAGTGTACTAAAAAGAGGAAAACTGATATTCCCATGAGTCCTCTCTGTAGTCCAGGTCCACTTATGATGTAAAAAACTGTGTAAGTCAATCCACTGAGTAACACACAAACCTTATAAATACATGACAGACTATAACATCCATTATTTAACACTAAAAAAAATCCACACAATTAAATTGTCTGTACAGAAGCACAGGAGACATGTCTTTTATATTCCACCTGTCTTCAAAGACCAATGACCTTTGTTTCTCTTTCTCTCTTCTCAAGTTAAATCTTAAGGGATATATTTTTGTCATTATTCTCTGTACGGACAATCAGCCACTATCCAGAGAAAGCCAGAAAATTATCTGAGATATCACACAAAAACTTTCAATCTGCTCTTTGACAATGCAATAGGAGCAATGCACACCCTGTATCTTAGATAAAAAATCCTTCCCTTAATTAGTGTTAAAATCCATTCAGTTGTATTGTAAGTAGTTTATTCCAACGCTGACATTAACTACCCAACACACTGTCCATGTAAAACAAACTGTGTATTGGTTTAAACACAAGTAACCAGCCAAACAAAAGAGCACAATCCATTCAGAGACAGAATATTGCAGTCCACCACAAAACAATAGAAAAAATTAAATTCTGTGTTGGCTGTAAATTTTTTTAATGAAACATTGCCAGAACATTGTTAAGTGGATTATAATATCCTGCTATTTACAATTTAACTCCATTCTCTCCTGAAGCTCTCAAACTGAAAATGTTCCACCTCTCCATAACTTTAGATAGCTGATAAAGGCACTGCCTGGGTACATAAATTATGTCCATTCTCAGCTTGGTGTGGATTTAAGATACCAAAGTCCCATCCAAATCACTGGCAGTTTTTACACTGATTTCAGTGGGTTTGGAACTAGATGTCAAAAAACATCTCTTTAAATTTAAATTAATTTTGAATTTATAAATAAGACTGTTTGAATTGTCTGTAGAAAGAAGTCTGCCTTCTTTTCTTCTTTCCTGGGACAGGTAATAGCACTTGCCAAAGCAAAGCTTCAAAGAACATCCTGTAGCAGAGGGGCAGGGTTTTTTTCTGAGAATACTGAATCTAGGAACACCGTTCCTAAACCATTACACACACACACTAATAAGATCGGGGGCTGTAACATCCTTGCCTATAACTAGCACAGTCCCAGATTATTGTGATAGTATGCTTTATTCAGTGCTCTTATCAAATGACTCATGTCTCCCGGTGGCCGGAAAATGGGAGGTACGTTCCCTTTTCTCAAGGAAAAAAGAAACCCACTCACTGAAATCACCGGAGAATTCACAAAAGACAAACAAAAAGGAGAAGCTAAACTGAAGGCAATGGCAGCAAAACCAAAGGAGAAATCAAGGACTCATACAGGTCCCAGGAGTGGCTGGGAGTCCTGGGGCCACAGCGGGCCCTGCGGACCCTCCGAGGTGCTCACTGGTAAAGGGAGCTGCTGTTCTTTCTGTGGCACAGCTTTACCAGTTACTCTGACACAAAACACAGCCCACCTTCGCTGGTGTTTCCTTCTCCTGCTGCAGCACATTTGCTCATGAGAGGCACTGCAAGTGGCCTGATGGTGAGTACATCTGGCCTCTCCAGAACGAGAACCTAGAAAACTCTGAAATATGTGACACATGGTCCCAGTTACATCTTCCCCAGGAGGGTGCAGAAATGTCAATATAATCTCAGCTATATGGGCAGTCAGACTACAGACTGCGAGCATTGTATTGCAGTCAGATCCATTGTATTGCCCTTGATACAGAGACTTTTCCATCTCATGCCATGGGCCTGTACACAGAGACCAGCATCAATTTAACATTTCAGCAATATAAAAGCTTAGCAAAATATAAAGAACTTTCTCTTTTTTTTTGTATACATGAGCTCTATATTTACTTTTGCTATCATGTGAATGTCATTAGGGTGAGGGGGGGAGGTGAGAAAAAAGGAGATTGAAGACATCATTGCATATTATTATTGCTTACTATATTACCTTGCCACTGATGCTTCCATTTCAGATTTAAGTAAAGAAACTCAAAACTATTAGAAGCAGCTGATAAAAACAAACCAAAGCTACTGGAGTGTGATGACAGCAAAGGAAGATTATTAATGTTTTGCAGGTACAAGAGAGAGATGCAATTATAAGATTCAAGGGAAATAAAGCAGACAAAAACATCTGCAGTGAAAGTCTAAGACTTTGAAATTAATTCATTTACTAAATACTCCCATCTTTTGAAGTTTAAGATTCACAGCAAATATCACTGCTTGTCAGAAAAGCTTTGACAGAACACACTTTGAAATACTCATCATCAAACTCCAAGGATACAGTAGGGATTAGAAAGAATGTGTTTTCTTTTTACTTTCTTTTAAGGTAGCTATATGAGCATTAGGAGCATTATTATGCTTTTAAGGGCACATTTCAAGGAAATAAAAAAAGAGTTGGGAGGTTATTTTATTTCTTTTTTTCTCTCTGTTTACAAAAGAGCTCTATGATCTTGAGCACTAAAGCGCACTGAGCTGTTCACACTGTATAAAACATGTACACTGGGTCTCCTTCCAAATCAGACACAGATCAAATAGCCCTGCAAGTGAACGAGAAAAATCAACAATATCTGAAAAAAAATACCGACATGCAAAAATTAACAGGTATGCCAAAAGATGGGAAAGTAAAGCAGCAAGGAGGGCAGATGATGCAGGGCCTGACTATAGACTCCTGTCTGACATGTGGAGTCCTCATCACCAGGGAGCTTTATGAACTGGTTAGTGAGGGATGGGCTAGATGTGTGTCTGAAACACATCCAGTCTGGCTGGTCTGTGATTAATATTTCTTGTTTGCATTACAGCAGACTGAGCCAGGAATGAGGACTCCCTCCCCTAGCCACTGCACACACAAACCTTTTTTCCAGTATGTTTAGAGAAGCTGGAGACCACTCACAACATTCATATAATTTATTTTAAATGCAAAGGTTCCATGAACCTCTGCAGTCAGGCTTGATCAAGAAGTTCAGCTTGCTTCTAGGTCTTTCCTTCTCCATGTCTGATTAAGCAGAACTTACCCAATTTAGCCTAAATGCCATGAAAGTGGAGGGCAGCAAGCAGGAGATGGGGCACTGTGCCCCCAGCCTGAGGTGTTCACAGGAGGATCAGTGAGACCCATCTGCTACAGGATGTGGAGACAACAGCCCCTCAGCCTCACCTAAAGCCTAGCATGCCTCTTTAAGGTCCTACCACCTCCTGACCATGAATTCAAGAGCTGGTTTACAGCAACAGCACGTCCCCACACAGTAGGCCTCATCAGAGCTAGTCCCTGCACAAGAAAAAGATTCACCTATGTGCTGTACAGTCCTCTGAATTAAGTATCATGCTTCAAACTTCATTCAGTTTTAATCTGCTTCATAGCAGCAGAAAGAATGAAGTTTTAATTTATGCCCTTGCGTCTCCAAAACAGACCCCACAATTCTCTCAGACAGGGAGCCTTTTGTGATAATATTTCTTTTAAAATCACAGAGAGCTCAAGAGGGTAAAAGGATTATTTCCACAAAGCAAGCTTCAGAAACTACACTGAATAAATACTGCAACATTGATATTTGCAAGTGATTCTATCTAGGTGACAAAACCAATGCATCAGCAAACCCCTGTCCAAGCTGCTGTTCAAGGGGCAAAGACACTGCACACACATACTCCTATAATACTGTGTAGGGTTCTCTAAAATCCAGCTCACAGGCGTGCACACCCAAACCCCAGATATCCTATTCCCTTAAAACAGTCTGGATCAAATCAAAGGAGCCTGTCATCAAAGAAACAAGGAACTGCAAAGGCTTCCTGTCAGACAGTAAGGAGGATGAGATGGTGACAGGTGTACCATCTGGCAATTACTTTTCTTCCCAGCCTTCAGCGCACAGCCCAGATTGAAAAGCATGCAGGAAATCCTTCCTACACCCACTACCTCTCAGCTTCTGTGTTACTCTCCTCCTCAATAAAAACAGGGCAACATGTTGCTTTCTCAAGATACAGACAGAGACCACAGAACGACCCACAGTTGCTGGTATCACTGCAGCATACACAGAACTGCCTGTCACACTGTAGCATCCCAGGCTCCAGAGCCTGAGGCAGGCAGGTGGTGCTCTTGGAGGCTGCACAAAAAACAAATCACCAACATTCATACCACTGGATTGCAGAAAGAAAAATCTGCTTGGCTCTGCATGTAGTCACTTTAGAAATCAGGGAGTTGTCACTCTAGGTGAGACACATGCCTCAATATAAGTGAAAGGAGAGAGAACCAGAATCAGGCCCCATTCATGAACTGGAGACAAGGATTACAAACACTTCAGCTTCAAGGTGAAGCCACAACCTGTAAACGGTTTAAATTAATGTTTGAAGATTCAGCTTGGCAGAATCCAGACCTAGAGTCCTAGTGATTTCAAGTGTCTAAGCTCCATTTACTTAAAACCTCCACTCATATTAGAAAGCCAAGGGAATTGTTTCTGTTTGTGAAGGAAATAGATATATATAAACTATATATAGTAGCATATAAAAATATATATTACAAGTCAAGTTAAAGGAGAAGTTTCTGGTACAGGACATGATAGGTTTATTTAAGAAATGGTTTAAAATATGATAAGAAGTAAAGAACACAGAAATTAAAACCAACCAATTAAAACCAAAGTTAATGAATAGTATACAATAACTCTCAAAAGATCTTTATTCTGCAAAATTTTCTAAGTTTACATTTTTTAAAATGCTTCAGTGGCCAATAAGAGTTGATACTAACTGGCTGCGTTATTCAGACAGGAGCAACAAACAGAGAGAGAGCTTATGATTTCAGCAGAATCCAAACATGTAAAAAAAAACATGTAAAAAATCATTTGCAGTGAAGCTTCCCCACTCCCCTGTCTTTATCACAAATAATTAACTCTCCTTTTAATTAAGGCATCATTACTCATATATCAACTTCTCTTTTAAAATACTGTGAAAGAGTACCAACATTCTGACGAATTTTGATGTATTACACAATGGTGTGAGTTGTATAGGGCTTGGATGATGCATACACCACAGTATCAAGCCCAGTCCTATTCTGCTAGTTGCATCAGATTAAATACAGAGACTTGTTAGATTTCAGTGGACTTTCTACTGCTGCAAACATTAAAAAACCTAGAAGAGAGATAGTCCTGGAATATGTATTACACCCAACACAATTTCAAGGAAAAGTGATTGGTGATAGCACTCAGAAAACCCAGCTGATTGCTTGACAAACAATTATATTTACAGGACAATAAATGCATTCAACCAGCTATCACATAATGGCACTTTTTTATGGGCTTTAAGCTGTATCTTTATAAAAAACTTAATTAGGCTACTAAGATCCTTTCACATTATCTTCAACTGGAAGAGCAGCAATAAATCAGCTCATTGTTCATGATCTTGCTCTGATCCCTACAACTGAAATTCTCATAAATATTTAATTAATAAAAAAAAGTAAGTACAGAATCAAATACAAGTTTTTTCAGCTGTGGAATTACCTCAGAGAATTAAGATGGTACGGAATAAGGCCATTTTTTTTAGTAAATTAGAAAAGATCATGGAATAAATTCAAACTACAGGCCAGTCTGAACACACCTCCCTGTACAGAAAGCACCTTGCTCTATCTACATCCAAATTCAAATAAATCAGTATAAGGGAGAAATTTACTTCAGTTTTACAATATAATAAGACAATCTCTTTACAGTAGGTTTTTGACAGATTTCAATAAGTTTTGTTAAACTTAAAATAGACACAAACTTCCTGCACAACTTCCATAGAGCTTTCCTTGTAATTTGCTCTCAGAATTATCTTAGATAAATAGAGGTGCATTTATCCATGCAGTCTTTTTCAGATCGTACATGCAGACTAAGTGTACTCTCTGCCAGGTCCATATTGCCTACACTACAGAGTCCCATGTCTATGTTAGATCTATGTTAGTGCAGCATTGTTCTTCAGCTATGGCCCTCTAGTTCTCAGCACAGTGTTAACAACATTTAGGTTTATTTTCTTTGATTAATTATTTCACTTCCACTCTCTGCAGCTTCATGTGCCTTTGCCAGGGTCACTGAAACGGAAAGGCATTCAGTGCCTTTTGACTCCTCCACCAAACCACATGGAGAACACTAAACTTATGGGCATCTTCTCTCATGTTCATCAATTTACACAGACTATGTGTTCTTTTCCATGTTTCTACTTTGTTTTGGTTTTTTAGAATCCCCAGACCATCCTCAGTGACATTAAGAGGTGGTATACTCCCTGGAACTATAATTATGTTTGATTTTTGAACATTTGGATGAATTATCTTCCCCACAATAGTATTGGTAGACCTTTCTGGTTTAGAGCTTATATTGCTTTATTTATTCATTGAAGTATTTTCTCTGTTCATCTCTCTAGTGCTCACTGTACACTGCCTTAGATGTAGAAAGGAGGTTTTTTGTTACCCTCATTTAAAAGAACCTTTGAGTAGTATCTTTTTTATTTGTTTGTTCAGTCTACTTCTCTGCATGTAGTAACTAGATTTCCTGGTTTTGCTTCATTGTTCTTTACAATTCCCTGACTCCTCTTTTCAGCTTGCTGTCATATACTATTTGAATTTCAATCTTCAGATACTCCTTTTCTGTGATACCATTCTCTGTCCCAGATGGCAAAAAAAATGTTAATTTGCAATAACTTTGTTGCTTTATTTTTCTGTTTCTTATAATCACAAACTTTCTAGCACCATCCTTGTTTTTCAGGGTGAAACATGACCAGAAATACTATTCTTACCTAACTTCCAAGGTCTTCTTTAGATTTCCCTCCACACAAAGATCATAAATCTTCTTAGTCAACCAAAACACAATAATTTAAATTTTATGGGGTCTTGTTTAAAGAGTGTGTCATGATCAGATTTTCCTGTCTTCCTCCCCCTCTACAGAGTTTCATTTTTGCCTCTCCTCTTTGTCATTCATAAGTCAAATATTAGTGTAAGATATGGCTTGAGAGGGTGTGCAGGAGCCACGAGGAACTGCTTGCAATATGCAGAAGGGATTCTGGAGGACATTTGGGAAGGTGACTGCGTCATAGCTTTTGCTTAAACACAGGCAGCTAACCAGCAATTCTAAGTGTTAAAAGGGGTCATGGCACTCATGAGTAATGGACATCTGATCCCCAGTCACAGGACATATCAACTGTAAACAGGGGATTTTGACATGGTGAAGGGGAATAAATCTAAACAGAGGAAGCATATCTTAATTTACTGGATGGAATCCCACAGTATCTCAGTAAATAACTGCGGCACATGTTAACATGAAAACTTAAACCAGATAAAATTTTAAAAGCAGAACCCTAAAAGGAAGGCCTGGATAAGAAAAGCTAAATGCTTCCATAATAAATGTGCATAAACCCAAGGGAGGCACATATAAACTAGCCTAAAAGGGGCCTCCAAGATGTGGTCCTGTGGGAGATGAATAAACTCTACTAAATTAAGAGGCAGAACCTTACCTTGCTCGCTTCAGGTCTTGCCACAAAGCACTGTGTAAATACCAGACATAGTCAGTTGTAGCTTCTCTTACTCCTTTGCTAACTGATAATTCTGTTGCTCTTGCTCTACTTTGGGAGTATAGTTATCTGCAAAAACTGTTTATCAAGCACATTTCCCCTTGGCACTACCCTGCAGCCTGAACCTTAGGCAGCCTGCAGTATCCTAGGCAGCTCCCAGCAGGATAATGTATGAAACAGGGATTGTATGAATGGACATCAAGATGAGATACCCCTGTCTGGTTGCAATAGAGTTCCCCTGCACAGATAAAGAATTATTTACTATGCCACTTTCAGGAAAAGTGGGAAAAATCTAAACTACCTTATCTGTTAACATAGAGAAGCTTGCAATAGCCTGCCATGACAAAAAAGCTATTACCTCCTCATCTTTTTCTAAAATCATCACTGATTTTGGTCCTCCTAGTTGCCCTACAATGGTAGGAGATTAGGAAAACTAGTAGTATTGACTGGAAACAATTGCCTGACATTTCCTTCATTTCCTTCTGCTATCTGGTTAAATCAGAAAGCCTTATACCAAAAACACTCTTGCACATGGTGTGGGCCATTTTTGAAACCCTGTGCAATAGAAAAGATTAAGGGAACAGGAAAAATAATGGAAAACAAACATTTCCATGAATCCAGCCTCTCATTTTGATTCTGTGTTTTTGTTTCCTTTTCCACACCCCTTCACATGCATGAGTTTGTATTTGCATAAATGCTGAGAATAAGGGTCCATACAAATACTCATTCATATGCAAACAAGGGTATTCACCCTTGTTCCAGAAGTGTTTGCCCTCTGTTTACAAGGCTTCAGTAGCAAAATCACACAGCAGAAAAATATCATGAATTCCAGCTGGTCAGTGATATCCCACCAATAATGCTCACTAGCCCAGAGACAATAAAAACGAGCAAATAAAACCACAATGATGTTCACAGTGCCTTGATACAACTAGGTAGTGAGAATAAATATACACAGGTAAGACTCAGCACACACCATGCTTATAAAAATACTTCATTTCCTGATAAGCTGGCTGTTTCATAAAGACAGAGTCATTTCTACCACAGTGGAGAATGCCTGAACACCTAGCTCTGCTTTCTGCTGCCACACAGGCAGTCAGATTTTGGCTTCAGGGTTTTGTCATTTGTTTCATTCCGATGCTCAAGAGCCCAGAAAGAAAGGAGAAAGTCTCTAAGGGGTGGTTGAGATGCTCACTTGGGAATGGAAGCAGCAGCATTTGTCACTGGCACTAATGTCTATAAAACAAGTATTCTAACTCGTTTTTATATGCTCCTGATAAATCAGCTCACTGATCTCTTCTATGGCTGATAGCTCTCTGTCACACTTAGCTACTGAAACTGTTAAATTTCTTCTCTCCTACTCTCCCTTTGGCCAGAAATGAATTGAGTGCACTTAACCACAGTGTTTAGGAACTAGCTCCTCTTCCAAACAGGTCTCCTGGCTTTTTGATGGATATTGAGCATTGCTCTTTATTTCTGAAGTGAGTACTGACAAATACAGGGTTATGTGGTACATAGGGACCTCATCCTTCCTTCCTCTGTTGCTCAAATCACCTGCTCTGGGAGGTATTGGGTTTGGGATGTATTGGCACTTTCTGACAGTAGTTTTGGTCGAAAAAGACCCCATTTTGTCTTACCATCCACATTCTTCAAGAGCAAAAGACCAAATCTGACGTATGAGCTATTCAACCCCCCCCCCACACCCCCCAATAAAATGAGAAGCTTTAATTACAAAATGTTAGTTGTTATGGATATTAATCATAAACTGTGAAGGCAAAGCATTGTTCTAGGACTTTTTCCCAGTTTATTCTTTGCTCGTAATAATTCTACAAGTGATTTCAGATGTGCCCTTCCTGCTTTCACTTTCATTCTTGAGAAATGTTCTGAAAAAAGTAATTTTATTAGATAACAAATAATTTTTGAACCATCTTAAATAAACTTATTTTCAAAGAAACAAAGAAATGCTCGATTACATTTTCGCATCAGTTATGACAGTGAAAACATATTGACACAGATTTTACTATCAAAATTTATATTTGCATCTGTTGTATACAAAAAAAAGGGAAAAAAAGAAAACAAAAGACAGTCACAATATGATCAAAATTACTGTTAAGGTTTTTTTTTAATTCTCTCTACAGAAAGAAAGGCTCCATTTAGGAATCAGGAGACCACACCTGGGCTGTGACCAGGCTGCACCTGCACCTCCCAGGAGCTCTGGCAGCCATGAGCCTGCTCCTCCACTGGTGTCAGAGTGCCAGGAAAAGTTCCCAACACACCTAAAAATAGCCCAGGGAATGACTGTAATTTATAACAAAAATGATAGGACATACATTCTCACAGGGACAAACCAATGGTCAATCTAACTGAGAAGGGAAAACTAAGGTAATAAGCATTCAGAACATAGTTACAAAGGAAAACCACTTTGGTAGCACATCTCAAAATGTACTGAGTATTATTCATAAAGCTGAGTGAGTTCCTTTGATCAAATCAGTAGTTTTAGAGTTTTAAAAATTAACAATTTTTTACTTTCCCCACAAGATTTTCTGTTTTCTGGAAACATGTTTGGTTAAAGTACACCATTTACTCCCAGGTTTTTTTTCTCATTTTCAACAAATTTGCAAGAGGCTACAGCAAGGAGCAGGAAACACACAAGTCTTCTGTTCTGGTATGTATTTTGACAGAGACTTGGTTTTCAGTCTCTTAATTTATAGTTTGTATTTGTATGGAGTATAAGCTGTATGAGGAAAGCAATTGATTTACAAAACAGACTACATGCAGCACATACAAACTGATTCCTCTTATCAAATAGGAAAGACTTTCTCAATGCAACAGCTTGGTGCAGAAGAGCATGCTGGGCTGAAAAGCAAATACAGCTATCTGATTAATTGATTCTGACCTCATAAATGTTATACTTTGGAGGCTCTAATGGAACTTCCTGAGGGTAAATTGCATGGTTCACCTCATTCATTTATATCTCTGGCTGACAAATGTACATTATGAAATGTCACTGAATATGCTGGCAATGAATGAGGTATAATATTAGCATCTTGGTTCTGTTTTCCTGAAGGAACACTTTTGTTAAATGAATCCCACGCCAGTAAAAATATTATTCTTCACTGTGTACACTTCTTTCTATTTTAATCAGTCTCACAGAAATATATACAGGCCTTCCAAAAACACAGAGCCCCAGTAAATTAAGAAAACAAGCTGCTCTTTTGTTGTGCATGTTTCCGTTGTGAAGCTATATTGTTGGAGAATATTAGGCTGTGACAAGCATTTGATAGTGTAGTAGTTGCATTAATGTGGTGGTTATTATCTTTACTACTGCGCAGTGAAACACAGTCAATTAAAATACAGTGAAGAAATTGCTCCCTTCCCCTGCCCACATAAATTAGATGATAAATTTGTTGTAGTCAGCATATAGGGTCCCTTTACCTCTCTGCATGTATAAGTATTATTCTATTTTATTTCATTTTTTATTTTGTTGCCATTTGAGACTGATAAAACTACACATAAAGGGCTTGTGAATAATGGCAAATAACCATGACATGTGCAGCTTAACAAAATTATATTCTATGGTGCATTGCAATAAAATTCATAGGAATACGTGCCCCACTACTCTAGGGCTTGCAAATGCCAATAAACCATTAATCCTTGCCACAAGCAGGCCATGACTGCAAAGGTAACTTTGCCAAGGAATGGGGAGAGGGGAAAGAAAGAGCAGGAGGGAGGGAGGCCGAGGGAAGGAGAACAGAGCTACTGGTGAGTGTAGTAATTAGAGGAAATGAACCATCCCTTTGGGATTACACCTACTTCCAGCTATCCCCTTTCTTCCCACTGTTAAGGCATAATTGTTATAAAGGACAGCACTGGAAAAACATGTCATTTGTCTCTCACTAGTCGCTGACAGCTATTGCAGGCTTAGGAGCCCAAGTGAGGCTGAAAGATATTTCATCTTGTAGTGTTACCTCCAGGACAGCTTCTGAAGACCTGCACAGTGGCTGCCTGCTGCATCTCCGCGCAGAGAGCAGCATGAGGGGCAGCCCCCACTTTTACTTGCTTCCCAGGCACTGGCCACAGACATGCTCCTCTCTAACAAATCTTTCTCAGCAAGCTCCAAACCCCTCTCTTCAGTTTTTCAGAAAGGGAGTGAAGGAGAGAGGTCAATAGGGTTGGGAAAATTGACCATTGCAGGAATTTTCTGCAACAGAAATTGAAAATAAGTGACAGAATTTGTGCCTGTTCTGCTACTACATCTGTGTATTTATTGATTTACTCTCCGGCAGAGACTGCAGCTGGACTGTAAAGGGGCTACACAAGACACCTCTGCCTTTGCATAAAACCACAGAGGTCAGCTGTGACTTCAGTACTTTTTTGACTGAATTTGTGCTTCCTAAAAGGTCAGAGAAATGTGTTAGGTGCAAAGAGCATCATTTAGCACTAAGAGCAGGAAGACAAGACATTGTTTTTGTAACACCACTTCTGCTGCACACTGTGATGGGTTCTGGGAGCTGCCAGGCTCTGCAATTGGGCTCAAGGTGGCTGCAAGGGGAGAGCAGTGTCTTTAGCAGACAAGGCTACCTGACCTCCAGGAACATGGATGCTATGAGAAAAGCTCCTCCTTGCTCCAGTGTAGTTTACTTTGCTTAGTCAAAGTCATGAGTCAGGCCTCATTAGAATCATCAGGATTTTTTTGTTTGGGTTTTAAAATTTATTTTACTGTGCTTTGGATTTTTGTTTTGTTTTGTTTGCAATTTAAAATAAAGCAGTGAGGATGAGGGGAAGAAAGTTGTAAATTCTGAGACACTGCCTTCCTGCTCAGACTTTTTATTTCTCATCTTTATTCTGCTAATGACTTTGCATCTCCTAGTTGCAATGTTTGCATGTTAAGATGTTTGCTAGCATACCTGTCTATTAAAACAGGAGCGGATAGATGTTAGAGATCAGCAAATAGGATTTCTACCCCAGAAAACCTTTAGAAGGTGTATATGCTTAGACAATTGGTGTCAAAAGGTGTATATGCGTAGACAATTAAATATTTATATGTAAAAAACAGAAAGACAAATAGGAAGTAAAATGACAGTTATATTAGATTTTTTTTCCTGTCTACAGTTTTCTACCATTTAAGAATACTTGTCTCTTCTGTTTCTCTCTTGCACACAACTGAGAAAAACAAAACACAGAGAAAACAAAAATAAAGCAAATACAAGTGCTTTACCAGTTTCTGCCTAAATACCAGCACGCACACACACCTTGACTGATACTTAACCTGGAAAAAACAAGGAAACTACCCCACACTGCCTCATAACAGGAGACATTGTCCCATGCATGATTTCCTGGCTGATAAACCAGGGTCCAAATTACACAGTATCCAGTGCCATAAACCTAAACTTGCCAAGGCATTATATTGGTCAGCTCTGAGGCTGCTCAGTGCCTCCTGCTCACAAAGGGCACAGACAGGCTTTTGCCCTGCTCCAAAGTGTTGTACACCATCAGGCTGTGAATATGACACCAAACTGGACAATTATAATCCAGTCCAGCAGGGAGCACTCAGGTGAACCCAGTACATGTCACTAACCCTGGCTCAACTGTGGCATGGAAAGCAGATCACTAACAGCAAAAGAGTCGGCTTCAAAAATATTAACCATATCACTTGTACTTAACGTACAGTGTCTAGACGGTATTGACTGCGTGCGCAGACCATCCTCCCAGGGATGGGTCTCTGAGACCCGAAGCTGTGCTAATATAATTAAAGCCTACAGCCTTTTGGAAGTCACTTGCTTTTACACTTAAGAGTTTTTCTAGCGGCCTTGCAAGTGAGGCAGCTATATGCACTTCCCTAACATAACAGGTGGAAGATGAGGAGAGGGGGAGCCATCTTTAAACAACTGTGAGCAAATTTACCTGTTTTCTAAGGCATCATGGCTGATAGAAATAATGCTCTATTCATCTATATCTACATTTACAGAGCATTATTTATTTTTCTCTTAAAATGTCCAGTATACTGGTTTATAATTTTGATCTCTAAGCATCAACAGCAACCTTTAAGACATAGACGTATCAGTACTTTTTATTTTCACCTCACAGACCAGGTTTGCACTACACAGACAAGCAGAGATTTTTAACTCTACAGCTTTACTTTTCTCACTAATTTGGTGCTTTATTTTCATCACAAACCACACTTTTATAAATGGCCCAGACAAAACATCATTAATTTTGCCTCCAGCAGCCCACCCTGCTCTAAGGGTGCAATAGCCAAGGACCCATTAAGCTGTCCTAATGCCCCAGATTTTTCAGCTTCTCTTTGCTTCCCTCAGAAATCAGCCGGTTGGTGTCTCAGAAAGCAAGTCAAGCCGTGCAATAGTTGGTGCATATTGGGGCACAGGAACAGCCTCTCACATGGTATTTGCTTGGCTAGCAGTGCTTTAGGCGCTGAGGGCCACCAACAGTGTCATCCAGCATGCAGTATTGTTGTTGGGCAGCACAGCAGACACATCATTCAAAGCCTTCCCTATTCTCAAAGAACATTTCT
>WBNO01015773.1:43909-69511 GCA_013400575.1 Peucedramus taeniatus
CGTACCTGCTTCGTGGGCTCCCTGTCCCTTCCCCTTTCCCCTCCCCCGGGTAAAAGGAGCCAGCAACCACGCGGCCAAGGCATTCTGTTGGGGATTCTGCGAGAGTTCTGTTACAGTTCTGTTAGGTTCTGTTAGAGGAGTTGCTGAATTCAGAGGCCCATGGGCCAGAATAAAGCTCTGGATTATAAACCCTTCATCAGAACTGACTTCTTTCCTTCACCACTGCCTTAAAGCTTCTCCATCAGTGGGAAACCTGAGGACCAGAGCCCAGGCATGTCTGTACTTGTCTCCACGTGCCCAGCAGCAGCCAGCTAGCCAAGAGTGTCTCTGGGTTGAAACACCACAGCAGCTGCTATTTGGTCCGGCAGCAAGGGCCAGACAAGCCAAGGCACATCCCATCTGCAAACTGGTGACACTAATAACCCATGACTCCTTTCAGGCTAAGGATCAAGTAAGAGGCACTCTGTCAAGGGTATTTGCAGCACAATCGAACAATCTCTCTGCTATTTGTGATTCTAGAGCTGCCCAGATGAGGTCAGAGCAGAATAACATCTGGCCAGATCAATGTGAGTATCTTTGGAGGGAAGGTCAAGGAGAGCAGAAAAGAAATGAGACCAAATACATGCCAATGGATGAGAAGGACAAAACAAAAGGAGCTCGAGAATCTAAGCTGACAGTCTTAAATGCTCAGCAATAACGCTCGCAGTGGTCCCCCCACAAGAGACAAAGTAGCATAACCTGGAAACCAGTAATATGTGCAGAGCTTTGTTTAAAATTAGGGCGGGTTATCCGTGATGAAGAAGCAGAGCCTTTCTGAGATGGCGAAGGAGCGAGCATTTGGCAGACACCAGTCATTAGTTTACACTTGCGGTATCAGAGACTGGCTATGCAAAGCTAACTTACAGGAACACAGTAAAATTAATAAAAATCAAATTTAAAATTTTGTATGGAAGGACAATTTATTTCCCGTCTCTGACCTTTCAATACCCCTTGAAGAAGTAATCAGTGGCATTCCTCTAAACTGCTAACCTTTCTCAAATGAAGCCACACTATCTACCATCAAATTTTTTACAAGCATAGGCCATGGTGAGGGATGGGGGGAACTATAGCAAAAGGAAAACTACGAGCCTTAAAACAGTGTAAGAGCCTTTTCTGTAACACTGACCATGAACTCTAGCTCTCCAAAGAGAAGCAAGTGAATTCTGCTCCAAGCATCTGTGAGCAAGTTAACTTGGGTTTAAGCTAGAGAAGATCATATGTACTGAAATACTTACCCATAATTAGGGACAGCCATTTCCACTTCGTGTCATGGCCAGCAGAACTGATCTGACTGTTGTCTTTTTTCCCCTCTGGACTAGTACAAATGTCATCTTCCTAACTACAAGAAGATGCAGAGAAAAAATATATATATACATGTATATATATATAAATATATAAAACCTCTAAAGCATGAAATTTTGCTAACTTCTTATATGTGATCCATGGTTTTTGAGTTATATTGACACATAGATAGATAGATAGATAGATGTGGGTGTGTATGTACGTATATATAACATACACTTACAACAGTAAGTTACATGTATCTCTTTCCATAAATCTTCAGTGGAATATAATACCGCAGAGTTTATGAAACACTATTTTCCTGATCCATTGTTAAACTTACTAGCTTGAGCTCTGTCTTAGTTTGTATGCTGCCTTCCAACTCATAACCTGATGGGGAGCTTGCAGAAAAGCTAAAAACAGCTGGGCAGAAGCTGGATCAGCTTTGAAAGCCAAACCAGGAATCAGCCACAAAGGAACTGCTGCCATGGACCCAGAGTTAGGGGTTTGGGTCATCTTTGGTGACAGCTTGTGATATATCCAAGGGGATGCTGGAACCAGGACATAGTGAAGATATTTGTTCCCAAAGCACAGAGAAAGAAGGAAGAGGACCATCATGCCCTCTGTATGTGCCAAGAGTGGGAAAGAAGGTATTGCATCATTTACAAGGTAAGCCCAAGAACTGATGGAAATTAACTCAGTTGCTTGTTTGGAGGTCGTGCATATAGGCACCTGGGCAAACCATAAGACAAGCAAGTCTACTTGCATTCTGAAGCACAAGCCTAAATAGCCAAAAAAAGTATTTGCTCTAATAGTAAAGAAAGAGAATGGAGAAAACTCACAAACACTGCTCATCCCAGAGATAGAAGCCAGCTTCTCACTTTAGAATAGATCCCCCTAAAGAGAAAAGTACCAAAGGAGGAAAAAGGAAGAAAAGTCAGATCCTTCCTTTGAATTCCTCATTTCAATTTATGTATCATATCTGCCAGGGAATTAAAAGAAAAGAGGCAAATACTGGAGATTTTCATAAGTTACACTGAAGCAGAGATGCATGCTGGTCTTCAAAGTAACAACCTTCAACTTGGCTTCTTCTTCCTTCTCGGCTCACTTTATTTTTTCTTTTAATCGTTTTTTCCCTTTAATGATCCTCTCCCCGCCTGCCTCTCTGTAAAGTTGCACGGAAAAATGCTGCCATCCAGCGGCATCCCCAGAAAGAATTCCAGAAACTGAGTGTTGTGAGGGTCCGGAGAAGAAGACTCCCCACATTTTATCTTCCCAGAGGAGGGGAGCAGCAAAGGGGGTTCAGGAGATGCAGTTTTAAGACTTGCTGGCACTCTGACTTTCACTGCCAGACACAATTATCTCAAATTAAAGATATGATGATTCTAAGGATCCTGCAAAGCACATTGATTATTCATTACTGAATTCAGTTCGCTTACAACTGGCGAACAGAAAGGCAAACAGCCTTTCTCTAGGTGATGCACTTAAAAAACCCTGATTTACCTAGAATGATCTAAACAAAACTGTATAAAAAATTGACTAAAAATTCAAATATCGAATTTTATAAATGTAACTAGAAAGAAAAAAATCTCCAACTTAAAATGAAAAATACTTCATTTTCTGTCATTTACAATTATTTTCCCAGCACCCAAAAATTACAAGTTTCTCAGACCAAAAGACATGCAGTCTTTTCACATGTCATAGAAGACTGATTTTTTTTTTCCTAGGAATATTTAACATTATTCAATAACTTACTCAAGGACAGATGTCCACAGTCTATGAGTTATAGTTTGAGTTATCTAGGTTTTCACAATCCATTTAGGCTTTGGAGACCTTTCCATCACTTTGTTAAAAGCTTGAAAATATCTGTTCCATGTCAAGAAACTGTGTGTATAAACATGCAGTTACATAGCCAATGTTGCTGTCTCTGGAATGGGAAAAGCAAAACCAATCCTTTTAAACAAGCACGTACACTTGCACAGAAGGTCAGCAATATTCAAATTTTAGGAATAAAGGTGGTTGTTTATTTATCTTAGGGTAAAGTGATTTTGCCTAACACTGCCACTCAAAAACACATACATGCAAGATGAATGCATCAAGCTGTTTAGGAAAATTTAGCACATTTGTGAACCTTTGTTTTGGCTGTGCTTTTAGCAGTATGTGCTCGTATAGCACATCCATGTTGTGTCTGCAGCTTGAGTTTTTGCTGCCTTCTTGCTCCATGAATCTCCTCCAGAAGAAATTCAAAGCTTGGCATGAACTTCACTCTGTCATTCAAGACAGGGTTTTAAACTTAAACATCTGCTTCCAGAGACAGTGCAGCTCTCTGTCCCTGCCCTCTGCCCCCAAGGAGTGAATTTGGGATACTTTCCATGGCACTCCCAGAAGTCAGCACTCCTCAATGCCCAGCACCCAACATCCTGTCCCTGGGTTGTCTCCCATGGAACAGGTGACCCTTCGTTTTCTCCCTCCTTTGGGACACAGCAATCTATCAGGAATAAAACCAGGGGGACTTTATTTTGGTTACAATCAATTATTTATATTCATTTTCCCCATTTTGCAAAGTCTTCTCACATGTTCAACTTTTCAGTTTCTTTACAGCCTGAGCGGATAACTGCCCACGGCATACCCAGTCCTACACTAATGAACAGCCCCACCAAAGGAAGCAAAAGGCTGACTGGATCATCCACACAATTCTCCAGTCTGAGTGGATGGAGTCAGACTAGGGGGCTGGCTGGGTTTCTGTTAGACTGTCAGATATGAAGTAAAGCACCAAGTCTAGATTTCCAGGCCATTTCCAGATTCCACCTTTCATACCATACTGAAGTCCAAATGCTCCACTGAACCATAGAAAAGACTTACTTCAACATGTACCCATGAAAGAAAGCTAAGAGAAAACTACTTGCCTCAGTGTAAATATGCATCTTGGTTTTGCTTCATGTACTTCATTCCCAGTATAAACCATTTTCAGTAATCCCATTAAATTAAACAGCAGGTCTGCATGTAAATTCAATACATTTTTGATTACTGCAGCCTAAATTTTCCATTCATGCAAAGCCTATATAAATACTTCCATTTTTAAATCAACCAAATGGCTCAGCCTTAAAAGCAAGGTCAATATATCTACATACCGGACCTACAGGGACATGCTCGCAATATGTGGTAAAGAAATGTGTATTCCATCCATGACAGATAATGGAAGGAAATGGGGTTAAATCTACTGCTGACCACTCCCCATGCCTGTTTGTTCAAGTAGTCTCTCTACTATTTTCCCCTCAAAAAATATTTTCCATCCTTGTCAACAGTTGGCTCCCCACTGGCTAGATATTTTGCAAAATTCTTTATCACTCCTGCTTACTGTGTGTCTATTCTTTGATTAGACATGACTTTACACTTCCCAGGGGTGATGCTGTGGTATATTTTAAAAGGATGAAGAATTATGAAAATATGAGAAGACTGTCCTTCAGGTCTATCCAAAGCCATTAAAATCCAGCACAGTTCAAGAAAAGAGAGATTCATATTTCACAAGAGAATTTTTGCCCCCTACTTTTTACACATCCCTTTACTCATATAGGTTGCATGAGCCAGTTTCTGCTAATTTTGCAAGAGTCGAGAGACCCAGATTGTTAAAACATTCTGTTTACTGGCCTGTAAAAGGTCATCTCTTTCAATGGCTGTCATTAAGCCCATTACTGCACAACTTAATCATAGATGCTTAGAGAAAACACTCAAAACAAAATATCACAATCAACATGCCTAAGTGTATTACATAATAGATTAATAGAATGGAAGCTTCGCATTTCCCATCAATATGACTGAGTAAATTATTTTCTTGAGTAGACTAATTACTATGAAATATCTCAACCAAAACCTTTCCCAAACTCCATTTATCAGTCATTTACTACATGCATCCTTGTCAGAAGAAATATGCACTTATCTGCTCCATTTAGAATAATGAGACTAATGAGTTTATAATTGTTATTTACCAAAATCTTTTATAAAAAGTAATGAAGTAAATGTAACTGTCACATCAAGTAACTAGAAAAAGACACTCCCATGGGATAGCCTTTCTGTGGGAATTGCACTGCTAGCAGTGGAAATCTCACATTTTGGACAGAAATACAGGTAGTAGAAGCAGCATTTTACAGTCTTTCTAACTGATGGAGTAAGAAAGGTGTGGACTCCCCCCTTTCGCGGATGCTTTTGCTGAGCTGTGCAGAAACATGCAAAGGCAAATCAGCATGAGAGTCAGAGCAATTCTGACACCACTAAATTATACCACACACATAAGCACTCCTGTCACATGGAGCAGAGCACTTGCACACCATCAACAGTGCCCTTGCTTGCCTCTCACTTTCAGTTCATAGCACTCCATCCTTCCAAGCACTTTGCAAACACTAATGATTTTAAAATAAATAAGTAAATAGAACTGGCATAATAGAATGAAGACCAAGATTGGGGGAATGCTTTGCCCAGGGTTGCAAGCAATAAATCAATGCAGTGCAAGATAATCATATAGTCAAACTGAAGGCTCAAAAACCACCTCACATCTATGACAGTACCACAGAGGAAACAGTGAATCCACCAATAGATGCTCTTACATTTAAGAATGCTTCTACCTTAGATCCTTATTTCAAAATACTCATTAATAACCAACCCAAAAAAATCCACCTCATCTGAAAGAAAAATACTAAAAAATCTTGAACCCAAAGTCCTAATGGACTATTCCAAACAGTATTACTGGATTGGGGATGCATTCCTTATCAAGATATCAGATACCACATATCAGAGCAGAGATAGTAGAGCATGTAACAAATAGAAATAAATCTGGATCTGAAGCTAAAGTGAGACTGGTAGAATATACCAATGAGTTGTTATCATATACTGGTCCAGTTTATAGACTCTTTCCGAAGCATCCAGCATTAATTTCTATTGAAAACAAAACATTTGGTCTGAGCAATACTACTCTTTTCCTATTCTGGATTATTTTTCCCTCATATTTATAAGCTCTTTTCAGACGACTAAAATAGGAGAGATTTGAGGTTCCACACTATAGGAATAAAAATATTTAAAAAGAGGCAAAACTACATGTAGGAACTATGATATTTCTTTTTCCTTGTCCTTGTGTTTTATACAGAGTTAAGACAATTTCACTGCATGTTGATAAAGTTATACTGCAGAATAAGAGTCTCTAAGGAATTACTAAAAAGAGATTGTACTTAATAAAAATTCCTGTATTTGAAAAGTTGCAACTAATATGTCCCATGCGAGACGTCAGCTCCACAGATTTGATCATTTTGGCTCACCCTGTGTCAATGCCCGACTAGTCTGAACATTAAATGATGCAGCTTGATGACCAGTAAATTGTTCAGCAGGATTGGCTAAAAGGAAGGAAACCCCTTCCAATGACAAAGGTAGCACATGCAGTAGGTTTTTGATCCCAGCCTCATGATGAAAGAATTCCAAAAAAGATGTTGATATGTTTCTGGTTTCTTTGGTAAGATGCCATCATTACTAGAAAAGAAAAGACATCTTACAATAAAAGACTTCTTCTCTTAGGTAGTTACCAACACTGAAGCAGCCATAGCCCTTGTAAAAATATTTTATTAATATTTTCCCATTAAAATAAATTAAGCTGATTGAAAACTGCACGTTCTTTTTATAACAACATGCCTACCCAACAAATTCAGGAATGAAACATGTCCATTTCTTACATTTAAACCACTCTGGAGATGTTTTGGTTTAGACTATCAATTTGTACTCTTTCAAAAGCTAGATATTCCCATTATGGAGAAAAACCTACCTTGCAGAATTATGCAAATAGGGATTAATTTTAAATCATAGCAGAGATTTCATATAATAAAAAAATACTAAAAAAAGATGAAAAATTATACTTATCAATTCTAGTGCACATTTGCTTGATGATTGCTGTGCAGGAATGCTGGGAGTCTGTCTACAAACAATTCACACAGAAAAACATTCTAAAAATACCTTAATCTCTTTGCAATTTATTTCAAATGCTTTTGTTAGAAGGACTTTGGTAAACAGAATAGGATAACTGTACAATTTGGAGGCAAGTGTTATTATCAGAACATTACTGAAAGTGTCCCAACAACTGACTATTAGAACAATAAGAAAAGACACAGAAATAGGATTTACAGTTTCCTGCCCAGTCCTACCCTTACCTCCTACCCCTACATAAAGTCCTTGACTACTCTAGCTGAAGACACTGTACCCCATTTGAGGACCTTACAGCTTTGAAAATTAAAGCAAAACCTAAGCCTTTTCTGAGTCTCTCCTCCTGTCCTTGTGAATTCACCTGAGGTTAGCAAAAGCCAAAAACATAAAGGTCCCCTGTTTTGCTGCAAGAACAGTAAATCACATGGGAAGAGTAGCAACATGGGATTATATCTTCTCCAGGGATTCCCCATCTAAAACCCAGGTGACTAACTTTCCATGTTGTTGCTTCCAAAAACTTTGCCAATCTCCATTGTAATGACTAATTCTGTCATGTTTAGAGTCATTAGAAATAATTAATGCTTAGTATCTGTAATTTTAAAATGGGACAAATGGAAACTATGCTTAAACCAAAATAAGAATATACCTTAAATTGGCTTGAATGGTAGGGCTTTAATTAAAATGATGCAGAGCTTTGCTAAACTCTGAGAATATAAGGAAGATATAGAAGATCTTAAAAGTGGAGAGACATGTATTTAGGAATTTTAAAAACTAATATTGCAATAAATTAAATAAGGAAGTCCCTTCACAAAAAATGTGAAACATACACCTTAGAGTCTAGATACAAAATTCATTGTAGATATGAAAATTCCTCTTTTCTCTCTAGGCACTCATCTCTATCTCTGTAACAGTGAGCACAATAATCGTGCTTATGAAGTGGATTCATATTCTTCATGCTTTATATGAAGCCACCTGTATACTTAAATAAGCATTTCTACAAACAATGACTATTATATCTTCTTTTCTTATTATATCTTCTCTCTTCTCTATTTCTACAATATTGCTCCTTAAATTACTCACTACCTGAAGCTTTAAACAATTCAGTACTACTTTGAAGCTGATGAAAAGCAGGTTAAAATTCTCTTGAAGAACAGAGGATGAAAAAATAATCCCAAATTTGTCAACTGTGAATTTGATGCAAATTTCAGAAATTTAAGGACACTGAAAAAAATGAATTGTTATTAATATTCCCATGGACTGTTTTATTAGGGGGAAAAAATAGTTTACTATTGGCATAGGATAACCCACACTGGGGATTTGAATTTGTCAAAGGTGCTGGTCAGTTCAAAGTTGCTTTGAACAGTGATGGGAGTCCCAGTGATTTGAGTCTGTTGCAAGTGACATCTCCACCTGGGTGAGGTGAGACTCCCCAGACTGTGGTTCTGCAGATTCCTTCTATCCAGCTGCTCCATGTCCTAGATAACCCCTCCAATACATGAATGATCTCTTGCTATTGTCTCAAATTTCATAGAAAACACCTCCTACCCATCTTACCTACCTAAAAAATACTGCACTTCATGAGCATTTCTGCATCTGTGGAAATAGCTTCTACTGATTCACAAGCATCTTATAAATGCAGTTTAGCTTGTTCTGCAGCAGGAACCACCTGGGTGTCACTGGGACACCCAGATTCTTCACTCAGCATGTTAATAATTGTATTTAAGCAAAGAAACTGGTCAAATAGCTACCTAGGAAAATTCTTCATATAAGTCTGAGATGTCCACTTGGAAAGCCCCAAATATTTGGTCAAATATTACTGCAAGTATAAGTCAAACACTTAGCTGTGAAGACATCTAGTACTTCAGTCAATGAGTAAATTTCAAATGATTTTCATGTCCCAGACCCATACATTACCTCCTCTGCACAGGTGACTAACCAAGGGGTTCCAGGACTCCCCAGGCTGTTAAAAGACTGAAGTGCAGGCGTGCACACTGGTTGCAACCCTGTTACCTGGCTACAATTATAACAGAGGAAACTTGGTGCTTTTTATTTATAACTTGAATCCCATAGCCCTTGCAACAAAACAATCACCAACAACACCAGACAGCTACAGTTAAAACCATTGCATGTATGCCCTGAGAAATCCGTTCTTACCAGATGTTGGGGGTTGGATCTGTTTCTTTTGTGTTTGAGGAATTTTTTCCTGGTGGTTTTCCTAGGTAACTGATTGCTGGGTACTTTATGGATACTTGACTTAAAGGAGGCAGCAGGTTTCTCCAGGTGGAACAGCAGTGAACAGGACAGTTCGGTCCAAGGACACCGCTCCGAAAGGACTGGAGTACCAGGAGACCCTGCTTGTTTTTTCTCTCTCCACTGGATTTCTCTCCAAGAGGAAGACTGAACTCATTTTCGTCACCATCAGACTTTCCTACAGGACTATTTCCACTTCATAGAACTGCATTTACTGCTCAAGGAGGATTTCATCTGGACTGCTTTCACCGCCCTGATACCCAGGGTGTCAGGTCACATCCCTGACTCTGTCAGGGCATTTTCTGAGGTTTTGTTGTTTCTTTGTTTTTGCTTGTCTCTTAGTGCTATTACATTTGTATTTGTCTTTGCTTTGTCTAATATTCCTAGTAAAGAATTGTTATTCCCACTCCCAAATCTTTGCCTGAGAGCCTCCAATTGCAAAATTATAATAATCTGAGGGAGGGGGTTTACATTCTCTATTCAAAGGGAGATTCCAGCTTTTTGCTGGCAGGTACCTGTCTTTCAAACCAAGACACCAGAGAATTCATTGTCTCCACTAGGGACCACCATGGGGCTTGCCACAAAGTCAGCATCTCATCTGCAACACCATTTTACAGAGGAGGAAGCAGGACCTTGTCTTGCAAAGTAGAATATTTGTTCTCACAGCTTGATGGTGAAATTGACAAGTGAGATTCCTTAGAGCTCATCTCTGCTAAACATAAAGTTGCACTAAACAGAGCACAGGGCACTGAAGAAAAAAAGTCAGCAACCTGCCCTAGGAGGTAAATCGCAATTTACTCATATTGCAAAATTCTGCTTAAAATAAAGACAACATTTCTCAGAAGTACCATAGATATGAATATCATCTCAGCCAGCACTGGATTTTGTAAGCTGAGAAAAATTTGACTTACATTTATGAATGGTTGCTATTTAAAGGAAAAGGAACATATGGCAAATCTTATTTCAGGATTAGTGTTAAGACAGGCTACAGCAGCGCCTACAGTGGCTGATTGCTAACATGACTAAGGACAGCCATATGACAAAACAAGAGAACTGTGTCAGTCCTCATTGCTTTTTCCAGTGCTTCCTATAGATGTACTGGAAAGGTCAAAAAGGGACTATATTTGGATTTCACTTATCCTGCTATTCCAGTTTCAGCTCCATGAACTAGACTGAAGGAGACTTGTGAAACATTAGACATTTAAAACATGGGATAAACATGGCAAGGCACTCAGCCATTTAGATAATGTAAAAGTAGTTCTGCCAGAGTCTATAGCTCCCTATATCAGCTCCAGAGAGGCAAGGACACGCATCTCACCTGTGCCTGCATAAAATGAAGTGATTGCTACTTCACTGTTGGTTAACTGTAGAAATACTGGAGTGATACCAAAACCCCGAGAATCCCTTAAGCCTTTGGAAATCAGGTGGTTTTTTTATCCACTGCTGCCAAGATATCATTCTTCTAGTGCAAAAGAAGCTTAAATTCTTAATGTTTCTTCCAGGCAATGCTTTCCAGCCACAAAGGGTCAAGCAAAAGATAGATTGCACCATAACCAATACGTAGCCTGAGATCTGTAGGCATCAGATTGGAAAAAAAATTAAACAATCTGGTTTTCCATAAATTAAGAGGAAAATATTTACTGTATTCTTTGCACACAAATTATAATCTTCATTCTTCTTCAGATTTAACTACTGCATGAAACAGAAAATTAAGCATTCCCAAGCTGTTAGCATAAAAATTGAGTTGTTCTGTCTAGAGACCAAAGCATCTGGTTACTGTACCAGAGGCAACCTGAAAAACCTTCCCTTCATCTGGCAGCAGCAGATTTATAACCTGGGTAAGGCATTGGGTCTAGATTATTTCAGATTCCTTTCATTCTCCACAAGCTACAATACACAACAAGAGGATTTTCCAGACAGTGATTTATTTGCCAAACATTTGAACTTTATTAACAACTTTCATTAACAACTCGGCAATCTGCGGCTCACCATTAATCTGGCTCCATGTTCCTGAAGTCGTATGATTCCTAGTCTGCCATCTTTGATCCTTACCTTGGATTTGTCCTGCTGGCCATTAGCAGAGCTGCTGGTACTCCCAGCAAAGAACATTATGCCTGGAACTGCTGACTTCACACAGCAACTGAAGTTCCTGCTTGAAGCACAGATTTGGGTACTTAAAGAGGTAGTAAACAAAGACTTTTGTAGAGCAATGGAATTAAATTATCTTCTGGTTCCCCTGCCAGGGGCTTGCAACAAGACCTGCTCTCAACTTTTCTGTGCCGTGGGATTTGGGTCTTTTTGTACTGAAATGAATCTGAGGGTCTGATTGTTTAAAACACTACAACTGGCCACGATTCACTCAGTCTAGTTGGTATCATGTCTGGGCAGAAATGTATTTCAGGCTGAAAAATGGTTCAGCTTAATTTAAGATGCCAGTTGATGTTTTTTCTGCTCCAATAATTTTTTTCCAGCTCCCTTTTGCAGCAACAATTCCCGAGATTTTCCTTCCACCATAACCCACACTGGTAGTGAAGAGTGTGCCACCATCTTTTAGGCATATAAAGAAACAGTAAAAGACTTTTCTGCAGTTTGTTTTTGTGAGTCCATTTGCTTTTGATTACAAATCTGTGAAAGTCATCACTTTAATCCAAATAATTTTCCAGATACTTACGCCTAAATGATGCTCTCCATAATAAATTGCCATATTTTATGTAAACAGTACAAGCTTTATGTGCTGCTCTAAAAGTTCATCTGTTTAATTTGGTCCTGTCAGGGCACAGACATTTTGAATTAAGGTAGGAACTATATTATCTTGCTGTTTTCAACATTGTGAACAAAAGTCACTTGTGTTTTCCTGAATAAGTATTGCCTTATTGCCAACACTGTAGGAAACTCTTGTATTTTTTAACATAGACAGAGGCTAAAATTACTAAGTATTCACTTACCTTTTGCTCCCCATAACAAGACTGACTGCAAAGGCAGCATGCCCTTCTTGCTACTCCAGTATTTACACCAGCAGAACTGTCATGAATTGTAATGGATGGCTAATCATACCTTGTGCATATTGTACAGCATTCTTTTTGATAGTTCCAGGCATATTTATCTCAGCTTGCAATTTATTCATGTCAGACTGTATCCCAGCAGCCTCTTCAAAATGTTGTTTTGCTTCCAGAGAACTGGCAATTTTCCTCCTTCAGTTTTTATCCAGACTCCACTGAGTTACCTGAAGCCTCTGTACAGACTTATTTTTATGTCCTTTTTTGTACCATTCCTGCCTGTAACCCCTCTCCCACCCCTTCTTCTGGCACCATGGGCAATGCACACACTGACAGGCATTCCTAGGTGTCCTACTCCATGCCCCAGGGAACTGCACAATATTGAATGTGCAGACCATCTGATACGTGGGGATAATCTTTCCAAGGCAGCCTTGCCAAAGGCACCTTAGATACAATTCATTATCAAGCTTTATCCACCACAGAGGTGTGAGGCACTCACCTTTCAAAACTAATAGGCAAGTAGCAATTTTTTTATATCAGTTTGTCTTCTTGAGAGACCAGACAATGTCCTCTTTCTTTCTAGGTTTCTTTTTCTTTTTAATGGATGATTTTAAGCACACAATCTGCCTCTTTTTCACCATCTGGCAAACAACTCAGATAGCCCAATTAGATGGATATGGAGAAAGACTAGAAATGGAGACTGATCCAAATTTCATCTAAATTTTGTTGGAAAGGAAAAAAAAATGTTACACAGACCCCAGTTTTTTACTTAACTTTGTGAGGAAAATGTCACTAATTGTGTTTTATCTGGCAGAAGTGTATCCCAAACAAAACAGCAGTTCAGATGGAAAAGTTCGATCTTGAGACTCTGCTTGATTATTCAGGTTTTGTGGTTTTAATTAATTTAGTGTGTCTTGTCTATAAAACTTTCTACACAGCTCTTTCTGCCTTCAGCCAAATTGTTATGGAAGGTAAAAGCCACAGCTGTTAAGTAAGTATGATTTAACCACTTCATGCTATCAAAGAAGATGGCAAAGAAAGACTCCGTGAAATGGAAAAGTTTTCAAGCATGACCCAAGCCACCACCTGCTCTGAGGGAGCATCCAGCACACAGAAAATATTTGTCTGACCTAATAGTTAATTTTTTTTGGCATCCACCTAACACTCCCCATGTAGCCCAGGTGTTTCAGGTTTTTTTCCTGCCATCAGAACTAAGTGGAAGGTTATTAGTTTCCACTGTATAAGCATAGGTTAATTTCTCCCTCTCATAAGCAGTAAGACTGAGGATTGCATCTTGTTATATAGTCTATATAAATAGCTAGAAATAGCTAAGGAGCTATTAGGTAACAAACCCCATTCTCTTTATCTTTCCTATGAGGCCACAGTTTCTTAACACTTTACTATTTTTTCTATTTTTTCTCAGTTCCCATATTAGAACAAAACATTTTAAAATTATTTCACAAAGATTTTTATTTGCCTCACATTATCATGCTGTCATTAGTCTTTGCAGTAAAGCACTGGAAGATGTTTACAGTAACAGGAGCCTGGGTTCAGGCTTCAGAAGTCCCTCTCTAAAGGGCATCTTGCCCAAGGCATCCATATTAAGTGATGTTTCCCTACTCAATTGCCTCCATCACAGATGCTGTTTCTCAGTGAGAAGCATGTTAATTTATGGATTCCCAAGAGAAGCATATTTCCCATCCTCAACAATAACTGCCACACCTGGGCCACAACAGTGGTGCCATTTGTCCTCCCTTTATCTTCTTTTGTGGATGCAACTGTCCCAGAACAAATGTCCTTTTAAGCTCACCCGTTTCCCTCCCCCATCCCCACAATTTACCTTAGCTGCTAATGGTCAGCAGAACACAGAGAAATGCCCATGAAGGATCCTTTCTCATATGGAAGAATAGCAGGAGAGCTGAAGGGGAAAGGAGAGAGCAGGTAGCTTCCAGGATATTGAGGCAGTGCACACCATCATCATCTTCTCTTAATCACAACCCAGAATTACACCACTCCATGCTGTAAGATTTGTTACTTTGCCCAGCTTGTGGTGGCTCCAGTGAGTTTTAGGAACAGCAAAGAGAGCAAATGCAGAAAGGGAGAGCTGCTTTAAAAGTACGCAGTTCGCAAGTTGTTAATTCAGGAGTCCTACACAGGAGCCACTGAGATGCAAGCAGACTTCCAGCCCATTTCCTCCCTTTGCTCCCATTGATTTCAGCTTGTTAAATTATACTTTGCAAGGAAAATGATGGGAAAGGTCAGTGGCTGATCAGAAACAAACCTGAGCCAAAAAAGCACATTGCAAGACATCAATTTCTCCTGCCACTGTCTGTCAGATGGACAGGGAAGGACTCTATCAAGCTGCATCCATTTCCTGTGATCACAATGTTTCTCACTCTCACGTTAAAAACTAAGACCACTGACATGTCAGAACACCAGAGGAATCAGCCAAATTATTTTCATTTTGCATACAGAGACTCTCTACACAAAATGGAAATAAAATGTCTATATTTCAAGGCAGTCATAATGCCATCATGGCAGTCTGTCTGTCTATCTATCCAGGTCCATCAGTCCTTTCTTTTTATTGTTGACCCAGGCAGGTATCTGACAGGTCCCAGTCAGCCAGGCAGAGGAAGTTATTATTTTCTGAGGCAGAGAAGACATGCAGAACATGTTTCTTTTATATTCTTGAGAGCATCATATCTTAATACTGCAAGTGTGAAAGAGTTACTAATGTCTTCTCCTTCTCCTTTTCTCCACACCTTGGGGAAAAGCCCAGAAGGTTTAACAAAGAGGTAACCAATCATCTTGCACAGAAATTAAAGGTTTCTGAGGATGCTATCCCTATCACAACATAACTCCACTGAAGACAATGAAGTTCCACTGGGGTAAAAGCATTAACCAAGGGTTAAGAATTTTTCAGAATTCATTCCCTTAAAAAAATCTTTTGAGCCCTTCCACGGAAGAGATAAAATCCTTGAAAGGTAAAAGAGTAGTTACAAAATAACCTTTCATAAAGGTTTCCTATTGAATTTTGAGAACTTTTCCATTAGTACAGAATAATACTATTTCTGAAAAGTGCTTTGTTCCTGCAATGGTACAGCATCTATACAATGCCTCTTTATCTGAAGTATTAGAGCACACGAAGGTGTAGCTTCCTCCTCCTGTCATCACTGGGCAACCCCTTGGTGCCAGCTAGCGTG
Source organism: Peucedramus taeniatus (assembly GCA_013400575.1). NCBI lineage: Eukaryota > Metazoa > Chordata > Aves > Passeriformes > Fringillidae > Peucedramus > Peucedramus taeniatus. The sequence goes on from WBNO01015773.1 coordinate 59,637, forward strand.
CCCCAAAGTGACAGTGGAAGCCACAAGAGAGGCCGCCCCTAAGTCTCCCCTGACACTTCTGTGGGTGGCAGTGAGAACAAAGGAGTGGACACCTTCCTGAAGTTCCAAATAGGTTTTTTCTCTCCAAAGGGAATCAGGTAAGAGTGACAAACAGCAAGGGTTTGGCAAGGGTTTATAAACCCTTCACCTCAGGGAGGTGGGAACATACAACAACCAATATGGGAACAAAAAGGGGATGATCACATACTCAACAGAACCGACAGGGATAATACAGGGGTGGAGGTAAGCTCTCACAACAAATCAACAGCAGGGGATTTGATGATAGACACAGAACTCTCTAGAACAAACTGGGTAGGGCAAACTTAACTGAAAGGGGGAAAAGGGCTGCACAACCAGGATTGACATAACCATGTAGGGAAAGGGAGGGAGGAGCAGGATGATGGGCACCCTGAGTGGCAGGAAAACTTAGAGAAAAACAACTTGGGATAAACTATCATGAGGGGAAGGAATAGGGGGAACATGGGACAAATCACTTTACTAACTGACATAACATTAATAACTTTTAAAATACAACAACAACAGAATTTAACAAAAACACACACCACCACAACAGGTAGTTGGAGTGTGAATCCATTTTATAGAGGCTATGTACCACTTAGAGGAATGAAAGTAATAAATTCTGTAACTGCCAGCATTTCTTCCCAATGCAACAAGATTCTCATTTAACTTCACAATTTACACTTAAAACCTGACTGAAAAGGACAAATGCTCATCCTGCTAATACAGAGTTGTCTTTGGAATTGAGGCTGTCACAGTAAAAGTCAGGTAGGGAAATTCCTCAACTTTCAGGGCACTAATGGTTTCAAGCTTTTGTTTAAAACCCTGTGGGAGAAAGAGGATTCATTATAACAATGGATTTTAAAAGAAAAATAATTTCAGCAGTGGTGTGTTTGACCTCAAGTATGATTTTTGTATTGCACAGTACAAAAGAAATACATTATTTCTAGAAATTAAGTAGGTCCAACTGGTAAAACAAAAGACATTGTAGACTGAGAAGTATCTGAGGAACTGACTGTCTTTCATAACAAATGAAATGAAAATTCCACTCTATTTACTGTGCTCCCATGGGAGTAATGCACACAGCTAAGTTTAAACCAAATGCAATAGCAGCATTTAACTTCATTTTCTTGTATCTGTTCTCAATTTTGCAAGTGGTATACTTTAAACATCTGTAATAATTATACTGAAATTGTTTCTAAATTAAATGTCACAGAATATAGTTAAGAAAAAGCAACTTTCAGTACATGTATTACATATTGTTTTAAAAGAATACATATCAATGATTAACTATCTGCAGGTACATTTAAAGAAAGGATAGTGGAGGAAACCCAGTGGGATGATCCTTTTTCCTCCTTTTCTAAAAGTGTTGGACAAGATTGTCCCTAGAATCTCAGTAAAAGATGCCCCTCTTCCCAACCCCACCATCTGAAATTGCAAATCCTTTGAAGAAATTATGTACTACTGGTAACATTGACATATCAGAAGACTTTCATGATTTTCCATTTGACACTCTGAACACAGTATATAATTCACCTGTTTGAAATTATGTTATAAAATTTATATTTGAATTTATGTTATAAAAATGGTTTATTTTTTTAATGGAATAAATGGAAGTACATTTTTAAATATATATACCAAGTGTGACTGTGTGTGAATATGTATAAGTGTGTATATGCAGGCTTACTCGAGCAATATGAGCACCCTTTTGGGACAGGACCATTACAAACCCACCAATTCATCCTTCTTTTCCTTTGTTGAACAGACATCCTGGGACATGACTTTCTCCTCCTCCTCTGTCTTCCAGAGTGATGTGGAGAGATATAGTGAAAGCTAAAGCTGAGATTTCATTTTATTCAAATGGATATGTCAAGTGAAATTAAGACCACTTAGACTTACCAAAGTTTCCCCCAAATTCCGCATTTTTTTTTCTTTTTACATAACTTATAGTAACCTGTGGTTAAATCTGACTATTTTTGCTTCTAAGGTAGGCTCTGTGAAAGAGTCATACAGCTGTACATATTTAAGCTGGCTCTTGCAACAGAGCACAGCGCTCTGAAGATGTAATTAATGGCCAGGTGGAACAGGATGACTCACCATCTCTTAGTAAGTCACAAGTGCTACAGGCATGATCAGAACAGGCAAATCACACAAGCTGGTTATCAACATGTCCTTTGCACAACCCCATGTAGGAATGCATTTTGTGTTTTACAAACTATAGAATTTTTTTCCCCAAAAGCTTATATAGATACTTTGGTGAATGTTACAGACATTATTTTGCGCACCCTTCTAGCTCTGAAATACTTTTGCTACAAGTACATACATGGCACTCAGAGCTCAGGAACAGTTAACCTGGGCAGTCTAGCTGAGAATCAGGAGATCCATAAGTAAAGGGGATATAAGCCAAGAAAATTAATGGTTTGTTTGGGGTTTTTTTTAAGCAGAACTAAAAACAAAGCAGTATAAATAATCTGATTTGTTACATATACACTAATATGATCATTGTTGTTCCATTCACCAGTAAAAGACTGCTGTCCCAAATAATTTGGGAGCAATCCCCAAACTCCCTGGTTGCCAAACACTGACCTGCAAAACTAACACTAGTGATCACTGTCCTAGGGAGAGGATTTTCCTCTGGCATTCTTAAAACCCTTGAGTTCTTTCAGTAGTCATCTTTTTCCATCATTCTTTCTATCTTTCTAACTTTTAATATATCCTAACATGGCATTGTTTAACAGCCTTCATACAGGTAAAAAAAAAAAAAAAAACCTAACAAGAATACTTTTTTCTTGTTTTTTGTCTTTTTTTTTACACAGCCAACACAGAATAAATTAATCCTCCATGAACACTTGCTATGAAGCACCACTATATCACTTTCACTTTGACGTCACCTTTTTCCTTCACAGAAGCAAATGAGCAGAGGATACATTTATACACTTGAATAGAGAAAACTAAACAGTTCAAGCATTCTGTTCAAGCATTCATATAAAAAAAGAAAACCAGTCAAATAAGGTTCTTCACATCAGGTGCCTCACTTTTTGTTTTTAAAAGTACTCAAGAGAAAAATCAGAATCAAAAAATTCATGTCAGATCAAAAGAAGTGTTGATGGACCTGAAACAAATTGCAATGCACTCGAAATGTTAATTTCTGGATTTTTTTTTTTCTCTTTTTCAGACCTGCCAACAAACTGAACAACAATCTGTTCCTTACAATCTATTGTGCTCTTAAATTTTGCTATAGTAGCACATTAAATTGCAAGTGTCTTAGTCAATCAAAAGTGACTTCTCAAAGAGTTTTATTCCTTGATTATAAGCTTAACTCTACTGAAGGTGGCTAAAGTACTTTTTATATCTTTTATATTTGATTTGTTTCACTTTGTAGTTTAGTTTATTTAATATAGGGCTAACTCCAGCTTATTGTTTTTACATAAAATGACATCAGGAAGAATAACATATTTAATTGTAGTGGTGTGTGTTTTGTTTGATTTTGCCTCTCTCACTGTTGTATTTTGGGAGGGTTGTAAAGTTATGGTTTGCCCCATGTTACCCCTGTCCCTTCCCCTTATAGTGGTTTTTGTCCAGGTTTTCCCGCCACTCAGGATGTCCATCAACCTGCTCACCCCCCCCTTTCCCCCCATTTCTGCTAAGTCATTCCCAGTTGTCCTGCCCCCCTTCATGTCAATTAAGTTTTCCCTGCCCAGCTTGTTCTCGAGGTTTCTGTGTCAGTCACCGTGTCCCCTGTGTATGGTTTGTTGTGTGGGTTTTCTCCCACCCCTATGTTTTCCCTATTGGTTCAGTTAAACATATTGTCATCCCTGTTGTAACTACCCATTGGCTGCTGTACCCACCTCCCCGAGTCAGAGGTTTGATAAACTCTTGCTGAGCTTTGGGTGTGGTCAGTTCGTCTTGTCCCTTCAAGGAGATTAAAACTCTTTGGAATACCTTGACGGAGTGCCCGGCTCCCGGCTTTCTCTATCTCGGGACTCCAGTGGCTTTTCTCTGCAGCTGAACCCACGCAGCTGCCCAAACCGGCACCAAAGCCTCAGGGGAGGTTTTGGGGCGGCCTCTCTTGTGTGGCTCCCACCGCCACAAAGGGGCAAGCTAGCCGGATTCCCTGCCTCGTGGCGGCGAGGAGAAGCCACATTTAATCAGGAGACAAAATACTGAATATTTACTGCAAAAACAAACGAGTCTTCCTGCAGTGGGATGATTCTCTTGTTTATTCATCCCACATCACCACCATGTTTGAATGAATCAGCTTTTTTTGATATCTCCTAGTCACAGGTCTGCAGCTGAGTAGCCTAAAAGACCTTTCTCTTTCCACTCTCAATAAAAATCTAAAATAAAAAAAATCTTTATAGAAACTGTTTCAAGTTTTTAATATCAAGCCTGCAACAAAAGACATTTTTCAAGAACTTGCCACAGATCCCCATTCCTTGGATTGACTTGGATTGACATGGATGGCATGCTTTTTAGGTTTTATGAAAACTTCTGACCCTTGAGGATAAGTGCCATCCTCAGCACGTGTGGATGAGCTCAGTACTGTTGGAGGGTTTTGCAGACCATTGAAAACTGTTGAATCAAAATGTCCTTTTCCAATGAAGGGATTTCTTTGTGGCTGCTTATAACTGTTTTGCTCTGTATTCTCCCTGCACCCAGGAGGAGTTCCCTCAAGGTGACCACAGCCAGTGCTCACATGAACAGGTCTCCAGCCACCAGCGGCACCATGTAACTCGCGCAATTGCAAGCATCAGGAGGGATGATGAGAATCCATATTTCCCTTTATTCACAAGATGCTACAAGTGCACACGGCTAAAGAGCAGACCCACCAAGCCAAACTTAGGGCCCCTTTCCCTGAATCCTCACTAACCAGATACCTGCTTTCATTCACAGGTCACTTGCTCCCAGCAATCCACTAAAGCAAAGCTGGTCAAGGTAGCTTGGAGCAAGGGAAAGGAGAAGCAGTTCTTGCCATTGTCCCCACATCTTGGCATTTACCATGTTTGCAAAGCATGGAGCAATGCTGAAATAGACCCCAGGACAAAGGCATAGATCCACAGGGACTCTCATAATGGGCTTTTTGGGGGGTTTTCTGTTTGTTTGTTTAGGGGTTTTTTGTTTGTTTGTTTTTTTGTTTTTTTGTTTTTTTTTTTTTTTGTTTTTTTTTTTTTTTTTTTTTTTTTTTTTTTTTTGTTTTTTTTTTTTTTTTTTTTTTTTTTTTTTTTTAATTTCCTTTGGGTATAGCTGGTTACAATTAAGCCAAAAGGTATTTTACTTTCACTGATGCTCTCAGCAGAAGGTAGTTTTATATCAAGAGATCACCTTCTATTCCTAAAATTAACAGTCTGTCTAATCATGCTCTAGGGCTTTACAAATCCTTCATGCATACAATTTGTCATTAACCATTAATTTCACTACCGTCGGCATGCTAAAGTTCTGAAGAATTATACCAGGAATAGATAAGAAACAATATCACTGCAACAGGAGGAAATCACCAGACTCACCAGCCTGGAGCAGCTCTGGAGGAAAGGGCTTCAGGTTCCTCATTTTGCCATCACACAGCTACACAGAGAACTATTACCTTGGTAAAACCAATGCCAAATAAAGCATGAAATTTCATCCCACCAGAGAAACAGAGGTCTTATTTTTCTCAGGGCTAATTTTATACTCTCCTAAGAGTCTGAAAACTTCTATCACTAAAACATGAACAAATCTAAAATAAACTAAATATTTTGTATATATTACCCCTTGACTGCCTTGCATTTAAGCTGGAGGGCTCAGAAGTATTTCCTCTGTCTTTTCATTGGATGAAGACTAGAAAAGTTCCCCTGATGTTTCAAAGGATATTTTAGTCTCACATTAGTGGAGTACTGGAAGTAAAGCAAAGGCTATGTTGTGCAATGGTATGCTTAGAACAGAGCTAATGAAAAGAATTACACTACACAAGAATTACACTAAAAATTCTTACAAAGTTATTACACTTTAATTTCAAAAACAACTTGACCAAATGTTTCTGAGAGCTATCCATAGACGCAAAAGGCTGAATCCTTCATCTGATTAACACTGGGATTTTGATATGCAAATCTAGAAAAATCCCAGAACTACTGAATTATTTGAAGGTTTGATTTAATTCTGCATTATATTCTTAAAGCCTACACAGCTGCGTCAAGTCCAGACTGTCTTTGCACAAGGGAAAAGTTGTGCTTGTACAGTACAAAGGATATGTATGTTCTTGTTATTTTCCATCTCTCTGCTCCAGACCCACACACATCCTTTGTTTCTTCTCTATGGGCTTAAACCAACTACTAATCAGAGACAATTTCCTATGAAAGATGATGTTAGAAGGACATCAGTTAATGCAAAGCCTAGAATCCTAATCCAAAACCATCGGTAGCAATTAAAAGGGTTCCAGAATAGTGCTGGAGAATATGCCACCACAAATATTTATAGCATCTGACAATGTAACATAAATGTGTGCACCAGCTATAACAACAGGACAGGAATTGCCACAATTAAATACTTAATAAAATACTACTCTAATCAATGTCCTAACACCCTACACATAGGAAGTCTTCCCTCATTTCTGTGGTGATGAACTTATGCCATGAAACTGGAAACCTAATTATACTTGCTTGTCACTGTGACCACAGAATATAATTATAGCTATCACCAGCCAAAATAATTGCACAGCTGTTCTTAAAAAAAAGTCTTCTTACGTGACTGGAGATGCTTGGATAGGAAGGAATTCAGAAATTTAACCATTAGCTTAATCAGAGAGGAAAAAGGAAAAGGGAGACAGCATTTGCTTAAAATATTGGGGAACATTGCAGAAACATGCATTGAAGAGGAAGTGAAAAGATAGAATTTATTTTTTTAATCTAACACCGGCATTGATATTAGCATTTAGACATTAATTCAGAGGGAAAGCAAAATATATTATAAAGAATCCTTTCTTGGTTGCATTAATATGTTTAGATGGATAAATCTTAAGAGAACATGCACTTGGCTAGGGACAGTGTGAGACAGTCTAGTGACAACAAAAGCAAAAAGAGGAAACATATGGGTGAAAAGACAAAAAAAAACCAAACCCCCCCCAAAACAAAACAAAACAAAACAAAACAAAAAAAAACCAAAAAACAAAAAAAAAAAAAACACCAAACAAAACAAAAAAAAAAAAAAAAAACCAGAAACAAGAGAAGGCTACTACCCTTCTTGCCTTTTAGTCAGCTCCAAAATACTGTCAGCTCTCCACACCCAAAAATGTGTTAGACCATTTCCTAGCAAAGCACAAGGCCCTGCTGTATAAGCAGCAGGAACAAGGCAACAGCAGAGAGGCAAAAACAAAAGCAGGACCAGAGCCCCCAGGGCAGCAGTAGTGGTTTTAGCACCTGCTGCATCTTCTCTCCTCACCAAACACAAAGCAATAGGGGGAAAAAAAAAAAAAAATTTTTCTTTTTGGCAGATGAATTCTTTAATTCACCACCTGCTGCCCAGTTCTAATACCAGTATGCAACATCCATGGGTGCATTGCAGGAGGTCAATGAGGAAATGATGACATCTCTGGCACCAGGAGCTTCTGCTTAGCAAAAGGAAGTAATAAACTCCCCAGTGGTCCCCCATGGTCTGGAAGCAGCCACTGACAATCTTCTACACAGCATCCCTGACTCAACTAAAACATCAGATTGTGGCATTGCTGGTGATCCAAGCACAGCAACAGCACTTTGATGGGAGGCTGGGAACAGAAAAGCAAAGAGCTGATCATGGGAGATCAAGGCCTGACCTGTTCCTCCTCCTGTTGCTTCGGATATAGGAAGAACAGGGCCAGAATTTGTCTGGTGAGGAGTGAAGAATAACAGTAGCAAGTTGGAGAGTTAGGAAGACAGAGAGAGAACTTATCTCTTACCTGTCTTCTCAATTCAGACCACTTTTCCACCTAAATTTTAAAGGTGTGCTCTGGTAGAGTCACTAAGCATCAACGTAACACATGGCTTAGAGCAGCTCCCACACAGGAAGCATTCACAGAAAATGGAAATTACCAGATCCACAGGGCAGATGTGAAGTAATTTCTCTGTCTGATTCGGTCACTGACAGCAAAAGGGTCTACAAGAGCAGTGGAAAGGAAGCCAAAACAGACATATGGCATTGTGCCATGATTCCTGAAGGCAGACCATGAAAATAAGAAGAGAATAGGAGAAGAATCAAGCCTGAATACACCACAACATCAACATCAAATGTGCTCATTGCTTTTGGAAAACTGCATAAGAACTAAAACCAGCAGAGATATTGGATGAACTTTACTCAAGAATTCTGAAATACTTACATCTTACTTACTTATATCACTTCCATATAAAAATTATCTTCTTATTAAAAATAGGAAATACAAAACATCTGTAAAAGGCCTTTATCATTCAAATACCATGTTTTTTTTTATCATTTCTAACACATGATTAATTTATTAACACAATTATACATTAGCAAATTATATGCAAATAAGGAGAATTGGTAATATTCTCTTGCAGTGTGGGCACACTGCACTGAATCTACCTTTAGTCTGCAAAAACATAGCCTGCATCTCTTGCATGGGAATTATAAACTTGGCTTATTGTTGAGATTTCCCCAAAAGTGCTGTTTGTGATCCATTGGAAGAAAAATTAATTGTTACATTTAAGCAGCAGCTCTCTTCTTTCCATGAAAGATATAAAATAACACAATGAGCAGCCAGTATAAACAGGCCTTTAGAAACTGCTGGTTGGTAAACAATGTGATGATAAAGGTTAGCCCAATTTTCCAGCAAACTCTATACAAACAAACTCAGATTTGGGAGGGACAGTGTGCACTTTAAGTGACAGCTTTTCTATCAGGATACAGCTGCTACATTAGGAAGAGTAGTTCAGCAGTGCCACGGTTCTCTTTCACCCAGCCTGCTCTATGCACTGAATGAGACAGTAGGCCTCAGAATACAAGGTACATGACCACATAGTTTCATCACTGCAAACACACAAGTGAGAAAAGTTTTGAAATTTAGGCTAAACTACTTTAAATACCATAACTCCTGAAAAACTGGCCTCATAACCTAAAAAATTTCCTATGCCATTATGTGCATACGCTTTCTCACTGTTACTTTTGGAAAATGAAACCCTCTGCAGAGGATGTGAGATATGGTGATAGGGCATTACTCATCCTCCCCTCTCTTCCCTTTAAGGAATTGGTTTAATTACAACTGAGCTGTGAGGAAGAGGAAAAAGAGGTATTTTTCTGCCCTTTCAGTGAGTCTAATTAGATTAGCAAAGGATCCAGGGAGCACAAGGGCTGCTGCAGGAAGGATGAGGGTAAATTGCCCATCCTAGAAGGTAGATAGACAACTTAGAAGTTGTCATAAACCATCAAAAACCTCCGAAGTGCACCCAGACTTAATTGTGGGGCCTTCTGCCAGAGGACTCTGCGAGAGCCACAGTGTTGCAACAGTGTTAAACACATACGCCCCTCCCAGGGGAGGTACCTGGGCATTCCCACCTGAACCTGAACCTATATTAACTTACAGAATTCCATGTTTCTTGGGCCTCCCTCACCCAAGGCAGATCAAGACTGCAACCATTTGCTTCAACCAACAGACATCAAAATTCAAACCATTGTCTCATCGCTCGATCCAACAGGTGGTGATGTCTTTCCTCTCTGCTATCTACTATTTTTCTTCCTTTCTCTTTCTTTCCTATATAGATATATAGATATACAAACACAGATCATTCAGTGTCATTTAATTCTAATCTGCCCCCCAAGGGATCTATTAACAACAACCTCAGTTACCCTCGCCTTCGGGG